>NW_020872360.1:57500-117500 GCF_003789085.1 Penaeus vannamei | reverse complement strand
AGTCATTCGCTTCGACTTTTGTTTTCGGGGGATGGGAGGGGAGTTGAGATGGGTGGAGGGTGAGGGGGTTGGGAGGAGAGGGGAGGGGAGTTGGAGGGAGAGGGAGGGAGAAGGGTAGGGGATGGGATGGGTGGGAAGGGAGGGAAAGAGGGGAGGTAGGGAGAGGAGGGGATGGTGGGAAGGGAGGGGAGGGAGAGGAGGGGAGGGGGGAGAGGGAGGGAGGGAGGGAAGGAGTTTCGTTTGGTACATCTCTTACTTTTTTTTTACTACTGCTACTATTACGAATTCTACTGCTACTGTTTATGCTACTATGACTACTATACTTGCACAAGTATTGCTACTTCTATTACTACTACTACTGTTGCTACTACTGCTACTACTACTACTACTACTACCACCACTACCACCTGTGCTACATATACTACTATTATTACTACTATGACTATGGCTATGACTGACTACGACTACTACTGATACTAGGACTACCCTACTTATGACATTTAAATTAGACACTAACAGGTCATGTGTTGTGTTCTTCTATAACAAAAAAAAACATAAAACTTCTCTGAATTTGTAACAATATACTTGCAGAATTTGTTCATCATAAAGATCATTTCACACACGTGGGATCGAATGCATATACCCGTATACCACTGCCTAAATCTAGAACCGGATGTATTAGACCTAGAATATCAACGGGTATAAAAAACAAACAAACAAACTTAAAAGCGTTATATTTTGGCCACGTTTTCTGTCGTTTCCATAATTAAATGAATAAATCCATTTATGTATTGAAGGTGATCCCGTGTGTGCATGTGCGAATAAATACCCGAATGGTTTCGCATGCATGTGCAAATAACAGGCGGGCGAGCTCATGCATTTAGCGCGGGGAAAAGGCTTTTGACACATGGAAATATTTCTAGTTAATTGGTCTCTGTTTGTTGGTCATTGGTCTCTGTTTGGTCACGTCATTGGGTCTATTTGTAGTCATTGCTCTGTAGGTCATGGGTCTATTTGTAAGTCATTGGACTCTGTAGGTCATGGGTCTATTTGTAGGTCATTGGACTCTGTTTGTAGGTCATTGTCTCTGGGGTCATTTTGTCTCTGTGGTCATTGGTCTGTGTGGGTCATGGGTCTATTTGTAGGTCATTGGACTCTGTAGGTCATGGGTCTATTTGTAAGTCAGTGGACTCTGTTTGTAGGTCATTGGTCTCTGGGTCATTGGTCTCTGTGGGTCATGGGTCTATTTGTAGGTCATTGGACTCTGTAGGTCATGGGTCTTTTTATAGGTCATTGAAATCTATCTAGTTAATTGGTCTCTATTTTTTTTGTTCTTGGTCTCTATTTGAAAACACTCACGCCGTCACGATGCGAATAGTAACAGGTCTCTTCTGCGTTAGATTAGATCTGTGGTGGTGGTGGATGAGCTGCCTTGCACCATCCCAACATTCATTGTGGATAGATGAATGTAAGATTATTAAGTGAAAAGGGAAAAAAAAATTGTTGAGCCGTAAGGGATTTGGAGTCCAAAGGATGTGTATAATGTGTGTGCTCACATCTTGGCTTTTGAAATCTCGGAGACCTCAATGGGGGAGGCTTTGGTTATGTATATTTTAAAGTCTACTTCTCTCTAATGTTTTGTTTATTCTAATGATTAAGTTGGGTCTTTTGTTAGTCTAATGATTAAGTTGGGTCTTTTGTTAGTCTTATGATTAAGTTTGGAATAAATTCGATTGAATGGTTCAGCTTTGTCAGCATTGATTATTTACTTTTTCCCGGAGAACATTGAGGCTCTCGAGGGGCTTTCAACAAAGTCGTTTTGAAGTATGTTTTCATATATGCTGTATAAATGTATAAAAATGTGTATAAATGTATATACATACAACACATTCCAGCCCTTTTGTGCGTCCCTGTTGTGGCCCGCGAGAGGCCGACAGGGACAAATATATACTTAATTATAATATATGATTTATTATATATCTAATTATTAGATATAATAATCTATTAAGTAATATAATTTATTAGATGTATACATTTATTAAAATATATGATTTACTGAATATATAATGCCCACAAATAATAATAACTTAGGGCATTTACAATGGAAAAAGTTGAGCAGAATTAAGTTATCGTCGGTGTGGCCCTGTACACAACTCGGTTTCTCGGTGTGGCCCTTGTTAAAAAATTAATTGCCAACCCACGTACTACAATACACACACACTACTACTACTATACTACTACACACACACACACACACACACACACACACACACAACACTATATATATATATTATATATGTTATATATATATATATGTATATGTGTTGTGTGTGTGTGTGTGTGTGTGTGTGTGTATGTGTGTGTATATGTGTATGTATGTATGTATGTATAAATGTGTACGTGTGTGAGCCCGACCGTGGAATAGCCACTAAAACGTTGTGCAATGATTGTCAGCATCGATATCATGGCGGCACTCGCACGTGAAATGGAATGGGCTTGGCAGAAGAGAACTCTCTTTGCCGAGTGACACCGCAGGAAAGGGATCTGGCGCTCGCCTCGCCCACGCCGGGATGGAACGCGAGAGTTAGGCGCGGGTGGAGGAAATACAGCAGAAATACGCAGGGACGGAAATAGAAGAGGAAATACAGGGAGTAAAGAGGAAATACAGCAGAACGGATAAAGAAATACAGCTGGGGAAGAGATAAACAGGAAATACAGCTGGGGAACAGGACGAACAGGAAATACAGCGGGGAACAGATAAAGAGGAAATACAGAGGGGGAAGAGATAAAGAGGAAATACAGCAGGGGAACAGCATGAATGAACAGGAAAACAGCGGTGGGGAGAGATAAAGAGGAAATACAGCTGAAGGATAAAGAGGAGAAAAATGAAGAGGAAATACAGCGGAGGAAGATGAAAGAAAATACAGGAAGATATAAAGAGGAAATAATGGAAGAGATAAAGAAGGAAGATTAAGAGAAATTTAAAGAGAAATACAGCTGGAAGAATAAAGAGAAATATATGTGGAAAGAGATGAGAGGGAAATACAGCGGGGGAGAGATTAAAGAGGGGAAATACAGGCAGGGAACAGATGAAGAGGAAATACAGCAGGGGAAGAGATGAAGAGGAAATACAGCTGGGGAAGAGATAAAGAGGAAATACAGCAGGGACAGATGAAGAGGAAATACAGAGGGGAAGAGATGAAGAGGAAATACAGCGGGGAGAGATAAAGAGGAAATACAGCAGGGAACAGATGAACAGGAAATACAGCGGTGGGAACAGATAAAGAGGAATACAGGAGATAAGAGGAAATATATGTGGGGGAAGAGATGAGGAAATACAGCCGGGAAGAGATGAACAGGAAATACAGCGGTGGGAACAGATGAACAGGAAATACAGCAGGGGAAGAGAATAAACAGGAAATACAGCGAGGGAAGAGATAAAGAGGAAATGCAGCGGGGGAAGAGATGAAACAGGGAAATACGCTTGGGAACAGATAAAGAGGAAATACAGCGGGGAACAGATAAAAGGAAAATACAAGGGAAACGAATGAACAGGAAATACAGCGGTGGGAACAGATGAACAGGAAATACAGCGATGGGAACAGATGAACAGGAAATACAGCGATGGGAACAGATGAACAGGAAATACAGCGATGGGAACAGATGAACAGGAAATACAGCGGGGAACAGATAAAGAGGAAATACAGCGGGGGAGGATAAATAGGAAATACAGCGGTGACAGATAAAGAGGAAATACAGCGGGGAACAGATAAAGAGGGAAATACAAGGGGAACAGATGAACAGGAAATACAGGCCAGGTAACGGATAAAGAGAAATAAAAGCGGGGGAAACAGAGAGACCAGAAAGCAACGGTGAACATGGGGGTTACGGGGGTGGGGGGAGTCTGATCGTTTGGAGAGGGAGGTGTAACGGGGAGGGGGAGCAGGGGGGGGGGGGGAGGGAGGGAGGGAGGGTGTAATTTCCGCAAATGCACAGCGGAGTTCCATTTTAACGATGCGCTGTTTGTTTAAGCGTAAAATGACGGACGTTGTTCGTGTTGGGTCGTTCGGGTAATGCAGGCGGTTGGGCGGTTGAGAGAGAGAGGAGAGGGTGGGAGGGGATGGGGGAGGGGGAGAGGGGGGGAGGGAATGGGGGAGAGGGAGAGGGGGGAGGAGATGGGGGAGGGAAAGGGAGAGAGAGAGGGGGAGGGAGGGGATGGGGGAGGGAGAGGGGAGGGAAAGGGAGAGAATGGGGAAAGGGGAGAGGGAATGGGGAGGGGGAGAAGAGGGAGGGAATGGGGAGGGGGTAGGGGAAGAGGGAGGGAGGGAAAGGGAGAGAGAGAGGGGGAGGGAGGGGATGGTAGAGAATGGGGGAGGGAGAGGGAGAGGGGGGGAGAATGGGAAGAGGGAAGGGAGGGAGAGGGGGCGGTGAGAATCGGGGAAAGGGTTGAGGGAAAGGGAGATGAGAGAATGGGGGAGGGAAAGGAGATGGAGAAGAGAGGGCGGGGAGAGGGAAAGGGAGAGAATGGGAGGGGAGAGAGAATGGGAGGGGAGAGAGAATGGGGAGGGGGAGAGAGAATGGGGAGGGGAGAGAGAAATGGGGAGGGGAGAGAGAATGGGGAGGGGGAGAGAGAAGGGGAGGGGAGAGAGAATGGGGAGGGGGAGAGAGAATGGGGAGGGGGAGAGAGAATGGGGAGGGGGAGAAGAATGGGGAGGGGGAGAAGAGAATGGGGAGGGGGAGAGGAATGGGGAGGAGAGAGAATGGGGAGGGGGAGAGAGAAGGAGGGAGAGAGAATGGGAGGGGAGAGAGAATGGGGAGGGGGAGAGAGAATGGGGAGGGAGAGAGAATGGGGAGGGGGAGAGAGGGGAGAGAGAATGGGGAGGGGGAGAGGGAAAGGGAGGAGAGAGAAGAGAGAGAGAGAGAGAGGAGAGAGAGAAGAGAGAGAGAGAGGAGAGAGAGAGAGAGAGAGCAGAGAGAGGGGAAGAGAAGGGAGAGGAAGAGAGAGAAAGTGAGAAAGAGAGAGAAGGGAAATATAAAGAGCGGGAGAGACAGACAGACAAGAGATCGAGGGGAAGAAATAAAAAGAGAGAGAATAGAGAACTAAACCAAAAGAGAAACCCTCCTCATCCCCTGCAAATTATCCTCCTCCTCAGCGCATCACCTCAAGGTCACGCGCATCACCATCAACAGAGACAACAGCGCCCGTGAACTGCGCACGCGAGAGGGGGTGGGGGGGGGGTGGGGGTGGGGTAAGGGGGTGTTCAGCGTTCACATCGAAGCGAAGCGGAAGTGGGAGGGTAAAGGGACGAGCCTGAGGTTCTTATCTGAGGTCTTATCTTTAGCGGTTTGGTGGCTCGCAAGGCTGGGGGCGAAGCCGAATCGAACGCTCGAACACATGGATAAACAATACATATATATATATATATATATATACACAATATATATATATATAATAATATATATTTAATTTAACACACACAACGACACACCCACACGCGCGCGGACACACACACACACACACGCACACACACGCACGCACACACACACACACACGCACACACACACACACACACACACACACACACACACACACACACACACACACACACACACACACACACACACACACACACACACACACCACAACACACACACACACACACACAAATAAATACATACACAGATTAATAACATACACACGTATCCAATGTTAACTGTTGTACATACGCCTCTCCTACAAGCCCATGCATTTATACCCATAGGTACATTATATAGATCCATGTACATACGTATATATGTACATGTACGTATAGCCAACTCACCAAATGATATTCGACTGGAAGACTCGTGCTAGGTCATCGGAGACTCGTGCTGGGTCATGGCTGGGTCGGTCAGGGTCGCCTCGGGTTTCGGTTTGGTCAGACTTGGGTGATGCAGAGGGGTTAGAGGGGAGGGGAGAGAGAAAGGGAGAGAGAATGAAAGAGACAGATAGATAGAGAGAGAGGATGAATGAGAGTGAGAGCGAAAGAAAGAGAGAGCGAAGAGAGAGAGAGCGAGAGAGAAGAGAGAGAAGAGAAGAGCGAAAGAAAGAAAGAGAGCGAAAGAAAGAAAGAGAGCGAAAGAAAGAAAGAGAGCGAAAGAAAGAGAGAGCGAAAGAAAGAAGAGAGCGAAAGAAAGAAGAGAGCGAAAGAAAGAGAAGAGAAGAGAGAAAGAGAGAGAGAGAGACAGAGAGAGAATGAAAGAAAGAGATCGAGATCGAGAAAGAGAAAGAGAAAGAGAAAGAGAAGAGAGATCGAGATCGAGAAAGAGAAAGAAAGAGATCGAGAGAGAAAGAGAAAGAGAGATCGAGAAGAGAAAGAGAAAGAGAAGATCGAGAAGAGAAAGAAGAGAGACGGCAGCGCACAAAATAAGCCAGCGATGACGTCAGAGCGGACTCTCCCCGCGGCACAACGGCGCTCTCAATATTTATCATCTACCGCGATTCCGACGGGGCTCACAGCGGGGCGGCGGAACGGGAAAAGCTCGCTGCGACGGAAGCGATCTGACGCCCGCCGGGAGGGATCGCTGGGGAAGTGAGGGAGGAGGGAGATGGGATGAGTGGGTGGGAGAGGAGGGATGAGTGGGGAGAGAGGAGGGAATAGGTGGTGAGGAAGAAGAGATGAATGGATGGGAGAGGAGGGATGAGTGGGTGAGGAAGAAGGGATGAGTGGTGAGGGAGAAGGAATGGGTGGATGGGAAAGAGGAAATAATGGATGAGGGAGAGGTAATGAATGGGTGAGGAAGAAGAGATGAGTGGATGGAGGAAGAAGGGATGAGAGTGGATGGGAGCTTCTAGAAGGGATGAAGGATGAGGGAAATGAGATGAGTGGATGGAGAGGTGAGATGAGTGGAATGAGGGAGAAGGATAAATGGGGATGAAGAGGAAATAAATGGATGAGGGAGAGGTAATGAATGGGTGAGGGAGAAGAGATGAGTGGATAGGAAAGAAGGGATGGGTGGATGAGGAAGAAGAGATGAACGGATGTAAAAATAGGAAATGAATGGGTGAGGAAGAAGAGATGAGTGGATAAGACAGAAAAAAATGAATGGATAAGAGAGAAATGAATAGATAAGAAAGAAGAGGTGATGGATAAGAAAGACGAGATGAATGTGCAAGAAGGAAGAAATTAATGGATGATAAAGAATAAATGAATGGATAGGAGAGATGAAATTAGTAGATAAGAGAGAGGAAATGAATGGATGAGGAAGAAGAAATTAATGGATAAGAGAGAAGTGAATGGTTAAGAACGAAGAAATTGATAGATAAGAAAGAAATGAATGGATGAGAGAAAGAAGAGACGAAATGGATAATAAAGAAGAAATGATAGATAAGAAAGAGGAAGTGCATGGATAAGAAAGAAGTTGCCTTCGTTATAAAGTGTCTGCCGGTAGGTGGGGAAAGGGGTGGGGGGTGGGGGGGTAGAGGATTTGTTGAAATTGTATATATTTTTGTCATTATCATTGTTTTTCTCTTTGTTATCATTTTTATTGTTATTATTATTGTTATTGTTATCATTGATGTTATTGTAATTATTATTGTCATTATTATCATTGTTATCGTTGTCATTATTACTGTTATTGTTATTATTATTACTGCATTATTGATGTTTTTACTATCATTATTATCATTGTTATTGTTGTTACTTTTGAATCATTATTATTATTTTACTTTTATCATCGTTACTTTATTATCATTGTTATTATCGTTATTGTTATCATAATCATTACCAGTATTCATCATTAGTATTTTTATTTCATTGTCATCGCCATCAATATCGTCATCCTCATCATTTCCTCCTCTTCCTCCTCCTCCTCATGTCATGTCATCGTTGTCGTCACCATCGCCATCGTCATCATCATTGTCATAATCATCATTGCCATTGTCATTCATCATAATTGTGTTTATTAGTCATCGCCAGCCATCACCATCGTCACCGTCATGTCAACATACATATTCACACACACACACACGCTTTATATATATTTTTTTCTGACCAAGAGAGAGACCTTTTAAAAAAACACTTTGGGTGAAAAATAAAAAATGGTGAAATTCCGGAAAATCGCAATTTTCCGCATTTTTCCCCGCCGTGGCATCGCGCGCGACCGTTTAAAAGAGTGCGTTTTGTTGGCGCTCGACCTGCTGCATAATCGTGTGTGTGTGTGTGTGTGTGTGTGTTTGTGTGTGTGTGTGTGTTTGTGTGGTGCGTGGTGTGTGTGGGTGTTTGTGTTTGTTGTTTGTTTGTGTGTGTGTGCCTGTGTGTGTGTGTGTGTGTGTGGTGTGTTGTGTGTGTGTGTGTGTGTGTGTGTGTGTGTTTATATATATGTGTGTAGATATGTGTGTGTGTGTGTGTGTGTGTCTATGTCTGTATGTACGCGTGTGTGTGTGACTGCTTGCCCGTGTCTGAATTACGTAACTGCATACACATTCAGTCAGTCTGCCAGAGTGTGCCTTGCTGACCTCGTTACCTGGATCTCCTCTATTTTTAATTCTAACGAAAGAGAGAGAGAGAGAGAGAGAGAGAGCGAGAGCGCGCGAGAGCGCGCGAGAGCGCGAGAGAGCGAGAGAGCGCGAGAGAGAGAGAGAGTGCGAGAGAGAGAGAGAGTGCGAGAGAGAGAGAGAGTGCGAGAGAGAGAGAGAGTGCGAGAGAGAGAGAGAGAGAGAGTGCGAGAGAGAGAGAGGAGGTGCGAGAGAGAGAGAGTGCGAAGAGAGAGAGAGAGAGAGAGAGAGAGGAGAGAGAGAGAGAGAGAGAGAGAGAGAGAGAGAGAGAGAGAGAGAAAGAGATAGATAGATAGATAGAGATACAGATAGAGATAACCAGTTATAACAAGGGTCCCACAGGCATCCCCGCCAAAGGGACGCCGCTCCTGGACGCCCCAAAGCCTCGCAGCACAACGGGGAATCCCGCGCGAATTGCAGCGCAGGTGTCAATGGACAAGACAGCCCGAGGTCAAAGTTCATCTGCATGATAACAGTCCATGCGAAACCCGAGCCCGAGGTCAAAGTTCATCTGCATGAAAACGCTCCATGCGAAACCCGAGCCCGAGGTCAAAGTTCATCTGCATGGTAACGCTCCATGCGAAACCCGAGCCTCAGCCTCTGCAACCAGACCTTCGCCGGGGAATTTAACTCAGCATTCGGCAAACAAAGCATGCAGATTGCGATTTCGAAAACGTCCGGGCGAATTAGGGGCCAAGAGTGTGTTGGTCCGGCGCAGACGTCGCGCGCTGCGTTGGGCTTGGCTGAGTGGTGGTGTGGTGTGGGTGGGGGGGGGGGTGGGGTGGGGGGGTTTGTGTGGGTGGTGTTGTGTTTGTGTGTGTGTGTTGTGTGTGTGTGTGTTGCGTCGGTGTGTGTGTGTGTGTATGTGTATATATGTATAAGTGTGTATATGTGTATATATGTATAAATATATGTATATGTGTGTTGTATAATATGTGTGTATGTGTAATATATGTGTGTGTGTGTTTATATGTGTGTGTGTGTGTGTATATATTGTATATGTGTGTGTATGTGGGGGTGTGTATGTGTTAAATATATGTATATGTGTGTTGTATGTGTATATATGTATATGTGTGTTGTATGTTGTATATATGTATATGTGTGTGTATGTGTATATATGTATATGTGTGTGTGTGTGTATATATATGTATATGTGTGTTTGTGTGTATATATGTATATGTGTGTGTATGTGTATATATGTATATATGTGATGTGTGTATGTGTGTGTGTGTAATATCTGTATATGTGTGTGTATGTGATATATGTATATATGTATATATGTGTGTGTATGTGTGTATATATGTGTATATGTGTGGTGTATGTGTATATATGTATATGTGGTGGTGTATGTGTATATATGTATATGTTGTGTGTATGTGTAAAATATATGTATATGTGTGTGTGTGGTATGTGTATGTATGTGTATATATGTGTGTGTATGTGGTATATATGTGTGTGTGTGTTGTGCGTGTGTTTGGTTTTTTGTTTCTGTATGTGTTTTGGATTGTTTTGTGTATGTGTGTGGTGTGTGTTGTGTTGGGTGTGTGTGTGTGTATTTGTGTGTGTGTGTGCGTAGGGGGCGGGGCTTTTGGTGTGAACCGTGGGGAGTGGAAGCGCAGACGCCAACACGCGAGCTGGTTATTCTGCATGACATGTTGTGCTGGAGGTGGCGAACGCGGAATGCACCATCCTGCCCTCTCGCTCTCTTTCTCTCTCTCTCTCTCTTTCTCTTTTCTCCTCTTCTCCTCTTCTCTCTCTCTCTCTCTCTCTCTCTCTCTCTCTCTCTCTCTCTCTCTCTCTTCTTCTCTTCTCTCTCTCTCTCTTTCTTCCTTCTCTCTTTCTCTCTCTCTTTCCCTCTCTGCTTTTCTCCTTCTCTCCTTTCTCTCTCTAGTGTATCTCTCTCTCTCTCGGTCTCTTCTTCTCCTCTCTCATCTCCTCTCTCTCTCCTCCCTCACCTCCCTCCCTCCCTCTTCCCTGCTCCCTCTCCCTCTCCCTCTCCCGGCCTCTCCCTCCTTCTCTCTTCTCTCCGTTCTTCAAATCCCACTCTCTTTGTAATCTTGTCCGTCTACTTTTTCTCTCTTTAATGTTTCCTGCCCATTCTCTCTCCCTTTTTATCTGTCCCAATTCTCCTCCTTTCTCTCTTTCATTTTTTCTCAAAAGTCATTCTCTCTCCTCCTCTGCCAATCTTCTCTTTCCTCTCTCTCATCTTCCCCCCTACATAACTGCCCCTACCAGTTACCTACACCTTCTCCCTTTTCAACGCAACTTTCAATTCTGTCTCCTCCTCCCTCCCTTTATCTTTCAACAACAACGCCTTTGTGCCCCCTCCTTCCTCCCCCCCACCCACCCTAATAAAGAAACTACCCTTGTCGCCCCCCCCTCGTCCCCCTCCTGGCACCCCTCGCCCCCCGCACCACCCCAGAGAGCTTAACCAATGTCACCGTAGAGCCCCCTTCCCCTCATCTCCTGGCACCCGGCTTACCCCCCGCAACCAGAGGAGAACCAACCCATAGGTCACCTGCACCTCCCCCCCCCCACCCCTCCGCGTATGTTGGCACTAACCTTTGACCCCTCCACCCAACCGACCCATTCCTTGTCTCGCTGGCACCCCACCCTTCCCCCCTCCCCACCCACATCCGCGCAGTCTCCATGGCACCCCCCCGCTCCCGCCGCGCCCCCACCCTATAGAAACCAACCTATGTCCGCGCCACCTCGACCACCCCACCCCTCCGCGTCTCCTGGCACAGCCCCCTCCCCCTCCTCATCCCGCCTTCGCGCGTATCCCTGGCACCCCGTATTGCGGTCCCTCCCACCCCCCTCTACCCCCGGGCCCCCCTCGACGTCCCAGGTTCCACGAGGCTTTGCGCATCGCCCCGTCGCATCTCTCACATCTCGCTAGCACCTTGATGGGTCTTGCAACTGCGCGGTATTATTGCGATTTCCAGCTTGATTAATTCTGCAAAGGGGCCCGCTGGCTTCCCCTCGCTCGGAAAACGGTGGGGGTCTGGTTTTTGTTATCTCATTTCTTGGTTTGTTTGTTTATTTAATGCATTTTTGTTTATTTATGTTATTGGTTTGTTTAATTCAATTATTTGTTTCTTTGTTTATTTTCTTTTGGTTATTCATTTCTTTGTTTATTTATTTATTTTATCCCTATTTATTTTATTCAATTTCTTTTGTTTATTTATTCATTCTTGGTTATTTATTTATTTATTAATTTACTTTGTTTTATTTATTTATTTATTCCATTTTTGAATATTTCTTTTGTTTATTTATTTATTTATTCATTTCTTTGGTTTATTTATTTATTTATCTATTTGTTTATTCATTTCTTTTGTTTGTTTATTTTATTTAATCTATTATTTATTCATTTCTTTGTTTATTTATTTATCTATTTATTCATTCATTTCTTTGTTTATTTATTTTATCTATGTATTTATTCATTTCTTTTTCTTTATTTATTTATCTATTTATTCATTAATTTTCTTTGTTTATTTATTTATTTATCTATTTATTTTATTAATTTCTTTTGTTTATTTATTTATTTATCTATATTCATTTTATTTATTTATTTATTATTATTTTTTATTTATTTATTTGTTTATTTATATCTATTTATTCATTTCTTTGTTTATTTATTTATTTATCTATTTATTATTCTTTCTTTGTTTATTTATTATTTTATCTATTTATTTATTCATTCTTTGTTATTTTATTATTTTGGGGGTATTCATTTTTATATTTATTTTTTAACCTCTACCCCCCCCCACCAGCCCCCGTTCAAAGGGCCCCCTACCCCCCCACCAGCCCCCGTTCAAAGAGCCCCCCCCCTCCCCTACCCATCCCCACCAGTCCCCGTTCAAAAAAGGGTCCCTCCCCCTCCCACCCCCCACCCCCACCCCCACCAACCCCCGTTCAAAGAGCCCCTCCCTCCCCCCCCCACCAGCCCCCGTTCAAAGGGTCCCCTCCCCTCCCCCATCCCTACCAGTCCCCCGTTCAAAGTCCCTCCAGCCCCGTTACCCCCCCCGTTTTCAAAGGGTCCCTCCCCCTCCCCACCCCCCACCAGCCCCCGTCCCCCCCCTCCCCCACCAGCCCCCGTTCAAAAGGGTCCCCTCCCCCGCCTCCCCCCCCCACCAGCCCCGTTCAAAGGACCCCCCGCCCAGCCTCCGTTCAGAGGGCCCCCCCCTCCCCCACCCCCCACCCCCACCAGCCCCCGTTCAAAGGGTCCCCTCCCCCACCCCCACCACCCCCGTTCAAAGGGCCCGTTTCAAAGGGACCCCGTCCCCCACCCCCCGTTCAAAGGACCCCCCGTCCCCCACCCCCACCAGCGTTCAAAACCCCCCGTCCCCACCCCCACCAGCCTCCGTTCAGAGGGTCCCCAAACGGTAGCGATTCGGGGACCCGCCCGCTAAGTACACTCATCTTCATCACCTTCAGCAAAACTTCGAAATGCTCGTTTAAACTTTCTTGGATTGGAAGTTTTGAACGTGCAGCGGGACTCGGCTTGGTTTTATTATTATTATTATTTTTTTTTTCAAAAAGGTGTTTGATGGAATGATGCGTGGGAAATATCTCGGACCTGCCCTAAGATAAAAAAAAAAAAAAAAAAAAAAAAGGTAAAGGAAAGTATTTTTCTAAATTCCTAAAAACATAGCGTCTTTCTTGGCACTCCGTTTGCGATAAGAGCAATGTAATATTTATTCATTAATTTTGAATATATACATGTATTAACTCCCTTTTTTCTATCGTGCAGTTCCCATCAGTAATGCATAAGCGGAATTAATGTTGATATAATTTTGGAGGCAATAACACATACCGCAACACACGGCGGCGTCCACTTTCATAATGTACATTTCTCGGGCAAATACGAAATTCCACTGAAACAACACATAGTTCGTTCACTTGTGTCCGTCTCATCCCTCAAGTAAATATTGTGTTTTGCGGAGTAACAGGGAAATCATACAGGCGATGGCACAGCACTCCGTAAAAAAAAAAAAAAAAAAAAAAACGAAAAAAAGGAGATGTAAATACGTGTGTGAATGTTTTCGCAAAGAGGTAAACACGGCGTCCATTTTGTCGCCTCTCTGTGCGTTTCTTTTTCTTTTTTTGTTTCTGTTTCTCCCTCTCTCTTCATTGGCGCGTTCAGTTCGGTCTCATCTGTCTGTCTGTTGGTTAGCGAATCTCTTTAATCCGCGCTCCTGTTCATTCCTGTGTCCATTATATTTTGTTCATTTGTTTATCAGCAATGATTGTTTTGTCGGGTAATAGGTACATGTAGGAAATATGTGTAGTAATCTATTCAGAAAACACACACATGCGGGCGCGCGCCTTTACGGTTACAAGGCTCACATACATTTTTTTTTTAATTGGCTACAACTACAACTCTGTGTGTGTGTGTGTGTGTCTGCGTGTGTGTGTCTGCGTGTGTGTGTATCTGGTGTGTGTGTATGTGTGTGTTTGTGTATGTGCGTGCGTGTGTATGTTTACAAGGCTCGCAAGCCTTGTAAACATGTAGCCAATTTTTTAAATTGGCTACAACTGGTGTGACTTTCATTGAATATTGTGTACGTGCTGTATACATTGCACACACACCCATGCCACGCGGCCGTCAGTGAGCGCCAAGAAACAAACACACTTTAACTCCGCCTTTTTACTCTGTACCATCGCTCCCCCCCCTCCCCTCCTCCACCCCCTCGCACATCCCACCCGTAAGCCTTTTAAAGTCGCGCCGCCCAAACGGCCCGATAAATCCCCTTTCGGGATGCCAGCGCCGCCCATGAATGAAGACGCGGTTTCGAAGCCGAAGCCCACGCCAACCACGAATGAAGTCGCGAAGTATCGAGCCGAAGCCCAGCCAACCACGAATGAAGTCGCGAAGTAGAAGCGAAGCCCACGCCAACCACGAATGAAGTCGCGAAGTATCGAAGCCGAAGCCCACGCCAACCACGAATGAAGTCGCGAAGTATCGAAGCCGAAGCCCACGCCAACCACGAATGAAGTCGCGAAGTATCGAAGCCGAAGCCCACGCCAACCACGAATGAAGTCGCGAAGTGTCGAAGCCGAAGCCCGTGCCAACCACGAACGAAGTGTCGAAGCCGAAGCCCACGCCAACCACGAACGAAGTCGCGAAGTATCGAAGCCGAAGCCCACGCCAACCGTGGACGAAGCCATGAGGTTCCAAAAGCCGAAGCCCGTGCCAACCACGAGCGAAGTCGCGAAGTGTCGAAGCCGAAGCCCTCGCCAATCCCGAAATCGCGTTTGGCCTGACATGTTCCTCCTCCTCCTCCCCCCCCTCTGCCCGCCCGCACGCCCGCCAGACACGACGCCCGCCATCATTTACTGGCTCTTTGACGATATCGACGCATGACCCTCTTATCGCACGCCTCGACGCCCGCCGAGAAGGCTTTATAGAATTTACACGGACGAAATCATATCGTATATTCTTGCAGACTTGGTAAACGCATGGAGTCCCCGGGGGTGGGAGGGGGGAGGGGGTATGGGGTAGGGATAATGGGGTGGAAGGGGGGGGGAGGAATGGCGCCCGGGCGAAATGGAAAAGAGGAAGAGGGGGAGGAGAGGAGAGGAGGGGAAGAGGAGAGGATGGGGGAATGAGAGGGAGGAGGAGGAGAGAGGGGGGGAAGGATTGTAGTGAAGCGCGGACGGGAGCGAGGAGGCGGGCATTTTTCTTTCGTCTCTAAAACAGAAAAAATGGCGGGAAACCGATGATCTGCGCGGGAAGAGACAGTTAATTCAAATTCATTGACGCGACCTGACGTCCTCCTACAGACCTATAATAAATAATCAAACCTTCCTCCATAAAAAAAAACAAAAACCCCCCAAAAAATCGAAATACGACACAAGAAAACAATAAAAAGAACCGAGAACAGATAACGCAAACGAGGTCACGTGATCCAGCGGGAAACGTCCAGAAAAGCGCGGGAATTTCCTTTTCAGAAAATCCGTCCGAAATTCTAGCTTGTTCCAGAATATTCTTCAAGCGTGAATGGGAACTTTGGGCCGGAGTTTGAGAAAGCAATTATAGCAGAAGTCAAGGCAACGTGACAAAGACGAAAATAAAAGAATAAGAAATGTAAAGTAGGAGGGTTTGGGGGAAGGGAAGGGAAGATGGGGGGGGGGGGAGTGTGGATTCAAGATGGCGTAGAAGAAGTTATGAATTGATTTCTGTCTCGATTAAAAGGAGGATAATGATAAACATTCTTTCACAATGAAGTGACGAAGAAGAATGAACAGAAGAGGAAAAAACAGAAACTTTTCCCCTTTTACTATGTATTTTTCTCCATTTTTTTTCCCCGCCTCTTCTATTTTTATCAAACTCTTAATAATCCTTAATGGCTTGCTAGGCTTATGGGAGATTAGCGAGGCGTCAGTAGCAGGACACGTGTCTGCCTTGAGCCTCCGCGGCCATTAAGCTTACCTCGGCGAAAGGAGAGAGAGAGAGGGAGAGGAGAGAGGAGAGGGAGAGGGAGGGAGGGAGGGAGGGAGAGAGAGAGAGAGAAGATGAGAGAGAGGGAGGGAGGGAGGGAGGGAAGAAGAAAGCGGGGAGGATAGGCGGGAAACGGGTCCTTGTCTTGAGAAAGAGAGGAGTGGGGGGGGGGGGGAGGGAGGGGATGTGAGTAAACATGCATACACACATAGACACACACAACACACACACACACACACACACACACACACACACCACACACACACACACACACACACACACACACACACACACACACATATATACACATATATGTACATGTATATACGCACGCACAATCTGCGTGTGTGTATTCCCTAGCTGTCAGCGGCCTTCGCTCCCCGATGAACCTAATATCCGGACCCAACGTCGTGTCAAACCTTCCTCTCGTCGCGACTATGCGATCTTCGGCAAAAAGTAAATAAAAAATACTTTCGAGCAATATTTTGATATTTTAATATGTTTGATATTAATTCTTTCGAGCAATATTTTGATTTTTTAATATATTTAATATTAATACTTTCGAGCAATCAGGAACGGTTATGGTCCGCTTATGGAGGTCGGCGAAAAAATCCCTTTATGGATTCGCAAACAAGAGAATATAACGTGTAATAATATAACATAATAATATAACGTAAACAAGAGAATATAACGTGTAATAATATAACGTATAATAGAATAGAAAGTAACGGCTGTCGTGAATTAGAAGGTTTGGTTATTAAGTGTGTCGCTTATGGCAGTCGCGCTCGTAAGGGGGTCTTCTCTTCCTCTTTCTTTCTCTCCCTCTTCATTTTCTCTGCCTCTTCACTTTCTCTCCCTCTTCTCTTTCTCTCCCTCTTCTCTTCTTCCTCTTCACTTTCTCTCCCTCTTCACTTTCTCTTCCTCTTCACTTTCTCTCCCTCTTCTCTTCTCTCCCTCTTCTCTTTCTCTCCCTCTTCACTTTCTCCCTCTTCCTCTTTCTCTCCCTCTTCACTTTCTCTCCCTCTTCTCATTTATTTCTTTTCGCTTGGTTATTCCCTGCCCGAGCGCTTTAAGCTTTTTTTTAATGGTTTCTGTCTTTGTTCTTATTGTCTCATTCGGTTTTCTTTCTCTTACTCTTTATCGTCGTGTCTATCGTCATTTATTATCGTTTGCGTCGCGTTTCCACCTGTTTCGCTCTTGAACACCTCCGGGCGTTGTAAAAGTCTTTCCCGCACTTAGTTTTTTTCCATAATTTGTCATAATCTTTCGTTTACTTCGAATTTCCTCCAATTTCGCTCTTGGCTCCCCCCCCCCTACCCCCTCGCCCTCCCGTTGTCATCGGCACTCGGCTCTCTCTCGCCTCTCGCTCTCGCCTCTCGCTCTCTCTTCGCCCTCTCGCCCTCTCGCCTCTCGCCTCTCTCTTCGCCCTCTCGCCTCTCTCTTCGCCCTCTCTCCTCTCTCTTCGCCCTCTCTCCTCTCTCTTCGCCCTCTCTCCTCGGCCTCTCGCCCTCTCTCCTCTCTCTCGCCTTCTCTCCTCTCGCATCTCACTTCGCCCTCTCTCCTCTCGGCTCGCCCTCTCTCCTCTCTCCTCTCGCCTCGCCCTCTCTCCTCTCGCCTCGCCCTCTCTCCTCTCGCCTCGCCCCTCTCTCCTCTCGCCTCTCGCCTCGCCTCTCTCCTCTCGCCTCTCTCTGGCCCTCTCTCCTCTCGCCTCTCTCTTCGCCCTCTCTCCTCTCCTCTCTCCTCTCGCCTCTCTCCTCTCTCCTCTCGCCTCTCGCCCTCTCTCTCTCCTCTCTCTCCTCTCTCCTCTCTCTTCGCCCTCTCTCCTCTCGCTCTCTCGCCTCTCTCCTCTCGCCTCTCTCTTCGCCCTCTCTCCTCTCGCCTCTCGCCCTCTCTCCCTCTCCTCTCTCCTCTCGCCTCTTCGTTTCTGACTCACTTTGTCTCAGGATCAAAGGAGATCGCCAAACTACGACCAGATTCACGATCATTAGATCTCTCTCTCTCTCATTATCTATCTATCCATCTATCTATCTATCTATCTTTTCTCTCTCTCTCCTCTCTTTCTCTCTCTCTCTCTCTCTCTCTCTCTCTCTCTCTCTCTCTCTCTCTCTCTCTCTCTCTCTCTCTCTCTCTCTCTCTCTCTCTCTCTCTCTCCCTCTCTCTCTCTCTCTCTCTCTCGTCTATCTCTCTCTCTTTCTTATCTCTCTCTCTCTTTCTTTATCTCTCTCTCTCTCTTTCTTTATCTCTCTCTCTCTTTCTTTATCTCTCTCTCTCTTTCTTTATCTCTCTCTCTCTCTTTCTTTATCTCTCTTCTTCTCTCTTTCTTTATCTCTCTCTCTCTTTCTTTATCTCTCTCTCTCTTTTCTTTATCTCTCTCTCTCTTTCTTTATTCTCTCTCTCTTTCTTCTCTCTCTCTCTCTCTCTCTCTCTCTCTCTCTCTCTCTCTCTCTCTCCCTCTCCTCTCCCCTCTCCCTCTCCCTCTCCCTCTCCCTCTCCCTCTCCCTCTCCCCTCCCCCTCCCCCTCCCTCTCCCTCTCCCACTCCCACTCCCACTCCCACTCCCACTCCCACTCCCACTCCCTCTCCCTCTCCTCCCTCTCCCACTCCCTCTCTCTCAAAAAGAAAGAGAAAAAATCGTCACCCAATAATCATTATCATCAGCTTTAACGGTCTTCCGAGACTCCTTCTCTCCCCCCCTTCGCTGCCTCGAGCCTTAGGCCTACTCTTAATGTACTTGTCTCTGTCTGTCTTCGGCGTCCTAATGGCTCGCTTCCTCTTTTTTTTTTTGCTTGCTTGCTTGTTTAACACGTCTCGTTTGGTTTTCGCCCTTTCTCTGCCCATACCCCCATCTCCTTCCCCTGTCCATACCCTCTCCATACCCCCATCTCCTTCCCCTTACCCATACTCTATCCCTTCCCTTGCCCATACCCTCTCCATACCCCCATCTCCTTCCCCTTACCCATACTCTATCCCTTCCTTGCCCATACCCATGCCCAGCCCTTCCTTGTCCATTCTTCAGTGAGATTTTTGGGGCATTTTTCCTTCTTTCGCGCATTTTCTTTTTCTTGGCAGGTCTTGTTCCTCCCTATTTAAAACGCGTCACTTATTGTGCCCCGCCGGCGCTAATTACCAGGTCATTGCAGTCGGGCGGGTGTTAATTATTCCTTTTAATTATTCCTTAATGATTTCCGGATGTTGATCGAGCCGCTGGGACCGGAGCTCAAGAACGCGAAAGTGGATCGCCTCCCTCCGACACAGGTACAAAGTTTCGCTTCGTTCCCCCAGAAGTCGTTGCCAGGGAAAGCGGTTTCCTGCAGAGGGTCGTTGCGGGGGTTTTGAAGAGTCTGGTCGGATTCGAGGGAAGAAGCGGGTTAAGCTGGAGCGGGATTGGACTCGCAAGGAAGAAGGGTTAAGCTGGAGCGGGATCGGATTCGCAAAGCAAGAAGGGGTTAAAGCTGGAGCGGGATCGGATTCGCAAGGAAAGAAGGGGTTAAGCTGGAGTGGGATTGGGATTCGCAAGGAGAAGGGGTTTAAGCTGGAGTGGGATTGGGGTTCGCAAGGAAGAAGGGGTTAGCTGGAGCGGGGTTGGATTCGCAAGGAAGAAGGGGTTAAAGCTGGAGCGGGGTGGGATTCGCAAAGGAAGAAGGGGTTAAGCTGGAGCGGGATTGGGATTCGCAAGGAAGAAAGGGGTTAAGCTGGAGCGGGATCGGATCGCCAAGGAGAAAGGGTTAAGCTGGAGCGGGATTGGATTCGCAAGGAAGAAGGTTAAGCTGGAGCGGGGTCGGATTCGCAATGAAGAAGGGGTTAAGCTGGAGGGGATTAAGCCTGGAGCGGGATTGGATTCGCAAGAAGGGGTTAAGCTGGAGTGGGATTGGATTCGCAAGGAGGGGTTAAGCTGGAGTGGGATTGGGTTCGCAAGGAAGAAGGGTTAAGCTGGAGCGGGATTGGATTCGCAAGGAAAGAAGGGGTTAAGCTGGAGCGGGATTGGATTCGCAAGGAAGAAGGGGTTAAGCTGGAGCGGGATTGGATTCGCAAGGAAGAAGGGGTTAGCTGGAGCGGGATTTCGCAAGGAAGAAGGGGTTAAGCTGGAGCGGATTGGATTCGCAAAGGAAGAAGGATTGGTTTAAGCTGGAGCGGGATTAGGATTCGCAGGAAGAAGGGTTAGCTGGAGCGGGATTGGATTCGCAAGGAAGGGGTTAGCTGGAGCGGGATTGGGTTCCAAGGAAGAAGGGGTTAAGGCTAAGCTAGAGCGGGATTGGATTCGCAAGGAAGAAGGGGTTAAGCTGGAGCGGGATTGGATTCGCAAGGAAGGGGTTAAGCTGGAGCGGGAATTGGATTCGCAAGGAAGAAGGGGTTAAAGCTGGAGCGGGAGCTTGGATTCGCAAGGAAGAAGGGGTTAAGCTGGAGCGGGATTGGATTCGCAAGGAAGAAGGGGTTAAGCTGGAGCGGGATTGGGTTCGCAAGGAAGAAGGGGGTTAAGCTGGAGCGGGATTGGATTCGCGGAAGAAGGGGTTAAGCTGGAGCGGGATTGGATTCGCAAGGCAGAAGGGGTTAAGCTGGAAGCGGGATTGGATCGCAAGAAAAGGGGTTAAGCTGGAGCGGGATTGGATCGCAAGGAAGAAGGGGTTAAGCTGGAGCGGGATTGGATTCGCAAGGAAGAAGGGGTTAAGCTGGAGCGGGATTGGGTTCGCAAGGAAGGGTAAGCTGGAGCGGGATTGGATTCGCAAGGAAGGGGTTAAGCTGGAAGCGGGATTGGATTCGCAAGGAAGAAGGGTTAGCTGGAGCGGATTGATTGCAAGGAAGGGGTTAAGCTGGAGTGGGATTGGATTCGCAAAGAAGGGGTTAAGCTGGAGCGGGATTGGATTCGCAAGGAAGAAGGGGTTAAGCTGGAGCGGGATTGGTTCGCAATGAAGGGTTAAGCTGGAGCGGGATCCGGATTCGCAAGGAAGGGGTTAAGCTGGAAATTGGATTCGCAAGGAAAAGGGGTTAAGCTGGAGCGGGATTGGATTCGCCTGGAGCGGGATTGGAATTCGCAGGAAAGAAGGGGTTAAGCTGGAGCGGGATTGGATTCGCAAAGGAAGAAGGGGTTAAAGCCTGGAGCGGATGATTCGCAAGGAAGAAGTTAAGCTGGAGCGGGGGGTTAAGGGGAGCGCGGGATGGGTTCGCAAGGAAGAAGGGGTTAAGCTGGAGCGGGATTGGATTCGCAAGGAAGAAAGGGGTTAAGCTGGAGCGGGATTGGACTCGCAAGGAAGAAGGGGTTAAGCTGGAGCGGAATTGGATTCGCAAGGAAGAAGGGGTTAAGCTGGAGCGGGATTGATTCGCAAAGGAAGAAGGGGTTAAGCTGGAGCGGGATGATTTCGCAAGGAAGAAGGGGGTTAAGCTGGAGCGGGATTGATTCGCAAGGAAGGGTTAAGCTGGAGCGGGGATTCGCAAGGAAGAAGGGGTTAAGCTGAGCGGGATTGGATTCGCAAGGAAGAAGGGGTTAAGCTGGAGCGGGATTGGATTCGCAAGGAGAAGGGTTAAGCTGGAGCGGGATTGATTCGCAAGAGAAGGGGTTAAGCTGGAGGGGATTGGATTCGCAAGGAAGAAGGGTTAAGCTGAGCGGGATTGGATTCGCAGGGAAAGGGTTAAGCTGGAGCGGGGTTGATTCGCAAGGAAGAAGGGGTTAAGCTGGAGTGGGATTGGATTCGCAAGGAAGGGGTTAAGCTGGAGCGGGATTGGATTCGCAAGGAGAAGGGGTTAAGCTGGAGCGGGATTGGTTCGCAAGGAAGAAGGGGTTAAGCCTGGACGGGATTGGATTCGCAAGGAAGGGTTAAGCTGGAGCGGGATCGGATTCGCAAGGAAGAAGGGGTTAAGCTGGAGCGGGATTGGGTCGCAAGGAAGAAGGGGTTAAGCTGGAGCGGATTGGATTCGCAAGGAAGAAGGGGTTAAGCTGGAGATTGGATTCGCAAGGAAGAGGGTTAAGCTGGAGCGGGAATTCGCAAGGAAGGGGTTTAAGCTGGAGCGGGATTGGATTCGGCAAGAAGAAGGGGTTAAGCTGGAGCGGATTGGGTTCGCAAGGAAGAAGGGTTAAGCTGGAATTGGATTCGCAAGGAAGAAGGGGTTAAGCTGGAGCGGGATTGGATTCGCAAGAAGGGGTTAAGCTGGAGCGGATGGGATTCGCAAGAGAAGGGTTAAGCTGGAGCGGGAGTTCGCAAGGAAGAAGGGGTTAAGCTGGAGCGGGATTGGATTGGCAAGGAAGAAGGGTTTAAGCTGGAGCGGATTGGAAGCAAGGAAGGGGTTAAGCTGGAGCGGGATTGGATTCAAGGAAGGGGAAGCTGGAGCGGGTTAGGGTTAGCTGGAGCGGGATTGGATTCGCAAGGTTAAAGCGCGTTAAGCTGGAGCGGGATTGGATTGGCAAGGAAGGGTTAAGCTGGAGCGGGTTGGATTCGCAAGGAAGAAGGGGTTAAGCTGGAGCGGGATTGGATTGGCAAGGAAGGGTTAAGCTGGAGCGGGATTGGATTCGCAAGGAAGAAGGGGTTAAGCTGGAGCGGGATTGGATTCGCAAGGAAGAATTCGAAGGAAGAAGGGGTTAAGCTGGAGCGGGATGGATTCGCAAGGAAGGGGTTAAGCTGGAGCGGGATTGGATTCGCAAGGAAGGGGTTAAGCCTGGAGCAGGGTCGGATTCGCAAGGAAGAAGGGGTTAAGCTGAGCGGGATTGGATTCGCAAGGAGGGGTTTAAGCCGGAGCGGGGTTGGATTCGCAAGGAAGAAGGGGTTAAGCTGGAGCGGATTGGATTCGCAAGGAGGGGTTAAGCCGGAGCGGGGTTGGATTCGCAAGGAAGAAGGGTAAGCTGGAGCGGGATTGGGGTTCGCAAGGAAGGGGTTAAGCTGGAGCGGGATTGGTTCGCAAGGAAGGGGTTAAGCTGGAGCGGGATTGGATTCGCAAGAAGGGCAAAGCTGGAGCGTTTCTACGGTGAGGGATGTTATCTTGAACACTATAACCAAAGTCTCTTGAATTCATGAAAACCATTAATTACATGTGTTTATTCATTTACAAGGTCGTCCACATGGGGTCGCGGGTGATAAGGAGATAGTCTATCACCGCAGGAGAGAGAAGGAGAATGAGAGAGAGAGAGAGAGAGGAGGGAGAGAGGGAGAGAGAGGGAGGGAGGGAGGGAGGGAGGGAGGGAAGAGAGAGAGAAAGAAAGGGAAAGAGAGAGAGAGAGGGGGGGAGAAGGGAAGCGAGAGGAAAGAGGGAGAGAGAGGAAGAGAGAAATAGGACGTGAGAAATAGAGAGAGAGAGAGGGGGGGGAAGCGAGAGGAAGAGGGAGAGAGAGGAAGAGAGAAACAGGAAGTGAGAGAGAGAGAGAAAAAAAAAAAAGAGAAGAGAGAAGGGAAGAGAGCAAGATAAAAAGAGAGAAAGAGAGAAAGGGATGATAAAGAAGCAGAGCAAGACGCCACCCCACGAAGACCCCAGCGTAGAGGGCTTGCCGCAGAGACAACCGTCACCGTAGACGCATCGAATCCGGAATAATCTCTCGGCCATATTACTTCTGCCTCCTTCCGAGACGACGGCGCGGAAGGAGGGGGAGGGAGATAAGGAGGAATTCATTTCCGGTGCTAGTTCAACCGATAGATGGGGGGGCGTGGAGGAGGAGGGAGGGAGGGAGGGAGGGAAGAGAATGGGGGTGAAGGAAGAAGGAGAGAGGGTGAAGGAGAAAGAAAATGTGATCAGAGGGAAGAATGGGGTTGGAAGAAGGATGGGGGAAGAAAGGAAGGAGGAGGAGGAGAGGAGGAATAGGAAAAGGAGGAGGAGGAGGAACAGGAAGAGGAAAGGGAGGAGGAGGATCAAAGGACGACGGAAGGAGCAAGGCAGGAAGAGGAGGAGGAGGGGGGGGTAGGAGGAGGGGAAGCAGGGCTGTGAAGAAGGAGATACCGGGCGGACACAGCAGCAGAGAGACGGGCGCGGAGAGATAAGGAAAGTCTCCGACCGGATTCGGAAAACTTTCGAAATATATGAACGAAGACTGAGGACCGCCGGTGACGAGTGTCTGAGGCCCGGAGTCACTTTTTTGGGCCTTCGGGTGAGGACGAGGGTGGTCGGCGCCGCGGCTCTGCTGGGCGCTGAAGAAGGCTTTCATTGAAGGGTCTTTGTAGGGGGTGGATGGGGAGGGGGGGGAGTAAATAAAGATGATAATAATGAAACGATAATAATGATGATAATAATAATAATGAAAAAAATATAATAATGATAGTAATAATGATAATGATAATAATAATAAGGATATATAATATGATAATGCGTAAAAAGGGAAAACACAGACGACGATAAAGTTGAAAATAGAAGTAAGTGAAAACAGTCATGGGATGAATTGCTCTCGATTGTCGAAATAACGGTAATAATGATAGTTATCAATAATGATGGTGATAATGGTATAGTAACGGTAATAGAGGTAATAATGGTAAAATATGATAGTAAAATATGTACCAAGGGCTGTCGCATTCAAAAGGCAGGCAGGACACAGTCTTTTTGCTTACAATTGGTATTTTGATATATGTTTATGATGAAGGATTATCCTCCGTCCCATCTCGGGAAAATAAAAGTAAACTGGCAACTCACCCTCGACTAATCCGCTTTCCCAGAGCAAAAAAAAAAAAATAAAAAAAAGTAAAAAAAGAATAAGGAAAAAAAGAAAAAAATAGTGTTTGAAGACAAAAAAAAAAAAAAAAAAAAAAAAGTAAAATGTAATAAAAGATTGTATACGTTTTACAGATACAGAGTATATATAAACACAAGTTTTAATTAGTGTCAGATGATTGGAATAAATCTGAAACGGGAATTGAAACTGGACGCGCTATGGACTCTCGTTTTTCTGGCAGGGTTTTATTATTATTTATTTATTTATTATTTATTCATTTTATTTATTTATTATTTATTTTATTTTGTTAGTTTTATTGGGAATTCTCAATGGAACTGATAACTGATTAGATAATCTTTAACATAAATATATATATATATATATATATATATAATATATATATATATATATATATATATATATATATATATATATATATAGAGAGAGAGAGAGAGAGAGAGAGAGAGAGAGAGAGAGAGAGAGAGAGAGAGAGAGATCTGATTACTTGTTTTGCAACAAAACTACATATCTAAGAAGAAATACATATGTATTTATATTTTTATATTTCTTTTTAAATCTTATTTATTTATTTATTTAGAATACTGATTTATTTATTTGTTTAGAATACTGATTTATTTATTTATTTAGAATACTGGTTATTTATTTGTTTAGAATACTGATTTATTTATTTATTTAGAATACTGATTTATTTATTTATTTATTTAGAATACTGATTTATTTATTTTGTAGAATACTTTATTTATTTATTTAGAATATATTTACTGATTTATTATTTATTTAGAATACTGATTTATTTATCTTTTTATTAGAATACTGATTTATTTATTTATTTACTAGAATACATTTATTTTTATTTATCTAGAATATTTATTTATCTTTTTATTTAAAATACTGATTTATTTATTATTTATCTAGAATATTTATTTATTTATTTATTTTATTTAGATTACTTATTTTTTATTTACTTAGATACTACTAACTCAACCTCTGGCAGCTGTAGGTTGTTTCAGTTTTACAGTGTTTCTTTAATAAGTCTAGGATTTACCTGTCTCAAACTGTTTAGATTTGGTAGTTGAAGGGATACAAAGATAGCAGTGATAGTAATAAGGATAACAAGGATAAAGATGGGAATGATAGCCATAATAACAGCAGAATTAATAGCAGATACAGTAAATAATGATAGTAAAAGCGAAGATAACGATGATGATCATCATCTTTATTTCAACCCCCCCCCCCCCAAAAAAAAAAAAATAATAATAATAATAAAAAATAAAAATAAAAACAGTAAATAACGCCCGTCCAGCCCTGGTTTACTTCGATTCTAAATAAAAGTGATGGTGATAACAGCAATAACAAAGATTAGAATAAAATCATAATAACAACTCCCCCCCCCGCGTTCTAGATAACAGTGATAACAATAATAAAGATGAGAATAACAATCATAATAACGACAGCAAATAACGCCCATCCAACCCCCGATTTACTCAACGGGCGCAGACGAATGGCGGGCGGGTGGGCGTGGGGCGGGGCGGTGAGGCGGGCGGAGGTAACACATTTTCATAATCCTCCGCCTGCGACCTCCGAGAATGAAAAATTTGCTCCAAGTCACTCGTATGCGCGCATGCCCGGCACATCTGCGAGAGGATGGGGGGGGGGGGCTAGGAAGAGAGCGGAGGGGGAGGATGGAGGAGAGGGAGAGGAGGATGGGGGATGGCTGGGATGGAGAGGAGAGGAGGATGGGGAGGTGGAGGGGGGGGGGGCTGGGAGGAGAGGGAGAGGGGAGGGGGGGAGGCTGGGAAGAGAGGGAGAGGAGGATGGGATGGGGAGGGGGGAAGGAGAAGGAGGATGGGGGAGGCTGGGATGGGGAGGAGGAGGAGGAGAGGGGGGACTGGGGTGGCTATGAGATGAAGAGATCGTATTCAATTTTCCTTTTTTATTGTTCGTTTCTTTTTTTTGTTTTTTGCTTTGTTTTTGTTATATTTCCTGGAGTTTTTTTGTGATTGTTTATTTACTTAATTAATCGTCTCTTTTATTTATTCATTTGTTTATTTTTGTTTGCTTGTCTATATTTGTATTAAGATATTTATTTGTTTATTTATATTTTTGCTTATAAGTTTTTTTCATTCATTAATTTCTTAATTCATTGATATATTTATCTATTCATTATTTTTGGTTATTTATTCGACACCGTCCTGGCTTTTAATTCCTGTGATTGTTTTAACACTGTAACCATGTCAGTATCTCTCCATGTTGAGAGAGAATGAAAGAATGAGAATAAGGAGAGAGAGAGGGGGGGAGGGAGAGGGGTAGGGGAGGAAGGGGAGGGGGAGGGAGAGAAAGAGGGAGAGAGGGAGAGAAAGACACAGACAGACAGACAGACGAAAATAGCGAACGAGAGCGAGAAAAAAAAGAGCGAAAGAGAAAAAGAGAACGAACAAGAGAAAGAGAGCGAGGAAGAAAAAAGAGAGCGAACAAGAGAAAGAGAAAAAAGAGAGCGAACAAAAGAGCGAGAAAGAGAAAGAAAAAGGAGATAGCGAAAGAATATATTCGAGAAAAAAGAGAGCGAACAAGAGAAAGAGAAAAAAGAGAGCGAACAAGAGACGGCGACCAGAGGGAGAGACCAAAGCGTCTCCAGCCCGAACACCATCCGGGCGCAGGGGAAGCTGCTTGTCCGGGCGTGAAGAAGAGGGCGTGCTTGCTTCATTCACGGCGGCGTTCGGGAGACGGGCTGGCGAGGTAGTCTGGCCCTTTTTAACACGGCGTTTTTAGCTGTGCTTTTGGTTGATCTTTGTTTTGTTTATCTTTTTTTTTTTAGGTGTTTTCGAAGAGAGAGAGTGAGTGAGGGAGGGAGGGAGGGAGGGAGGGAAGGAGGGAGGGAGTGGGTGAGTGTGTGGGTGAGTGAGTGAGTGGGTGAGTGAGTGAGTGGGTGAGTGAGTGCGTGGGAGTGAGTGAGTGAGTGAGTGAGTGAGAGAGTGAGAGGGAGAGTGAGAGTGAGTGTGAGTGTGAGTGTGAGTAAGAGAGTGTGAGAGTGTATGTGAAAGAAAGAGAATGAGAAAGAGAGAGAGAGGAGGGAAAAGAGCGAAAAGGAAAGTGGGAAAAAGAGAAAAGTAAACGAGAGAAAGAGTAAAAAAAAACGAAAAGAAACATAAAAAGAAAGAAAAGAGGGAGAGAGAAACGAAAAGAAACAGATAAAAAGAAGAGAAAAGAAGAAAGAAGAAAAGCCGAAAAGGAAAATGACCCCAAACCGAACCGTTCCTTTCGGCGCCATCTGGATCCAGGGCGAGTCACTCCGAGATGGAAACACAACGCGAACGGCCAGGCAGATTCGGCGTTGTGTGGCTGCGCGCGCCCTCCACTCCCACGCGACGCCCAATATATCGAAAAAGGCGAGAAGGGTGGGGTGGGGGGGAGATGGGGAGGGGGGGGAGCAAGGAGATGGGGATGGGAGAGGGGGAGGAGGAGGGTGGGGAGAGAGTGGGGATGGGAGGGTGGGGGGGCAAGGAGAGGGAGAGGGAGGGGGGAGGATGGGGGAGCAAGAGATGGGAGGGAGGGGGATGGGAGAAGGAGAGGGGAGGAGGAGGGTGGGGAGAGAGTGGGAGAGGGTAGGAGGAGGGCGGTGGAGGGAGAGGGAGAAGGAGATGGGCAAGGAGATGCGGGAGGGTGGGGGATGGGTGAGTGAGGGAGGAGGAAGGTGGGGAGAGAGTAGGGGAGGGTAGGAGGAGGGTGGGGAGAGAGTGGGGGAGGGTAGGAGGAGGGGTGGTGGAGGGAGAGGGAGAGGTCGGGGTGGGAGAGGGAGAAAGCAGGGGAGGGGAGAATGTGAGGGCGAGGGTAATGTCCAGAATGAAAGGGGGATATTTGAAAAGAACGAGAAAAAGATGAAGAATAATTAAAAAAGAACGAAAGAAAGAAGTAATTTTGAGCAAACATCTGGAGAGTTTAGTGTCTCTACCTTTCCTCCCCCGCCCTCTCCCTTTCCCTCTTCTCATCAACTCGCCCATCTCTCTTACCCCTCTCCCCCCCTCTCTTCATCAACTCCTACCTCTACCTTCCCTCTTCAACCTCCACCCTCTCCCCCCTTCACTCTTCATCACCCCCCACACACATACTTCTCCCTTTCCCTTTCTCCCCCCAACGACTCTTTATCAACCCCCCCACCCCCACACACACCTCTCCCATTCCCCCCCCCGCCTCTCTTCATCAACCACCCCTCCCACTCCCCCCACACACATCTCTCCTCTCCCTTTCTCCTCCACCCCGCCTCTTCTTCATTCAACCCACCCCCACTCCCCCACACACACACCTCTCCCTCTCCCTCCATCCCCCCTCCCACTTCCCCCACACACACCTCTCCCTCCTCTCCTCTCTCCCCTCCCCACCTCTCCCCACACACACACACACCACCCCTCTCTCCCCCCTCCCCACCTCTCCCCACACACACACACACACTCCTCCCTCTCCCCCCCCTCTCTTCATCACCCCCCTCCCCAGCCACCCACACACCTCTTCCTTCCCCCCACCCTCCCCCACTCCCCCACAACCCTCTCCCATTCATTAAAGCGTTCCCCATTCAAGGTTCTTTTTTTCCCCTCCGCCGTAAACAGAAATAACCTCGCCGTGGAAGTTCGGCTCGAGCGCCGCGCCCACTCCTCGGCGGATGGGCGGGGCTCCGGGGCTGGAAATTGGAAACGTCGGCGTGAAATATAAGCCATGCTCGCCGGGTAGGGGGGCATATCCGCGGGGGGGAGTGGTGGGAGGGGAGGGAAGGGAGAGGGGAGGGGAGGGAGAGTGGGGGAAGGGGGGGGGGAGGGGAGGGGAGAGGAAGAGGGAAGGGAAGGGAGGGAGAGGGGGGAAGGGGAAGGGGAAGGGAGTTGGGGAGGAAGGGAGGGAAAGGGAGAGTAGGGAAGGGACTAGGGACAAGGGTCGAGGGATCAGGAATGAGGGACGAGCGATAATGGACGAGGAGTGTGGGACCAGAGACTAAAGATTAGGAATAGGGAATAGGGGACAAGGACAAGGGACTCGAGACCAGGGACGAGATACTGGGGTCCAAAAATCAGGGAGAAGGAGAGAGAAAAATAAGAATGAGAGGGAGAGGGAGAGAGAGAAAGAGAGAGAGCAAGCGAGAGAGAGAGAGAGAGAGAGAGAGAGAGAGAGAGAGAGAGAGAGAGAGAGAGAGAGAGAGAGAGAGAGAGAGGAGAGAGAGAGAGAGAGAGAGAGAGAGAAGAGAGAGAAAGCGAGAGAGAGAGAGAGAGAGAGAGAGAGAGAGAGAGAGAGAGAGAGAGAAAGAGGGAGGGAGGGAGGGACGAGAGACCACAAACCAGCCACGAGGGACTATAACCAGGGATCGAGGACCAGGGACTAGTCACCAGGGCCAAAGCAAGGAAAAGAAAGGTCAAGGGTAGAAAAAGTAATTTAAATAGAGTCGCGGCGTAGAAAAAAAAATCTCAGGTGAACGCAGTCTGGAGAGAATAAAGATGTACGATTAATAATGGCGATGGGGAGGAAATAGAACAGAAAGATGAAACAAAGAGAACGCAAAAAAATACTTTGACAGGTAGATGATCAGAGAAATCGATTGAATAAAAGAGCCAAAAAGAGCCAAAGAGTTGATACAGCGAATTAAATTTTTAAAATCACTCTTTCTCTTTCTTTCTCTCTCTCTCTCTCATCTCTCTCTCTCTCTCTCTCTCTCTCTCTCTCTCTCTCTCTCTTCTCTCTCTCTCTCTCTCTCTCTCTCTCTCTCTCTGTCTGTTGTATGTATGTATGTATGTATGTATGTATGTATGTATGTATGTATGTATGTATGTATGTATGTATGTATGTATGTATGTATGTATGTATGTATGTATATATATATATATATATATATATATATATATATATATATATATATATATATATTTCAAACAGCCCCCCCAAAAAAAAAAAAAAAAAAAAAAACTATCCATAATATAAGCTTTTGATATAAAACACAAAATCATTTTACAATCACAAATTTACTCGTATTTTTTTTGTAGTTACAGATATATTTTAAAGAATTCAAGAGGGACATGACGCCATGAACCAGCGCATCCAAAATACAAATGGCACCCGAACTGAGAGCGGGTTTAGAATTTTAAGAATATCTTTCTTTCTGTGTCTGTTGGTTTGTCTAAGCATCCATGTCTGTCTGTCTGTGTATTTATATGGCTGTCTGTCTGTCTGTTTGTCTGACTTTCTATCCGTTTATCTGTCTATCTGTGTGTCTGTCTGTCTGTCTGTCGGTCACAGTGTCTATCTACCTATCAGTCTATCTATCTGTCTATGTATGTGTGTATCTATCTACCTATGTATGTATCTATTTATCTACCTACCTTTTATTTATCTATCCATCTATTCATATATCTACCTGTTCATCTATCTACCTACCTATCAGTCATGACCTTACCTACCTATCCATCTACATGCCTACCTACCCACCTACTTACCTATCCATACTTATTTAATCCATCTACCTATCCATCTACTTACCTACCTATCCATCTACCTACATATCTAACTACCTATCTATCTACCTACAAATCTGTCTGCTTACCTATCTACCTTTCCATCTACCCACATATCTACCTATTTATCTATCTACCTATCTATCCATCTACCTACCTATCCATCTACCCACATATCTACCTATTTATCTGTCTACCTTTCCATCTACCTACATATCTGTCTACCTACCTATCCGTCTACCTTTCCATCTACCCACATATCTACCTATTTACCTATCTACCTTGCCCTTCCCCTGTTCCTCAACCTCCACAGCTAACGAGCGGGATTTGAACAGCTGAGTTACTGTAACGGTTCTCACTGGATTTAAATTCCGAAGGCGTGCATGTTATATTTCTCCGTCTTTTATATATATATATTTTTTTCTTCTCTTTCTTTCGTTTTTTTTGGTTTTCGCGAGAGGCTGTGGGGGGGGGGGGGAAGAGGTGCGGAGTGAATGAGGCAAAGAAAGTGGAGTGAGGTTGTTGTGTTGCAGGAGTTAAGGAAAGGGAGAGAGAGAGAGAAAGAGAACGGGAAAGGGTGAGAGAGACTTGGATAGAAAGCAAATGAAAGAGGGAGCAAGGCAAAGAGGAGGCAAGAGACAGAGAGAGGAGAAAAAGAGAGAGAAAGCAAGAGACAGAGAGAGAGAGAAAGCAAGAGACAGAGAGAGAGAGAAAGCAAGAGACAGAGAGAGAGAGAAGAAAGAGAGACAGAGAGAGAGAGATTAGAGAAAGCGAGATAGAGTAGAGAGAGAGAAAGCAAGAGCAGAGAGAGAGAGAGCAAGAGCAGAGAGAGAGAAGAAAGCTGAGAGAGAGACAGAGAGAGCAAGAGAGAGAGAGAGAGAAAGCAAGAGACAGAGAGAGAGAGAAAGAGAGAGACAGAGAGAGAGAGAAAGAGAAGAGATACACAGAGCGATAGACAGAACACAAGAGAGAGAGAGAGCGAGAGAGCGAGAGCGATAGACAAGAAAGTAAGAGAAAGAAATAGAGAGAGAGCTCCAGACCGAGAGGAGCAGCAACATAAAGCTGACAGGACGCCGAGACAGGTAACAGCCAGGAGCCATGGGTCTTCATAGCTGACGGAGACGGCCCATTGCAACCCAAAGGCGCGCCGCACGAACACACATAAACTGCAAGCGTCACGGTGTATGGATAACCCTTCTAAATCTTGGACGTTCTTCCGTGCCAATGAAGCGTTCCAGACTCTATTTATTTTTTTATTTATTTATTTTTGTGTGTGTGGGGGGGATTTGTTACGTTCCAGAGGAGGACGGGAAAGTGGGGAGGAAGGGAAGAAGGGAAGGAAAGGGAAAGGGGAAGGTGGAAGGGAAGAAGTGGAAAGGGAAAGGGGAAGGAGGAAGTGAAGGGGTGAAGGAAAGGGGAAAGGGTAGGAGGAAGGAAAGGGGGAGAAAGGAAGCGAAAGGGGGAGAAGGGAAGGGGGAAGGAGGAAGGGAAAGGGGGGGCGAAGGAGGAAAAAAAGGGAAGGGGAAGGAGGAAGGAAGGGAAAGGGGGTGAGAAGGGAAGGGGAAAGTAAAAAAGGGGGGGAAGGGAAGGGGAAAAAGGAAGAGGAAGGAGGAAGGGAAAGGAAAAGGGAGGAGAAGGAAAGTATTTTTTCAGACTTTTTTTCTTCTTTTTTTCTCTTCGTGAGGAGACTCTTGTACCAGACGTGAATAAAGTAGGAGGTTGCTGAGACGAAGCATCAGTTAAGGAAATGGCTTCGCGCCGGAGTGGATAGAGGCGCAGGATGATGCTCGGTGGAAGGAGGATGCTGCGGGGATGACGAAGGATGCTGCGAAGTCCGAACGAGGTGCGAGATGACGGAACGAACGGAGGAGGAGGGAGAAGGTGGGGGAGATGGGAGGAAGTGGGAAGAAACGAACGGAGGAGGAGGGGAAAGGTGATGGAGAGAAATGGGAAGAAACGAACGGAGGAGGAGGGAAAGGTGGGGGAGATGGGAGGAAGTGGAAGAAACGACGGAGGAGGAGGGGAAAGAGGAAGGAGAGGAAAGTTTGGGAGAGATAGGAAGGGGAAAGAGGAAAAAGAAGGGAAAGGTGGGGAGGGAGGGAAGTGGAAGGGGAAGGATGGAAGAGAGGAGAGAAGAGGGAGGTGGGAAGGGTGAAAGATGGAGGGAGAAGGTGGGGGAGAGGAGGAGGGTGGAAAGGGGAAAGAGAAAAAGGAAGGGAAAGGTGGGAGAGATAGGAGGAGGGAGGTGGGAAGGGGAAAGATGAAGGAGGGAGAAGGTAGGAGAGAGGAGGAAGGAGGGGGGGGAGAAAGAGGAAAGAGGAGAAAGATAAAATAGGAAAGAAGGGAAGGGGAATGATGAAAGAGGGAGAGGAATTAAGGGGAAATATGGAGGGAGAAGGTGGGAGAGATGAAGGAGGGAGGTGGGAAGAAGAAAGAGGAGGAGAGAAAGTTAGGGGGGAAAGTAAAGGTGGAAAGAGGAGAGGAAAAAGAAGAAAGAGGAGAGGGATGGGAGAGAAAGGAAGGGGAAAGGAGATAGAAAGCTATAACGAGTAGAGAGGGAAGTGATAAAAACAAAAGTAGGGGAAGATGGAGAATGGAAAGAGAGTAAAAAGGATAAAAAAATAAGACGTGATAAAGAGAACGGGGGGAGGGGGGAGGAGAGAGAAGAAGGAAGTTGCGAAAAGGGAGACGAAGTTCGAGAGGCTGCGAGACGGTGAAAGAAGGCAAGGGAGGGATTTCAGGGGGCGGATGTGCATTAGGGCGAGGCTCGTCTTTCGCTCGCCCTCGTGGGTCTAGGGCAGGTTGGGGGGGGGGCGGATAGGAGGGGGGGAAGGGGGAAGAGGAAGGAGGGGGGAGAAGGGAAGAGGGGAAGGGAGGAGAGGAAGGGGGGGGAGGAAGGGGAAGAGGGGAAGGGAAGGGAAGGGAAGAGGGGTCGAAGGGAAGGGAAGGAGGGGGAGGAGGAAAGGAGGAAGGATGGGAAGTTGGCAAGGAAAAGGGAGAGGGAAAAGAGGGGAAAGATAAAGGGAAAAAGGAAAAGGGGGAATGAGAATGGCGATGAGGAAAAGAGAAAAAAATGGAGATGGAGAAAAAGTGAAAGGAAGGGAAGGGAACAAGGTGTGAAAGAAGGAAAATGAGAGAAACAATACCAACAAGAGGGGCAGTGTGTGTGTGTGTGATGTTGTGTGTGGTGTGTGTGTGTGTGTGTGTGTGTGTGTTGTGTGTGTGTGTGTGTGTTGTGTGTGTGTGTGTGTGTGTTGTGTGTGTGTGTGTGTGGTGTGTGAGAGAGAGAGGAGGAGAGGGAGGGGAGGAGAGAGGGAGAGACATACACAGAGAGAGAGGAGAGACACAGAAGAGAGGACAGAGAGAGAAGACACAGACACGAAGAGAGGAGAGAGACACAGAGAGCAGAGAGAGAGAGACACAGTAGAGAGAGACACAGAGAGAGAGAGAGAGAGAGAGAACAAGAGAGAGAGAGACAGAGAGAGAAGAGAGAGACAGAGAGACAGACAGAGAGACACACACACACAACAGAGAGAGAGAGAGAGACACACACAGAGAGAGAGAGAGACACACACAGAGAGAGAAGACACACACAGACAGAGAGAGAGACACAGAGAGAGAGACAGACAGAGAGAGAGAGAGAGAAGAGAGAGACACACAGAGAGAGAGAGAGAAAGAGAGAGAGACAAGAGAGAGAGAGAGAGAGACAGAGAGAGAGAGAGACAGACAGAGAGAGTGAGAGACAGAGACAGAAAGAGAGATACATGTATTTCTGACGAAGATATATTCGAATCCGGTCGAATACATCTCTTGCATTGTGAAGATATTCATTCTCATTCGTGCCTTTCTACATTTGTCAACATGAATGCGGCTCAGAGATATACAACTCCTGGAATGGCTCTTGGTATTATGCTGCCAATAACACACAATTCCCCTGTGACTAATAGTTCTCTTTTCTTTACAGGTAAGTTGTATTTACGACCCAGTTCATCAAGGTACGTGTTACGACCTGTTTCACTAATGCAGCAGTTAATACTATGTCTAAAAAAGTAAATAAAAACCTAGACGCGTAACTTGTTAAGAGAATAAACAAACACAGCGAAAAAGCACCGCGTATCAGGGGAATTCTTTCAGGTGGGATCAACAACACTGAAACAGAAACATCATTTTTATTCCCAGGAGGAGCGAAGGGCGATTCATATCGAAACGTCAGATTTTTTTCTTTTCCTTTTTTCCTTTTCTTTTTCTTTCCTTTTTTTTATCGTCGTTGTAGGATATTCCCCTATTCGTTCCCCTACAGCAGGAATGTCGACGAGCAGAGAATCTCCATTTAACAAGAGACGAAGCGAAACGCATCTTGTATTCTGTAAAATGACGTAGTTACTCGGGTCACGTGTTCAGGCTTCTCCAGCATCCACTTCAAGGCGACGGATGTCATTGTTAAGCGAGAAAAAAATATTCTTTATATTGCAAAACATTTATTAAAATTGCATTCGATTCTTAGGAGCTTCTGGGGGGGTAAGGAAGAAGCAAAATAGATAAATAAATAGGTGGTTGTTGTATAGGTTGACAATACATAGGTTGTTGTATAGATTGACAATACATAGGTTGTTGTATAGGTTGACAATAAATAGGTTGTTGTATAGATTGACAATACATAGGTTGTTGTATAGATGGAGAAACACGAATAATAAATAGGTTGTATAGATTGACGTGTTAGAAATCTTTCAAGCATCTGCATCGGTGAAGGTTCGTTCGACATGTTGGCTGATAAGTGATTTACTTAGTCTCTCTTTTCACGCCTTTTCACTGCTTAATAATATTCATCTACATGGATTTATTTCCCACCGTGTGTACTGCTAAATCCTTGATCTTCAGTCACAGGATTTATTTAAGATTGAGGCGCAAGACAAACGGATGGGAAGCGTCACTCGCCTCTCGCAAGGATGGCATTCGTGTTCTGGACCAATAAACCTTTTCCATTGACGTATTTCCTTCTACAGGGCGAGCGCGGGAAGCAGAGAGTGTCTGTCAAGAGCTAGGATTTGTATGGAGAGAGCCAGGCCGAGGAATTTTAGTCGATTTCGGACCCTCTCTCTTTCTCTCTCTGTCTCTCTCTCTTTCTCTTTCTCTTTCTCTCTCTTCTCTTCTCTCTCTCTCTCTCTTCTCTCTCTCTCTCTCTCTCTCTCTCTCTCTCTCTCTCTCTCTCTCTCTCTCTCTCTCTTCTCTCTCTCTCTCTCTCTCTCTCTCTCTCCTCTGTCTCTGTCTGTCTCTGTCTCTGTCTCTGTTCTGTCTCTGTCTCTGTCTCTCTCTCTCTCCTCTCTCTCTCTCTCTCTCTCTCTCTCTCTCTCTCTCTCTCACTCTCACTCTCACTCTCACTCTCACTCTCACTCTCACTCACTCTCACTCTCACTCTCACTCTCTCTCCTCTCTCTCTCACTCTCACTCTCACTCTCACTCTCACTCTCACTCTCACTTCTCTCTCTCTCTCTCTCTCTCTCTCTCTCTCTCTCTCTCTCTCTGTCTCTTCTGTCTGTCTCTCTCTCTCTCTCTCTCTCTCTCTCTCACTCTCACTCTCTCTCTCTCTCTCTCACTCTCACTCTCACTCTCACTCTCACTCTCACTCTCACTCTCACTCTCACTCTCACTCTCACTCTCACTCTCACTCTCACTCACTCTCACTCTCACTCTCACTCTCACTCTCACTCTCACTCACTCTCACTCTCTCTCTCTCTCTCTCTCTCTCTCTCTCTCTCTCAAAAGACTTTTCTATCTACTTCTCAAACAGATTTCTAATTTAGTTATATAGTTCTTTGCTTGTTTATCATTTTAAATGTATTTATAACGAATCGACCTTTCGCTATCAGTAAGCATTCTACACTTCACGGAGAGACTAAATACATTATTGATACAATACAAAAATAGGTTTTCCGTCAAGCTCTCCATTACGAAACCTACGCCAGATTTCCCTGCATCCACGAAGTCAACATCACGCATCCCTCATAAAGACATGAATGAGCGAGAGGTTTGCAGTCCAGCTCTATATAAGCAGCAGAAACGAACACGTGGTCTTGTGGCGGCCGGGAAGTCGAGGCGGAAGAGGTGGTGGTGTTCGGATTGACTGCGGCTTCGGGTTTCACGTGGAGGGATTTTTTTTTTTTTTTGATTGGGTTTTAGTCCGCCATGAAGGTTATGGTTTTGGTAGCGTTAATTAGTTTGTTGGTTGGTTAGCAGGATAACTTAAAAAGTTAAGAAAAGATTTTTAATTTTTTTTTTTTTTATTTTTTACCAGAGGTGTGACGTAACCTAATAAAAGATTTTTTTATTTTATTATTTTTTGTTTTATTTTTATTATTATTATTATTAATTTAGACGCCACTGAACTTTATTTATTCCTTTTTCTCTGTTATTTAATGATTACATAGAAATTGTAATCATTATTACCTTTATTTCCTCCGCCAAGGATTTTAGGTTTACAGACGCCACCAGTGAACTTGAGAAAAAAAGTAATTTCAATGTGATTCTTCAAGTGTGAATATTTCTAATGCATCAGTGACCCTGTTGTCTTGGCGGAGGTATGCGCTCTCTGAATGCCTCTAGTTTTGGTATGTTATGGCTTTGGCTTCGGCTTCATGTAGTTCTTTTTTTGTGTGTGTGTTTGTGTGTTTGTTTTCGTATGTATTTCAATTGTTTTCGTGTTATTCTTCGAGTATGTTGCTTTGGGATCATGTGGCTGCATTCATGTAGTTTTCGTATGTTATGGCTTCGGGTTCATGTAGTTTTTTCTTTTTCTTTTGTGTGTGTTGTTTTCTGGGATCTGTTTTCGTATGTTATGGCGGGTTCATGTAGTTTTTCTTTCTTGGTGTGTTTGTTTTCGTATTTCGGCTTCGGGTTGTAGTTTTTCTTTTCTTTGTGTGTGTTTGTTTCGTATGTTATTCGAGTTCATGTAGATTTTTTTTTCTTTTTGTGTGTGTTTGTTTTCGTATGTTATGGCTTTGGATCATGTGGCTATTTATTTATTTTATTTATTGTTGTGTTTGTTTTCGTATTTGTATGGCTTCGGGTCATGTGGTTTTTCATTTATTTATTTGTGTTGTTTTCGTTGTTATGGCTTCGGGTTCATGTAGTTTTTCTTTTTGCTTTTGTAATGTGTTGTTTTCGTATGTTATGGCTTCGGGTTCATGTAGTTTTTCTTTTTTTTGTGTGTGTTTGGATTTCGTATGTTATGGCTTCGGGTTCATGTAGTTTTTCTTTTTCTTTTGTGTGTGTTTGTTTTCGTATGTTATGGCTTTGGGATCATGTGGCTATTTATTATTTATTTATTGTTGTTGTTTTCGTATGTTATGGCTTCGGGTTCATTGTAGTTTTTCTTTTTCTTTTGTGTTATCGTATGGCTTCGGTTCATGTAGTTTTTCTTTTTCTTTTGTGTGGTTTGTTTTCGTATGTTATGGGCTTCGGTTCATTGTTTAGTTTTTTTTTCTTTTGTGTGTGTTTGTTTTCGTTATGTTATGGCTGGCTTCGGGATCATGTAGCTATTTATTTATTTATTTTGTTGTGTTTTCGTATGTTATGGCTTCGGGTTCATGTAGTTTCTTTTCTTTTTGTGTGTGTTTGTTTTCGTATGTTATGGCTTCGAGTTCATGTGGATTTTTTTTTCTTTTTGTGTGTGTTTGTTTTCGTATGTTATGGCTTTGGGATCATGTGGTTATTTATTTATTTATTTTTTTGTGTTGTTTTCGTATGTTATGGCTTCGGGTTCATGTAGTTTTTCTTTTTTCTTTGTGTGTGTTTTTTCGTATGTTATGGCTTTGGGATCATGTGGTTATTTATTTATTTATTATTTGTGTTTGTTTTCGTGTTTTGGCTTCGGGTTCATGTGGATGGATTTTTTGCGTGTTGTTTTTTCGTATGTTATGGCTTCAGGTCCTGTGTAGAATTTATTTTGTATGTGTTTGTTTCATATGTTATGGCTTCTGGGTTCGTGTGGATTTTTTCTTTTCTTTTCTTTTTTCTTTTTTTTGCGTGTGTTTGTTTTCGTATGTTATGGCTTCGGGTTCATGTAGAGTTTTTCCTTTTCTTTTTGTGCGTGTTTGTCTTCGTATGTTATGGCTTCGGGTTCATGTAGTTTTTCTTTTTCTTTTTGTGTGTGTTTGTTTTCGTATGTTATGACTTCTGTTTCATGTGGATGGACGCGTTTGAGTGGGTTTTTCGTATGTTTTGGCTTCGGATTCACGTAGAAAGATATGGGTGTGTGTATTTGTTCTTGTATTTTATGGCTTCGAGTTCATTTGGCGGGAATTTTTATTTTTTATTTATATATTTTTTGTGTGTTTTCTCGTATGTTTTAAATTAGGAGGATTAGATGATGGAAATAAAAGTCGTCTATAAGGGTCGATTTTCCGTAACTGATGTTGATTATTTTATTCGTGAATCCATTGATGTTTGTAGTGATTTGTCATTCGTGCGGATTAATTTAATTAATTACTAAAATTTTGGGTCACATCGAATGCTATTTATCCCAGAGAGTCAGTTAGTCCGTCTGTATTAATCCATTTTTATTAGATCTCGTTACTTCTTTCACAACTGCCTATACTGTTATGCTGATGTGTATATAGATAGATAGATAGATAGATGGATGATGAATAGATGAATAGATATATAGATAAATAGATAAAGAGATAAATAGATAGATAGATTAATAGATTAGATAGATAGATAGATTAATAGATAGATAGATAATAGATAGATAGATTAATAGATTAATAGATAGATAATTAATAGATAAATAGATAGATAGATATAAACGAACAAATAAAGAAAATGAAATTGAAAAAGTAAAAAGAAAAAAAAATCAAAGCGCAAAACTAAGCAAAAAAACAAAAAAAAAACAAAAACGAAATACACATGAAACATATAATCAAAATAAGCAAGAAAGAAAACACAAACAAACAACAACAGATAAAAGATGAAAAGCGAATGAAAAAGGAAATCAGGCGAGACATGCGTCCATTCATCCCCGGCGTCACTCACCTGTCCAGCTTCCGGATCTGCCGCGGAAAAAAAACTGTCACGGAAGATGCAACTTGGGGAGAAGAGGGAGGTTTACAACATAGGCCTACAACTTGTCTACTTGAGCCTAAACTTACTTACATAGGCCTACAACATACAGCATCGCCTACAATTCACGTACATAGGCATTACAACATAGGCCTACAACTCACTTACATAGGCATACAACATAGGCCTACAAACTTATTTACATAAGCATATTACACTTACTTAGGCATACCACTCATAACATAGGCCTACAACTCCTCTATTTAAGCTACAACTTACTTATGTAGGCATAAAACATAGGCCTATAACTTATCTACTTAAGCCTAAAATTACATAGCATACAACTATAGGTTTACAACTTACCTACTTAGCCTACAACTTACATAGTTATACAACTTGATTGCATAGGCCTATAACTCACTTACATAGGCCTACAACTTACTTACATAGGCCTACAACTCACTTCCATAGGCCTACAACTTACAACAGGCCTACAACTTACAACATAGGCCTACAACTTACAACATAGGCCTACAACTTACAACATAGGCCTACAACTTACAACATAGGCCTACAACTTGCAACATAGGCCTACACGTACAACATAGGCCTGCAACAAGGGCTAGGCTTACAACTCTAACCTAGGCTTACAACTCATAACCTAGGCTTACAACTCATAACCTAGGCTACAACATCAGCTTACAACTCATAACCTAGGCCTTATAGGCTTTACACTAGGCTTACAACTCATAACCTAGGCTTACAACTCATAACCTAGGCTAGGCCTACAACTCATAACCTAGGCTTACAACTTATTTGGGGAGAAGAAGGAGGAGGCTTATGACGAAGACCTCCGTTTGGACGAAAGAAAAGAAACGAAAGAGGAATTATGGATTATGATTCTGAAACGAAGGCCGGGGGCGCTGGGCGGAAGTCTTGTGCTCTGTGACTTCACTTCGTTCTTTGTTTTATATTTCTTTAATTTCTATTTATTTTTGTTTTTGTATTTCTTTATTTTTTTTTTTTTTGTTTCTTTATTTTATGTTTTTTATTTCTTATTCTTTATTATTTTATTTTATATTTCTGTTCTTTATTTTATGTTTCATTATTTCTGTTCTTTATTTTATACTTCTTTTGTTCCTTAGTTTATATTTCTTTATTTCAGTTCTTTAGTTTATATTCCTTTATTTTGTATTTCTTCATTTCTGTTCTTTAGTTTATATTTCTTCACTTCTGTTCTTTGTTTTGTATTTTTTATTTCTGTTCTTTATTTTGTATTTCTTTATTTCTGTTCTTTAGTTTATATTTTTCTATTTCTGTTCTTTATTTTATATTTCTTTGTTTTATTACTCTTTGCATCTCTTCTTTATTCTCATTTCTTTGCTTCTCTTCCCCTCATTACTTTCCTTCTTTACTTCCTTTCTTTACTTCCCTTCTTTATTTCCTTTCTTTACTTCCCTTCTTTATCATCCTCCTCTACTTCCCTTCTTTATTCGGGTGAAGGTGTGTATTCCACCACCTGTTTGGGTCGAAGGATTTATTCAACGTCGAAGAGAAGAGAAGAGATAGGAGAGACGGAGGAGGAAATAACAAATAGAAGGATAAGAAAACGAAAGAAAAAGAAAAAGAAAGAAAAGGGGTGCAGAAGGAAAGCAGGAAGGAATGACAGGTAGAAAGATTAGCATTTTTATTTAAAAGGAAGAAGGTGAAGGAAAAGAGAAGAGATGGAAGAAGCGACAGATAAACGAATAAGAAACCAAAGGAAACCTAGAAAGAATGAAAACGAAAAAAATATATACATATATATATATATATATATATATATATATATATATATATATATATATATATATATATATAATATATATATATATATATAATATATATATATATATATATATATATATATATACATATATATATACATATATATATATATTATATATATATATATATATATATATATATATATATATATATATATATATATATATAATATATATAAACACACAGCACGCATATATTACAATAGAGCTAATTTACATTTCTAATGAGGCTATCGGGTACTGATTGAAATCTACGGGAATCAAACCCACATTTGATTAGCTCTTCCTATTGGATTGGCTTGTAGGCGAATATATTCCTTTTGGAAGTCGTCCAAATATCTAAAAATAAAAGATGGAACAACAACGGAGCCGAATGCACCCTTGCCTGTCCGACCGCAGCGCCAGATCTAATTGCCGCTATATCTGGAACAATTTTTTTTTTTTTTTTTTTTTTTTTTTTTTTAAGGAAAGGGGTAAATACTGGTTTTGAAATCGATACGGGAATTTACGTTCAAGAACCAGTGAATGATTTGCTAGTTTGTATATGGAAAAATTTAATTTATTTTTTTTTATTTATTTATTTTATTTTATTTTATTTATTTATTATTTTTTTTAAAAAGGGGAAATACTGGTTTTGAAATCGATACGGGCTTTACACTCACAACCATGAATTATGATATACTAGAACAGAGCTTGTGGAATATGGGACAAAAATCTCGGATGATATAACGCATACATCCTCTCATTGTTTGTACAGATAAATATGTACAATCGTATCATCCGCCAAGGCAAGAATGTACGCTCGTTTTATCCACTAAGATGCAATCTAATACTATTCATCCGCAGAGACAACAATGTACAATAATCCGCAAAAGGACAAGAATGTACAATACTTCATCCGCAGAGACACAATGTACAATAATGATCGCAAGACAAGATGTACAATATTTCATCCAGAGACAATGTACAATAATTGTCATCCGCAAAGACAAGAAGTTTACTTTCTCCGCAGAGACAACATGTACAATAAGTCATCCGAAAGACAAGATGATACAATACTTTCTTCCGCAGAGCAACAGGTACAATATGTATTCGGACAAGAATGTACAATATTCATCCGCAGGACAACAAGTGTAATATATGTCATCCGAAAGACAAGAGTAAATACTTTCATCCGCAGGACAACGTGTACAATAATGTCAAGAATGTACTACTGTTCATCGCAGAGACAACAATGTACAATAATGTCATCCGCAAAGACAAGATGTTACAATACTTTCATCGCAGAGACACCAGGTCATAATTGTCATCCGCAAAGACAAGAATGTACAAACTTTCATCAGTGCCAATATGATCGCAAAGACAAATGTACTATTTATCCGCAGAACACAATGTACAATAATGTCCGCAAAGACAAGAATGTACAATACTTTTATCCGCGAGGGACAACATGTACATAATGTCATTCCGCAGAGACAACAATGTACAATACTTTCATCCGCAAAAACAAGAATTTACAATACAATATCCGGAAATATAGACTGTACAATACCATCTCGCAGAGACAAGACTGTACAATCAGATAACCAACATTGGCAAGAACGCACAACCCTATAAACCACGTTGACAAGACAACCCAAGCCCCACGCGGACAGGAAACCACCAACCAACCACCAACCAAACCCAACGGCAGTGCAATTGCAAACACGATGAGCCGGAGCGAAGGCGACTCGCCGAGGGAAGGGAGGCTCGCAACAAAGACAACACGCGACCCAATAACAAGGACAGCAATAATATCCACGATTTCGCCGGCAGCGTGCGGTTCTCGTGCATCTCGTGCGGCGGTTCTCGTGCCAGCCTGGCGTTTCTCGTGCAGCGGCCGCGTTGCAGCCGGCGTTCTCGTGCAGCGCTGGCGGTTCTCGTGGCAGCTTCTCGTGCAGCGCCGGCGGTTCTCGTGCAGCGCTGGCGGTTTCTCGTGCATCCTGCGGTTCTCGTGCAGCGCCGGCGGTTCTCGGCAGCGCGGCGTTCCGTTGCAGCGCTGCTCGGCTCTTGCCAGCTGCTGGCGGTTTCTCGTGCAGCTCTGGCGGTCTCGCTCCGCTGCAGCGTTCTCGTGGCCGGCGTTCTCGTGCAGCGCTGCGGCGTTCTCGCTGCAGGGCTGGCGTTCTCGTGCAGCGTGCGGTTTCTCGCTGCAGCCGGCTTCTGCAGCCCGCGTTCTCGGCAGCGCCGCGTTCTCGTTTGCAGCGCCGGCGTTCTCGTGCAGCCGCCGGCGGTTCTCGTGCAGCAGCGCCGGCTCTCGTGCCAGCGCCGGCCGTTCTCGTGCAACCGCCGGCGGTTCTCTGTGCACGCCGGCGATGTGAGAGCGGGAACTCGATATTGCGCGCATCAACATGGTCAAGTATTTGTGCTGGTGACGACGACGATCGGCAATAATGACGATGATGGTGAGGAAAATAAGGAAATGGGGGAAGTTATTGAAACGAAGAACGAGGGATAACTAGAAACCTGGATCTGGTTTTAAGTTAAGAGTATATAGTCCAAATGACTTATCTCGCTCTTTCATGGGAAACCGACAGACAGACAGACAGACAGACAAATAGTAAGATGATTAAACAAATAGATACAGAGGCAGATAGAAACATAGATGAATATACTTGAAGAGAGAAAGACAGAACGATTATAAAGAGAGAGAAAGATAGACAGAAATAAACAGATAAAGAGAGAAACAAAAAGAGATAGACATATAGATAAGAGAGAGAAAAGAAGAAAGAATAAACAAACAGATCGTACGTACGTGAGTGGGCACGGGTACGCAATGGAAGAGGGGAGAGAGAAGAGAGAGAGGAGAGGAGGAGAGGGGAGTGGGGAGGAGGACCATTAGCGAGTAGGAAAACAAATGAATAGAAAAAAAAAAAAAGAATAGAAGCCCATTCCGCGCAAAGACTGACTCTCATGAATATAAACATCAAAGGCGCGAGAGAAAGTTATGTTAATAATGTATCGACAAATAGATGAGGATGATTATGCCGTTGAAAAGCACATAGAGCAAGGTGGTTATTTTTGGGCTTTTCATTCATAATGGAATAGATAATGGCTGGGAACAAAGGCGGAACAGAGGAATGGATACTTTGTAGATATTAACGCTCATATCGTTAGCGAGAGTAATTAACACACAATCCATAGAAACAAACAAAGAAAAAAGTCATAACGTACCGATATTAGGCCTCTCTGAAAGCAAGAGAGAAGAGAGAGGAAGCGGAGAGTGCGCGAGGAGGAATTTGAGAGAGAGAAGAGAGAAGAGAATACGAGAGAGAGAAAGAGAGACGAGAGAGAGAGAGAGAGAGAGGAGAGAGAGAGAAGGAGGAGAGAAGAGAGAGAGAAAGAGTTGAGGAGAGAGAGAGGAGCGAAAGTTGAAGAGAGAGAGAGAGAGAGAAGAATTAGACGAGAGAGAAGAATTAAGAAAAAGAAATACAAAGAAAGAAAGAAGAGAGAGAGGGAAAACAAAAAAGAAAAAGAGGGGGAAAAAGAGGAGAGAGAGAAACCCCAAAAGCCACAAAGAAAGAAAGAAGAGGAAGGGAAACAAAAGAAAGAAAAAGAGAGAACCCAAAAAGCCACAAAGAAGTGAGAGAGAGGGAAAACAAAAGAAAGAAAAAGAGGGAAAAAAAAGAGAGAGAGAAACCCCAAAAGGCCCTCTTAAAAAAAAAAAATAAAAAATTAGTGAGAGAAAGAAAGAGACAAAGAAAGAAAAAGAGGGAAAAAAGAGAGAGAGAAAAATCCCCAAAAGGCTACAAAGAAAGAAAGAGAGAGAGAGAGGGAAAACAAAAGAAAGAAAAAGAGGGAAAAAAAGAGAGAGAAACCCCAAAATGCCACAAAGAAGAAAAGAGAAGGGGAAAACAAAGAAGGAAAAGAGAGAGAGAGAGAGAGAAACCCCAAACGGCCCTCTTAAAAAAATAAAAAATTAGTGAGAGAAAGAAAGAGAAAGAAAGAAAAAGAGGGGGGAAAAAAGAGAGAGAGAAACCCCAAAACTCCCTCCTAAAAAAAAATAAAAAATTAGTGAGAGAAAGAAAGAGACAAAGAAAGAAAAAGAGGGAAAAAGAGAGAGAGAGAGAAAGCCCAAACGGCCCTCTTAAAAAAAAAAATAAAAAAATGAGTGAGAGAAAGAGACAAAGAAAGAAAAAGAGGGGAAAAAAAGAGAGAGAGAGAAAACCCCAAAATTCCTCTCTTCTTAACCTCCCCCATTAAGTCCTCCGAAGTGACATCCAGCCAAGGGGTGAAAGTAGCATCAGCTTTAGGGAATCTCACGCCCACTCGCGTACTACGGCCACGCACGCCCGCACCACGCCCGCCCGCCCTGCCTTCTGTTTCGTGTCTGCATTTTGTTCTGTTTTTTTTTTTTTTTTTATTTGTCTTTATTTCTATTTTTTCTGTTTATTGTCAATATCATTTTAATTGTCTGTCTGTATATTTATTCGTGTCTGCATTTGCCTGTTTGCTTCTTTATTTTTTTCTTTTTTTTGTTTTTGTTATTATTATTATTATTATTATTATTATTATTATTATTAATTCTTCTGTCCGCTTCTCTCTTATTTTTTTCTGTTTGTTTTATATTATCGTTTATTTATTTGATTTTGTCTGTCTGCTTTATCGGTCTTCATTCCTCTTTGCCTATTTTTCAGTTTAACCGATTTATTATTTTTATTTTCTCTGTCTTCATTGCTTGTTTGCTTCTTATTAATTTTTCCTATTTTTCTGTTTCTTTTTTTATTATTATTGTTGCTATTATTTCTTCTGTCTGCTTTTTTCTGGTCTTCATTTTCCTTTTGTTTTTTTATCTTTTTTAATCTGTTTATTGCTATTATTATTATTATTATTATTATTATTATTTTCATTATCTTTATCATTTTAAGTTTCTGTCTTGTCTCTTTCTTATCTTTTTTTCTATTTTCTGTTAGTTTTATTATTATTATTATTTTGTTATTTAATTCTGTCTGTCTGCTTATTTGTTCTTTTTTTCTATTTTTTCTGTTTATTATTATTATTATTATTATTGTTGTTGTTGCTGTTGTTATTTTAACAAGTGTGTGTCTTCATTTGCCAATTTGGGTGGACCTGCCTCGACCACCCAACATTTGTATACATACTCCTCTATGTACCTCTTGTCATGTATTCCCTGACGAAGCATTAGCGAAAAGGTTTTCTTGTCCTTCCCTTCGTTGTTCCTGTTGCAATCTGTTCATCATGAATTTTAATTATTATCATCTTTATCATTATTATCATTATTGTTATTACCGTCATTGTCGTCCACATTATTATTATTTATACCACTTTTGCTACCAAAATCATTTCACGATAATGATTAACATAATTACTCTTAGTGTAAATGAGAGAACGATGATTATCATTATAATGAAATTGCTACCATTATCATCATTACATGACATTTCCCTCATCACTAGCAACCATACTGACAATAACAATACCTTTTTTTTCAAAAACGATTATCGTAATATATCCACACAAAAAAAATCTTCAATAAATCTGGAGAAAAAAAAAGGACAAGAATCAGACTTTCCTTTTACTGAAAACATCCCAGAGAGTCCACGTCCCCCCCCACCCCCACCCCACCCCACCGTCACCCCACCACCCCACCGTCACCCCACCACCCCACCCCACCTCACCACCGCCACCCCCACCACCCCACCCCACCCCACCCCCACCTCCCCCACCACCGTCACCCCCACTACCCCACCACCGTCACCCCCCACTACCCCCCCCCCCCCACGAGGAAACGAGCCTTAGAAATATCATTTTTCGGCCCCATTGTCGGGGCTTAAGCCACAAGGAACTAGCATTAAGGTCAAGAAAGCGCCGCCCGCTGCTGCGCCCCCCCCCCGCCGGTGCAGGAGGCGAGGGTCAAAGGGCGAGGACTAAGGGGTAAAGGCGAGGGTCAAAGGGTAAGGGTCAAAGGACGAGACTGCGCTTTGGTGCTGGGGGACACTCGGTGCCTTCTGGGGGCTCGTGCAGTCTGCGTCAGGAGAGGTGGATATATGTGTGTATTGTATATTTACGTACATGTGGGTGTGGATGTATGGGTTTGGCTGTGGATGCGTGTGTGTATGTGTACATGCGTGCGTGTATATGTACATGCGTGCTTGTATGTGTGTGTGTATGTGTACATGTATGCTTGTGTGGGTGTATGTGTACATGCGTGCTTGTGTGTGTGTGTGTGTGTGTACATGTGTGGTTGTGTGTGTGTGTACATGTGTGCTTGTGTGTGTGTACATGTGCTTGTGTGTGTGTATGTGTAAACGCGTGTATGTATGTGTTCTTGTGTGTGTGTTGCGTATTGTGTGTGCATGCTGTTTAGGTATTTTGTTTAGTAATCCCTCTGTGGGAAGGAGATGCTCACTGATGTTTTTGCTTTTTGCTAAGTCATCAGCGACTTTAACTCTCTTCTCTTCTCTCTCTCTCTTCTCTTCTCTTCTCTCTCTCTTCTCTTCTCTTCTCTTCTCTCTCTCTTCTCTTCTCTCTCTTCTCTTCTCTTCTCTTCTCTTCTCTTCTCTTCTCTTCTCTTCTCTTCTCTCTCTCTTCTCTTCTCTTCTCTCCTCTCTCTCCCCCTCCCACACTCCGCGATTCACTTACAAGAGTCTATTTTATCTCTCCTGCGTCATAGTCTTCGCATCCGTGTTTCTTAGACTCTGACTTGCGTTATTTTTTTCTGTTTTATTATTATATTATTATTTATTATATTGTTTATTTATTATTATTATATTATTATATTATTATTATTATTTATTATTATTATTATTATTATTATTTATTATTATTATTATTATTATTCATTATTATTATTATTATCATTATTATTATTATTATTAATTTAAAATTCTGTCTGAACGTTATAAAAAAAAAGGTTGTTTTCAGATCAGCTGATCGATATGATGCGTTTATTTTTATGAGTTTCGTCATTTTGAACGTTCATCTTTGGAATAAGCGTCGGTATGTTGACGATGGTTTGAACTCGTCTTCTCTACCATAAGCATTGAGGTGTTCACGGTATTGCAGTTCGGTGATGAGTTTGTTGTGCATTACACACAGATGACAAACCAAACACGCAAACAAACAAACAAATACCAAACCAACCACACAAACAAGAAAAAGACCAAACCAAACACATAAACAACCAAACAAGGAAAATACCAAACCAAACACACATACAAACAAACAAACACCAAACCAAACACACAACCAAACAAGAAAATTTCCAAACCAACCCACACACAACCAAACAAAAACACCAACCAAACCACACACACAAAAAAAAAAAAACACCAAACCAAACAAACAACCAAACAAACAAAATTCCAAACCAAACAAGAGACACAAACAAACTGCAGACCCGCGCCGCTGTTTACCGGGGCGAGAGTATCCGAACTGTCGCTTTAAAGGCGGCGATTCACCCGTCTTTCGCTCCTCCTCGCTCGCTGCCACTTGTCAAACGAGGCATAAAACGGAGGGGAATTAGACAACGAAGAAGGGGGGAGAGAAGAGAGGAAAAGGAGGAGAGAGAGAGAAAGGGAAGGGGGGGAGAAGTGGGTGGGAGAGGGGGAGAGGGGGGGAAGAGAGAGAGGGAAAGGGAGAGAGAGAGAGAGAGAATGGAGAAAGAGAGAGAATTGAGAAAGAGGTGAGAATGTAGAAGAGAGAAAGAGAGAAAGACAAAGAGGAGAGAAAAGAAGAGAAAGAGAAAGAGAGAAGAGAAAGCGAAGAGAGAAAGAGACGAGAAAAGAGAAAGCAGAGAGAAGAGAAGAAGAGAGAGACAGAGAAGAGAGAGAGAAAGAAGAGAGAGAAAGAGATAGAGAGAAAAGCAGGGGACAGAGCAAGAGAAGGGAGAGACAGAAAATCCACGCTAATTCTTACATTTCCTTGATGTGCTGTGAGAGAGGGAGTCAGTTACGAGTAAGGCGCGTGGAAAAAGGGAAAAAAAAAAAAAAAAAGAAAAAACGCGATGGGAGAAAGACGAGAAGAGAGAGGAGAGAGAGACGTGTTGGAATGAGGTGGATGGAGGAGGATACAAAGAGTATTGAGATAGTAGTGTGTTGAAGGGGTAGAGAGAGGGAGAGAGGGGGGGTAAGAGTGAGTGTGAGAGTGAGAGTGGGAATTAAAGTGAGATTGAGAGGGGAGTGACAGCGAGAATGAAAGAGAGAGAAAGAGAGAGTGAGGGGGGGGGGATGACAGCGAGAATGAAGATATAGAAAGAGAGAGAGTGAGAATGAGAGTGAGAGGGGAGTGACAGCGAGAATGAGACAGAAAGAGAAAGAAAGAGAGTGAGACTGGAGACTAGACTAGTTGAACACCAAGACAGCGAAACACACCACAAAAACAAAACAAACAAATCCCTAAACACCCACTAACCAACCAACCAACCAACCAACCAAACAAACATAAACATTAAAAAAAAAAAAAACCCCATCACAAAGCCCTGCTCACTCCGCCTATCTAGCGGCCATTAGTTAATTGGTCCCGCGGAGGCAATTGCACCTGACCTTTGGGAGCCGGATAATGAATCACCTGACGCCTATGCCACCCACAAGGCGCTCGGATCCTGCCCGGGCTTGGCTTGGGAAAAAAGAAAAGAAGAAGAAGAAAAAGGGAAGGGGGGGGTGTAAAAAAGAAGAGGAAGAAGAAGAAAAAAAAAAAAAGAGAAGAAGGAAGGGTGGTGTAAAAAGAGGAAGAAGAAGGAAGAAAAACAGGGGAAAGGGGGTGTAAAGAAGAAGAAGCAGAAAAAGGAGAAGAAGAAAAAAAACGGGAAGGGGGTGTAAAGAAGAAGGAAAACAGGGAAGGTAGTGTAAAAAAAGGAAGAAGAAAAAAACAGGAAGGGGGGTGTAAAAGAAGAGGAAGAAAAACAGGGAAGGGGGTGTAAAAGAGAAGAAAAGAAAAGAAGAAAAAGTGGAAGGGGGGTGTAAAAATAGGGAAGGAGTGTGTAAAGCTGTTGCTGAGAATTTTACGAATCATATTTTTTTTTCCTTTTTTTGGTGACGAGGAATAATATATATATATAATAAATATATATATATAATGTATATATATATAATATATAATGTATAATGTATATATATATAATGTATATATATATAATGTATATATATGTATAATATATATATATATATATATAATATATATATATATATATATGTGTATATATGTATATATAATAATATATATATATATATATATAATATATATATATAATATATATATATAATAATAATATATAAAATAAGGGAATGGCAAATTGTAAATATAAGGTAATGGAGTTCATGGCAATTATGATGATAGTGATGAATATAATGATAGTCTTAATGAATATAGTAAATATGATAAAAAAGTGATAGTAATACTAAAGCTGAGAATAATAATAATGATACTGATAATGATGGTAATGATATTGATATGACAACAATGATAATAATGGTAATGATAATAGTAATATCAGCAATAAGTATCATAATCATAACCATCATCATCATCAACATAAAAACAATGAAAATAACAATAAAAGGATAGACCCAGCAACCCCCTGTCACGTGGTGTGGGTGAGAGCTCCTCAAGGCATGTTGGCGATGACGTCACTCGGCAAGACTGACATCACTGGAAAGTAATTGAAAGCGGAGGTGTTGGCGCTCCCGGCTGTCATGGCACGTGCGACACATGACACGGGACTGCTCAACCGTATTCATGTTGACAGATGTAGGAAAAGTGCGAGTGAGATTGAGTGTTTCAGTGCAAGGGATGTGTCGGACTGGGATGTATCTTTGACCGGGTGTGTATCTGACTGGTTTCGGATACATTTTGGTCAGAAATACAGATGTGTTGTACGTATTGCTGACGAAGGTGTATTCGAAGCCGGTTAAATACATTTCTGGTATTGTGTGAGGTGTTCTTTCTCAGTCATGCCTTTTCTGCTCTGCTGCTCGCGGTCGTTGCTTTCCCGTCGTCTGTGTCTGTCTGTTTTGTTATTATTTTAAGTATTGTTGATGTTGCTGTTGTTGTTATTTTCATTGTCATCGTCATCATCTTTGTCATTTTCTTTAACATTTTTCATTATCATTGTCAACCACTACTATTATTATTAATACTATTATTATAATGATTGTCATTCTTGATATTATTACAATTACGATTATTACGATAATCATAATGGCAATAATGTTGATATGATAGTAATAGCAATTGTCATTAACTCCGGTGTTGTTGATGTTATCATTATTATTATGATTACTATTAGTTTTAGTATGAACCTCAGTATCATTATCATCTTTGTTATCAGCACTATCCTTATCATTAATATTATTGTTAAAATCATGAGGGCTATATTTGTTTATCATTATTATTATCATTGTAATTGTTAATGTTATTTTATTGTTATCATCACTATCATTATCGTTATTATCATTACTTGTTATTATCTTCAATTTTATTGGTATTATCATGATCATCACTATTTGTTTAATGATTTTTTATTACTATTATAATAGTTATTATTAGTATCATAATAATAATTATTAATATCATTAAGTTCTTATTGATATCATAATAATAGTAATTATACTTTAATAATAATAGTTCTGATGATAACAGTGATGAAAATCCTCATTAATTTCACCATCATTGTGATTATCATCATTAACTAAGCCACTAGCCCACATAACCCACTGAAAGCTTTGTCTATTCAATATCTGTACTAGCTTCATGGAAATTACCTGTGTTGCCGTACCAGATTATGAGAGCAAAGTATTATTCGCAAGGATTCTAGTGAGAGACTTTTTAAGTAGGTCACGTGGTACTGTGGCCAAGTTCTGGTCTGTCGGGTAGCCGCTACCTGCTGAGAGGTCGAGTGTTGGGTTCTGTGTGTGTGTGGTTTGTGTGTGTGTGTGTGTGTGTGTGTGTTGGTGTGTGTGTGGTGTGTTTCTGTGTGTTGGGTGGGGTTTCTGTGTGTGTGTGGGTTTTCTCGTGTGGTGTGTTGTGTGTGTTGTGTGTGTGTGTGTGGTGCTGTGTGTGTGTGGTGTTGTTTTTTGTGTGTGCGTGTGTGTATGTGTGTGTCTGTGTGTGTGTTTGTGTGTGTGTGTGTGTTTTGTGTGTGTGTGGTGTGCGTGCGTGTCTGTTGGTGGGTGGGTGCGTGCGTGCGTGCGTGCGTGCGTGTCTTCACCGCTATAGATCACAGTCAGATTAGAAGCAATTTGTTCTTGGAAACTTTCTGCATATCTATATCTCAATCTGTAACTGCATCTATTTATATCGAAATATACCATTATTGCACATACAACCAGAATGATGAAAAAGATACCAATAAACGCATGAATATAAATTCCAAAGTTCTAAAGCAAAGGAAACGCACCTCCCCCCCCCCCAAAAAAAAAAAAAAAAAAAAAAATAATAATAATGATAAAATAAATAAAAACATGAAACACATGAAATGATCAATAGTAAACAACAGAGAAATGAAAATGTCCGTTTACCTCCTACAAAACCCAACCATGAAGTGATTTAGTAGTGAAGAAAAAAAAGGGCATAAAAAGGAAAGAAAAAAGACGTAAAAAATAAAGAAAAAGAAAAACAAAAAAGGAAAAAAAAGAGAAGGAAAAACATCAAAAGGAAAAAAAAAAGAAGGAAAAAAACATAAAAAAAGGAAAGAAAAAACTCCAGTATTCAAATTGCACATACTTGCACCGTGAGGACAGCTGCTGTTCATATCTCTGTTCCACTACAATGGTCGACATTTAAGCAAATGGCGGAGCTTTGTTCATAACGCCCTTGGAACAAACGCGGAGAATAGAGCCATATTTTGCGGCGATGAGACGTAAGAGGCGGCACGGAGAGGAGGGGGAGGAGAGAGAGAGAGGAGAGAGAGGGAGGAGAGAGGAGAGAGAGAGGGAAGAGAGAGAGAGAGAGAGAGAGGAAGGGGGGGAGAGGGGGGAAAAGACCCTTTGCGGAAATACTTCATTATCATTCATGTCCCCCTTTTCACCGTTAATTTTCGGTACGGATATGAACAGATGTATTTTTTTTCATTATTCATCCGAACATAGGTTATGCCAGTTTTTTTTTTTTTTTTTTTATTAATTAAGGGACGGGGGCCTTCGATTGCTATTGTAGAGTATCGGTCGGGGACCAGTATACGAGGTGCTAGATATGTAAATAGCCGAGTCATATCCAGGAGAGTGACTGTGTGTGTGTGTGTGTGTGTGTGTGTGTGTGTGTGTGTGTGTGTGTGTGTGTGTGTGTGTGTTCTTGTTGTGTTCCTGCTTCTGATGTGGTCTCTCTTCCTGTTTTTTGACGTGGTTTTTATTTCTGCTTCCTGCTTTTGTCGGGGTCTCTGGTCCTGTTGTTTCATGTGGTCTCTGTTTCTTTTTTTTCCTTCTTTCGTGTGGTCTCTGTTTCTTTTTTTTCTTTTTTATTATGTGGTCTCTGTTTCTATTTCCTTCTTTCATGTGGTCTCTGTTCCTTTTTTCTTTTATTATGTGGTCTCTTTATTTTTTCTTTTTTTTTATGCGGTCTGTTTCTTTTTCTTCTTTTCATGTGGTCTCTGTTCATGTGGTCTCTGTTTCATGTTCTCTGTTTTTTTTCTTCTTTCATGTGGTCTCTGTTTCTTTTTCCTTCTTTTCATGTGGTCTGTTTCTTTTTTCTTTTTTATTATGTGGTCTCTGTTTCTTTTACTTCTTTTCATGTGGTCTGTTTTTTTTTCTTTTTTATTATGCGGTCTCTGTTTCTTTTTCCTTTTTTCATGTGGTCTGTTTTCTTTTTCCTTTTTGTTATGCGGTCTGTTTCTTTTTTTATTATGCGGTCTCTGTTTCTTTTTTTCTTTTTTATGTGGTCTCTGTTTCTTTTTTCTTTTTTATTATGTGGTCTCTGTTTCTTTTTTCTTTTTTTTTTTATGCGGTCTCTGTTTCTGCTTCTGTTGTGGTCTTCGTCCCTGTCTTTGATGCGTTACCCGCTCCTGCTCCTGTTGTGGACTGACAAACTGTATGCTAATAGCGGAACACAGAAGAAGAGACAAGAAAGAGACGAAGAGCACAGCTAAATTTATGGATGAAGACCCAAGCCAAGAAAGAGAAGACGAAGGCGAAATGGAAGAAGGAATAAAGAGAGGAAAAAGAAGAAAAGGCAGAGCGTTGATAAGATTCTCCACGGCGCAGCACGATGTAATAGCCAATACAGTGATGCTTGTGAACGACAAAGATCCTAATGATAGTGAGGAGTATATAGCCGAGCATGTCGTCATGTCGTCATCCCACAAGCTATGAAAAGGATCCCGCTGGCACCGCATTGTTCAGGGTCCGAGGGAACGACCCACGCGCGCACACGGCCGCCTCGCTCGCTCGCTTGCACGCCGTCACAAACAGATACACATGTAAACACACACACACACAGATAAACATGTAACACACACAGATACAACACACACACACACACACACACGTGTGTGTGTGTGTGTGTGTGTGTGTGTCTGCGTACTAGTATGTGTATGTGTATGTGTATGGGCATGTATGTGTGTGTTTGTTTTTGTGTGTTCCTGTGCGTGTGTGCGTGTGTGGATATGTGGGTATGTGTGCAGTGCCTAAGCCCACGAGGGAACCGCACAAGGCCGCCCCTCCTGCGAAAGGAAGTGGGCGTCGCGATCGACGACCCGCGCGCCCGCCCCCCGCCGCCCCATCGCTCGTACATCCCGCCCGCATCCGCTCCGCTTTCTCGTCGCTGGGCCGCCCGCCCCCCGCCCGCCCCCATCGCTCCGACAGACGTACATTCCGATCCGCTCTGCGTCGACTCCCTCTCGGCCGCCCGCCCCCGCCCGCCCCTGTCGCTCCGACAGACGCACATCCCCCGCCGCATCCGCTCCGCTTTCGGCTCCCTCTCGCTCTACCGCCATGACGGATGCGTCGCGCAATCGCCCGCCCCTGTCGCTCCGACAGACGCACATCCCCGCGCATCCAACGGATGCGTCGCGCGTAATCACCGGCGGTAAATTTCGCTCTCGGAAACTCCCGCATTTCGCCGCCCGTGTCTGCTGACGCGGGGCCGGCCGGTATTGCCAGCGCGATTTACGAGCCATGTGTTTTCTGAGATTAAAACCGCGCCTGCTGGACCGATGCTGCTGATGACGTGTCTCGTACGCGATATGCACGTCAGGGTTTCTTTTTTCGGTCCTGTCTGCTCGGGTTTCGGATCGTATTTCAGACGCTTTGGGTGAGTGCTTCTTTTTCTTATGCTGTTATTTCTTGTCATGAAGATGTGCATTGTCTTCTTGGGTGAGTGCTTTATTTATTTTTTTCTTGTGCTGTTATTTCTTGTCATGAAGATGTGCGTGTCAGGTCTTTTCTTATCTCAAACGCACTTGGTGGTTGTTATTATTATTGTTATTGTTTTATTTATTTGTTTATTTATTATTATTTTTTTATTGTTATTAGTATTATTATTATTTTATTTATTTGTATATTTATTTATTTATTTTTTTTTTTTGCGCTGTCATTACTTCTCGTGGAGAAAAGGAAATCATTTTCATCACTGTTCGTATCGTAAACTAGAACACTCGAACGAAACGAACGCGTCTTGATCGCTCGGGAAAAAACGTCGTCGTAGATAGCTTAAGCTTTGAAACGAAGTAATTTTCTCTCGTTTTTTTTTTTTTTTTTCGTTTCTTTTTTATTTTCCATTTTCCCCGGACCACTCCAGCCCTTCCTCGGCCTCTGTCTCAAAGCGCGCGCTCCCGCCGCGCTTTGTTGGGATCCCGAAAGAGGCTGGCGGAAGAGGGGGGAGGGGGAGGAGGAGGGAAGGGGAGGAGGAGGAGGAGGAAGGGGAGGAGGAGGAGGAAGGGGAGGGAGGAGGGGGAGGGAGGAGGAGGAGGTGGAGGTGGGGGAGGAGGAGGGAGGAGGGGGAGGGGGGAGGGGGGAGGGCACAAAGGGCTGTCACGCGCGCGTCCTACGCCGGGGCCGCCCGATGGCGCTCCGAGCCGACCGCAGCTCCGAGGCGTCGGGCCATCCGTCGGGGAATCGGAGGCCACGCCGGCGGGGCCGGGGGGACGGGTGCCTCGCCGTCGGGGGCTGGTTAACCGGGAAATGGGGGCATTTACTCTCTCTATGGGGATCTGTATGCAAATGATGTAAAATGAACGGGAATTCTAGAGGAGATGGAATGTTCCTATATTTTCCCCCTCTATTCCCTACGATCTTGGGGGACACGTGGGGAATCGGGGGTTTAGGGGGTGAGGGAGCATACATGGGTCTCCAGCAAGCTCTCATTGTAAAACTGGAAAGAAAACCCATTTATCGCAAAGATGAGTCAAAATTTCCCACAAAAATAACCGTTTTTACGGATATTTGAAGGTATCAATGCGCCATACAATGACGTCACACCAAACTTTGAAGAGCGTAAAATGTGTATAGGTTATAGAAATTAGTTAAATGAATTAATATGATGGTAATTAATATCGTTTGGAGAGCAAGTGTCGAAAATCAACTTGAAATTACGCGTGAATGTCTATCAGACGATAGATAGCAGCGCACGCACTACTTTCTTGAGCGCCATCTTCTGAGTTACATGGTTTGTTTACATTGACTTTCTGGGACTTTGCGAGCGACAAATTTCGGACACTTTTTGATTAATATTATGACGTAATTATGTCTTTCCGCGCTTTAAATTTGACTTCCCTGATTAATTTGCATGTTGTTCTTCCATTTTAGTAGCATTTCATGTTTACTGAAATTCTATATCCTCCAGATTACCAAAATGCAGCACATGTTGCATGTTTTGATTGGTAGATACTCGTGATACATGTATAAGCATTATGCTACAAAACATGTGTCACACACACACACACACACAACACACACACACACACACACACACACACATAATTATATATATTATATATATATATAAATATATATATATTATATATTATATAATATATATATTACACTAATTCCCTTCTTCCTTGATCAAGAGATTGTGAAAGGATCACGAAGGAAGTCAAATCCCCACAACAAGGAATCTGCGAATCTGTGTAATGAAAACTTTAATAACCCGCTTCCCCCCCCCCCCCACCCCACCACCACCACCACCACCACCCCACCCACCCACGTAACACACACAGAGTCCGCTAAAAAAAAAAAAGATTTACATAAATGCAATTCGCTTCCTGCACAGAGGTAGCGCACTCCCCAAATTGCCTAATCAACTGATAATGAAAATAGCAGCCAAGCCAATCATTCCAGCGCGGCGCAGTCAAGCCAGGGTTTGCGGTCGGGCTTTCAGCGTCGTGTTGTTGTTCGGTCCGGGCTGTCAGGAGCAGAGATGGGGGGGGGGGGCGGCCCTGGCAGCGTCGGGTGGCTGGGTCAGGGCTGGGAGGGGGCGGGTGGGTGAAAGTATGAATAACACATATATACATGGATATTCGGTCACACGCACACACAAACCGCACACACAACACACACAACACACACACACACACACACACACACACACACACACACACACACACACACACACACACACACACACACCACACACACACACACCCTCGCACTTCCCTGACTACATTTACATAGTATCGTGGCAGTATCCATTGCAGTTGATAATGCTTGAAGGGAGTACGAGAAAATTGGATTATTTCAAGTCGGAGAAACATCAGCGAGAAACGCGAAATTGTTTTTATTACGAAATTATCCTTTTTAATTATTCATTATGCAATGCATTTGATCGCAGCGCCAGAAACTAAATACTTAATAGAATTTAGATTACATTGCTTCTGAAATAATTGCATTAAAAACACACGGGTAGGGACTCGCACGCACGCACGCACACATATAGACACACGCACACTTAAGGACGTTCAGGGTTGTTCAGGGACATTCAAGGACCTTTAGGAACTTCGATGACGTTCAGGGAGGTTCAAGGACATTCGTTGAAAATAAAGGACGTTCAGTGACATTTAAGGATGTTCTAAGGCACTAAAGGATGTTTAAGGACATTCAAGGACGTCCAAGGATATTTAAGGACTTTTTGTGACATTCATGACTTTCAAGGACATTTCAGGACGTCCAAGGATGTACAAAGACATTCAAGAAAAAGAAAAGGACATTCAAGGACTTCGATGGCATTCAGGGAGATCCAAGGACATTTGCGGACATTCAAGGACGTTCAGAGATATCGAAGAACGTTCAGGGACTTTCAAGGACACTGAAGGACGTCCAAGAACACTCAAGGAATTCCAAGGACGTTCAAAGATATTCAAATTCAAAATAATTTATTCCATTTTCTTATATATATATATATATATATATATATATATATATATATATATATATATATATATATATGTGTGTGGTGTATATATAGGGATATCACAGTACATTTAATTTAAGTTAAACATAGAATCATGGTAATACATGTAAATCTTGTCTATTCTTATATTTTGAAACCTGATGTCACTGGTAATTTATGAATGTTCCTTTATTTTATTGATTTATTTTTATTTATTATTATTATTATTATGTATTTGAGTCGCATGTTTCTTGTATTATAAGACAGTTGGTTCCAAATCATGTGTTAGTCGTGTCCCTATGTCTGTACGTGATCTTTCGACACATGGGCAGTTAACTTGTCTTGTTTGGACACAGGTTGTGTTGCCTACCGTTGGAAGGGTTAAACTTTGGATAAAAACCTTGGACCATTTTATGAATCAGTATGCAAGTATTATAGTTGCATTTATTGTACTTTTAGCCAAGTTAGTTTGTTTATGTGTGGATATTCAAGGACGTTCCCGAACATCCAAGGACGTTCCCGAACATCCAAGGACGTTCCCGAACATCCAAGGACGAACATCCAAACGTTTCCAAGGACGTTCCCGAACATCCAAGGACGTTCCCGAACATCCAAGGACGTTCCCGAACATCCAAGGACGTTCCCGAGCATCCAAGGACGTTCCCGAGGACCCCAAGGACGTTCCCCAAGGACGTTCCAAGG
>NW_020872360.1:45000-50000 GCF_003789085.1 Penaeus vannamei | reverse complement strand
TCTCTCCTCCTCTCCCCTTCTCTTCTTCTCTTCCTCCTCCTCCTCCTCCTCCTACCCTTCTCTTCTCCTCCTCCTCCTACCTTCTACTCCTCTCCTCCCCCACCCCCCTCCCTCAGATGCTGACGTCCTTCCACCCATTTGTGATCAGTGTCCGCTCGCCCCTCCCTTGGTTTCGGCTTCTCTTCGATCTAAATACGTTATTATTATTATATTATATTATATATATATTTTTATTTTCTGTTTATTGTTATTTATTTTTTTATTAGTTGTTTTGGTTTTTGACGTTATTATTGATATGATGTCAGGAATATCATCATCATCGTCATCATCATCGTTATCATCATCGTTATCATTACAGTAATCGTCGTCGCTATCGTTATTCATCACCACTTTTTATCATTATCATAATCTTCTATCATCGTTATCAATAATCTTCTATCATCATTATCTTCATCATCCTTAACATTCTTTTAATCATCTTTTTCCCTGTTTTACTTTGATTTCGCAATTATTAATTGATGCATGTACTTTTAATCGGAAAAGCTAATGATGGAAATTACACTGTTGGGGTTTTGGGTACTAGATGGGTGTGAAATATTCAATTTTATGGCTGATTTGAGAGGGAGAGGGAGAGGGGTGGGGAGAGCGAGAGGGAGAGGGAGAGGGGTGGGGGAGAGAACGGGAGAGGGCATAGGCAGGTGCGGGGAGAGAGAGGGAGGAGAGGGGTNCCTCCATTCTCCTCGTCCTTCCCTCATTCTTTCTCTCCTCTCTCTCTCCCTTCCTCCTTGCCTTCCCCCCCTCCCTCTCTCTCCTACCTTCTTCCTCCCTCCTTCTCTCCTCCCCCCGCCTTCCTCTCCTCTTCTTCCCTCCCTCCTCCTAAGTACCCCATTCCCCCTCCTGTCCTTTCTTTCATCCCCCCCCCCCGTATGTGGTGGGATGTGTTAGGGGGATTGGGGGAATAAGGAGGGGAAGGAATAGGGTATGTGAATGGGGAAGGAGAGATGGGGAAAAGAGGGATTTGGGTAGGAGAAGGAGAAAGGAAGAAAGAGAGGGAGGGGAGAATGAGAAATGAAATGGTGGAGGGGAAGGGGAGGGGGAGAGAGGGAGAGGAACACCAGCCTCTCCTCTTGCTCCCCGTCTCCTTTCTCATCCTCCTCCCCTTCTTCCCCTTTCCTCCCCTTCTTTCTCCTCCTCCTCCTCCTCTTCCCCTTCCTTTCTTCTTTTTCTTCTTCTTCTTCTCCTGCTACTCCTCCTTTTCCTCCTCCTCCTCCTCTTCCTTCTCTTCCTCCTCCTGTTCTTTCTCCTTCTTCTTCTTTATCTTCTTTTCTTCTTCTTCATCTTCTTCATCATCATCATCATCATCATCATCATCATCATCATCATCATCATTTCATTCTTCTTCTCTTCTTCTTCTTCTCCTCTCCTCTCCTCCTCCTCCCTCCTCTCCTCTCTCTCTCCTCTCTCTCCTCCTCCTCTCTCTCTCTACTCCTCCTCTCTTCTCTTCCTCCTCCTCCCTCTCTCTCCTCCTCTCCTCCTCCTCTTCTCTCCTCCTCCTCCTCCTCCAGCTTGTTCTTGTTCGTGTTCTCGTTGCATTGTTATTCCGGGCGGGCGTCGGGTGCTCAAAGGAACACCGGCGGTCGGTGGGTCGGGTGGTCGGGCGGGAAGGGGGGGAAGGGGGGGGAGGCTAAGACTCGCCCCGCTCGCTAAATGAAGAAATTAATGATGTCACTGGCGATGAAGAGGAGGAGGAGGGAGAAGAGGGGAGAGGAGGAGGAGGAGGAAGTGGATGAGAAGGAGGAGGGAGAGGAGGAGGAAGAGGAGAAGGAGGAGAGGAGGGGAATGAGGTGGATGAGGAAAAGGAGGAGGGAGAGGGGGAGGAAAAAGGTGGAGGAGTGGTGGGGGAGGAGGCGGAAAGGGGGAGAAGGAGGAAAGGAGGAGGTGGATGATGATGAGGAGGAGGAGGTAGTGAGGAGGAGGAGGGGATAGGGAGAGGAGGGGGATGATGTGGATGAGGCGGAGGAGGAGAGGAGGAAGAGGAGGAAAAAGGAGGAGTGAAGGGGGTGAAGGAAGTGAGGGAGGAGGCTGGAGGTGAGCGAAGTAAGGAAGAGAGAGAAGTAGGAGAGGAATAGGAAAAAGACACACAAACACACACAAACACAAACAAGCAAACACACACACACTACACGCTCACCACACACACACACCCAAACACAGCAAGCAAACACACACACACAATCACGCATGCACGCAGACACGCACACAAGCACACACACACACAGCGATCTCGTTAATTCATATTTACATACTTCAGATATTTAAGGCCATAAACCTGAGACGCCCGCCAGGCCACGCCCCGCAAGCACAAGCACACCTTTGAAATCTTCGTCCGCTCCGTTCGTGAAAATAATAGCAATATTTCTCTTTTACCCGAAGACAGAGGAAGAGAGGGAGGGAGGGAGGGGTGGGAGAGAAAGAAGAGAAAGAGAGAAAGAGAGAAAGAGAGAAAGAGAAGAGAGAGAGAGAGAGAGAGAGAGAAGAGAGAGAGAGAGAGAGAGAGAGAGAGAGAGAGAGAGAGAGAGAGAGAGAGAGAGAGAGAGAGAGAGAGAAGAGAGAGAGGAGGAGAGAGAGAGAGGGAGAGAGGGAGGACGAAGAGAGAAGAGAGAGAGAGAGAGAGAGAGAGAGAAGAGAGAGAGAGAGAGAGAGAGAGAGAGAGAGAGGAGAGAGAGAGAGAGAGAGAGAGAGAGAGAGAGAGAGAGAGAGAAGAGAGAGAGAGAGAGAGACAAGAGAAGAGAGAGAGAGAGAGAGAAAGACAGAGACAAAGACAGGCAGAGAGAAAGAGCAAGAGAAAGAAAGAGAGAGAGAGGGGGGGGGAGCGCAGACTGTAAAATTCCCCGGGCGTCATACCCGACCTGCCCAATGAACCCGAACTGCGGTCCATGTTCGAGTCCTATTTTCATGAGACCGAAGCAAGCCTTTATCAGCCACTCTTGACCCCCATTACGAGACCTCATCCGGTGAACGAGATCGTGTCCTGTTTCATGCATAAGATCATGCACAGACAGATTAATTGAGATTGCTTGATGCCACAAGAACCACGCAGCCGCTAAACAACATCTCAAGAGGGAGATGTATTCTGGCAACATACAGTACTTATTACTTAACATCTTAAGACCCCGAGCATGTCTTGAGGTCTTCACCGCCGTACATCCAAAGTGCAATACTGTATTACGACATGCTGTGAACATGTTTTGGGGTCGTATTATAAGAGCGTCAGAGCTTAATCTTTTATCGCGTTTGCTGCATACAGACCTAGAACATTAGACCGTAGAGATACGTAAATAGGAAATACGTAAATATGTCTTATTTCGAATTTGGTTGAATGGTTATTTGTAATTATGTTAAGGCACGTTTTTATCTGTGCTTATACTCGTTCTTTATCTACTGTCTATATCCTGTTCGTGTTATGTTGATGCTCATTCTCTCGCTATGCCAGGTTATAGGTTTCCAATTATCCAAACTGGCTTCAGAAACCACCTGTGTGGCGATGAGGACGGCCGTCTGAGTCTTCACAGGTCCGCGAGCCTTTGAAGCCAGCGGAACCGTCTCACCCAGCAGGAATACACCATGGACTATGAGGAGGATCAAGTTTACGGTCCATTCCATGTTGCTTCAGAAAGGAGACGGTATATCCATGTTTAAGGACATACTGGGCTTTGAGAGGTCTTCACGAGGAGCTGTCGATCGTCCTACATCCTCTCATGCCCCATTTCATGCTTCTTGGAATCACGCCGTTACCATCGCAGCTCCATTTCATCAGGGTTCGAGGTCAAGTAAATCTCCTTGGGAACCGTTCCACTATTATTATGTCAGATGAGATGGCAGTTAAGCCTCTGTTTCGTCATTCGTCGAAATTAGTTCTCTTCTTGGCAGGGTCGAGAGTTGAACCCCACAGGCTGTTCAGGAAGAGGGTAGAAGAGGGTAGAAAGACGCATTTGAGGAGATACATTTCTCGCATGGAGTCTTTTATATATGCATATATATATAACATAATAGTATATATATATATATATATATATATATATATATATATATATATATATATATATATAATGGTATATGCAGGAGGCAAGTTTGTTTGTCATTGGTGGTCTTACCACCTTCACTGACATCGCCTGCGAGGTATACCAATCGTCTTCTTATTCGTTTTCTTAAAAAGGACGGTAATTTCGAAGGACTGGGGACCAGGTGCATTCCAGATCGATCGGAAGAGGTAAGTTTTGTGTAACTGTTTATTTATCTATTTATTTGTTTACGTATTTATCCTACATCCTTCATGTTTCATATACGTCTCCTGTTGTGCCTTTGGTCTGTTCTTCTTCCCAATTTGTTGATTATGATTGCAGGCATAAGTGCTTTCAGGAAATCAATTTGCCTCACATGTAGAGTCTCTCTCTCTCTCTCTCTCTCTCTCTATTATGATCTGACTGGTTGTTTGTTCTCATCACACTGTGTGCTAGTGATGTACCTCGAATTTGAATTTATTCCTCTCGTTCTCATACCCTTCGCTTGTAGATATGACTGCATTCTCAAAGCTCAACAGTTTTGGATGTATTGTAAATTCCACAGCGCACAATCAGCGGGTCGCTAGCCATTTAGACACTGTTCTCTTACCAGATATCTCCCCTCCCATCTTCGTGATTCCTTCCCAGGGATATGATGCGGCAGAGTCGCCTTCGTCGAGGACCTGAATGATGTAACTTGAGTCTATCGACGTTTGTTAAAATTGTGCGATGCCCGACCCAATAAATTATTATAAATACGAACATGTATATACACAGAAATAAATGCATATCTGTCTATCTGATAGATGTACATTTATCTATCTATCCGGTAGATATGCATGTCAAGACCAATAGATATGCATCTATTTCTGTGTATATGCATGTCTACATATTGACTATTCATTGGATCGGCTTTGCACAATTCTAGCAAACCGGCCG
>NW_020872360.1:30000-35000 GCF_003789085.1 Penaeus vannamei | reverse complement strand
ACACTCTTACAAAAAAAACACAGCCGATCTGAATTTAATATTTGACAAACGAGAACACTACCTACGGTTGAACCGAGAGGGTTAAATAGCCCCTTAGAATAGGTCAAACAAGGTAGATTCCTATAATAGAATTTCCAATATTCCTAGTTCATGACAAATGAATAATTCAACATTTCATATGGTAAACCAAAACAAAAACAAACTCAAATTTCAGTGGAACTTTATTTTAACACAAGAAGCCATATTGAGGATGTGCCAGAATTATATCATATCATGAAAACAACTAGAAACAGCAAGATTAGTACTTCTAACCATTTTTTTTTCTAAAATATTATGCTAAGATACGAGAAGAGAGAGAGAGAGAGCAGGAGAGGAGAAAAGAACAGAGCGAGAAGACAGAAGAGAGAGAGAGAGAGAGAGAGAGAGAGAGAGAAGAGAGAGAGAGAGGAGAGAGAGAGAGAGAGGAGAGAGAGAGAGAGAGAGAAGAAGAGGGAGAGACAGAGACAGCAGACAGAGAGAGAGAAGAGAGAGAGAGAGAGAGAGAGAGAGAGAGAGAGAGAGAGAGAAGAGAGGAGAGAGAGAAGAGAAGAGAAGAGAGAGAGAGAGAGAGAGTGGTGGAGAAAGAGAGAGAGAGAGAGAGAGAGAGAAGAAGGGAGAGAAAAGAGAGAAGAAGAGAGAGAGAGAGAGAGAGAAGAGAGAAGAGAGAGAGAGAGAGAGAGAGAGAGAGAAAGAGAAGAAGAGAGAAGAGAGAGAAGAGAGTTAGGACGAAAATTTATTGAGACACAAGTTCCTGATTTGAGAGAGAGCAGACCTTTGCTCTTTCAATTCCTCTGGGAAATTCAGTGGTAAAAGAAAGATTATGTGTTCGAGTGGCGTCAGTATGAATAATAAGATTCTTTTGAATCACTCACAAGGATATTACATACCCTGAAGGAAGAATTTTGAAGTTCATATCTGTGATTTTGTTTTTCTTACTTAGAGAGAGAGAGAGAAGAGAGAGAGAGAGAGAGAGAGAGAGAGAGAGAGAGAGAGAGAGAGAGAGATGGTTAACAAAGACAGTCACCAGAAAACGAAAAATTAGATGCAATAAAACTTTCAAAAATGGAATGCAGAAAGAGACAATTATTGAGATGAAGACACTTAAGAGCTTAAGAACTTCAGACACTGAAAGAAAAACAAAAGAAATACATGGTGGCTGGCAGAGGGGGATGGATAGAAGGGGGGATTGAGGAATTGAGGAGAGAGAGAGAGAGAGAGAGAGAGAGAGAGAGAGAGAGAGAGAGAGAGAGGAGAGAGAGCAGAGAGAGAGGCGAGAGAGAAGGGAAGAGGAGAGGGATGGGAGGGCGGGGGAGAGGAAGGAGGAGGAGGCGGGGAGGGATGTGGAAGGGGAATAATAGCAAAGAAGCCTGCCCGACCCTTTTTGCACGAGAGAATAAACATCGTCTTTGAATCTTCATGCATGAAATAAAACGAGTCTAGCGCAAACCGCCTATGCATGACCTAGCATGACTTGAACCGGTCTCCCGAGGCCATGACCGTGACGTCACCAAAACTTTCGAGGCGAAGAAACAGATTTCCCGAAATCATGTAGCAAGATGAGACGCAAGGATTTAAGAACCGTAATAAAATCTGAATTCAATTACTTTTTTGATTAATTAATTGAAATGAAATAGCTTTATTAGGTCTAAGCAAGTTACAAGTACTATCGTCTACAATGTTTGTAGTTTGACCGGGCTTTTTGGGTGCTACTAAACACTCTGAAAAGCTCATAAAAAATACATATACATAATCTGTAATACTTAAGATACATTTTAAAGACCTACAGCAAAATAAGTACAATTACGGAAGAGGAACACATCATAAAACTAGATAAATCTTAACAAAAGAGGAAACAAAAAAGGTACAGCAGCGAAGCATATAGATGACAAGTAAAATAAGTACAACTACGGAAGAAGAACACGTGATAAAACTAGATAAATCTTAACAAAAGAACCCCCCCCAAAAAAAAAAAAAAGAAAAGAAAAGAAAAAAAAAAGCAGCGAAGCATATAGACGCCAAGGGAGAGCATTTCTTCCCTTTCCTCCTAATCGCCTTGAAGGAAGCAAGGGAAAGGAAGGGTCCGCTTGACCTCATTGACTCCCCCGTGACCTAATGACGGGCCTGATGACCTCTCGCGTGACCTCTTGTCGATACTACGCCCACGAGTGTCATAGATAAAGATGGTTGAGTTAATGAAGGGTTCCGACCAAGGAGTTTAATGCTTGGCTGGATTGTGATACTCGCGTGTGGCAAAGGAGGGCGAATGAGAGAGACAGAGAGGTAGAGAGATAAATAGATAGATAGGTAGGTAGGTAGGTAGGCGGGGTAGACAGATAGACATATAGATAGATAGAATAGATAGGCAGACAGACCGACCGACAGATAGATAGATAAATAGATAGCTAGATAGGCAGATCGACCGGCAGACAGATAGATGGATGGATAGATAGATAGATAAGTAGGTAGATACGTACGTAGGTGGATAGATAGATAGACAGACAGGCAGACAGATAGATAGGTAGAGATGTATAGTTGAAGAAAGAGAGAGAGAGAGAGAGAGAGAGAGAGAGAGAGAGAGAGAGAGAGAGAGAGAGAGAGAGAGAGAGAGAGAGAGAGAGAAGAGATGAGAGAAAGAGATAGATAGATAGATAGATAGATAGATAGAGAGAAGGACAGACACAAATAAAGAAACATACAAAAATGCGCACAGGAAATTACAATCGTAAACACACATACCCCAAACAAGCAACGCACACACACACACACAAGACCAACAGCCCTCAAGCCTCCGTCCTCTCCAAGACTAAAAACGCAGAAATTTATCGGTCACTCAAGTTAGTGGAACTGTGCGGCATAACTCTCCGTTGCCAGCAGGAGCGAAGGAGTGTGGTAGGATGCAGGATATAGGAGGTAGGAAGAATGGAGGATACACGGGAGGGAGGAGGGACGCGAGGATACAGAAGAGAGGAAGAAGAGAAGGCCATGAATCTGCCATGGAGGCGGAGAGAAGTATGGGACATCACGTGACCTACAGAAGTTGCTGGGAATTTACGTCAAGAGGGCGCTTGGTGGGGATAAGGGGGGGGTACCGTGGAAGAAGGGGGAGGGGGTGTACCGTGGTAGGGGGTAGGGGGAAGGGGAGGGGTGTACCGTGGTCGGGGGGGGGGAGGGGAGGAAGGGGAGGGGTGTACCGTGGTAGGGGTGGGGTAGGGGAGGAAGGGGGAGGAGGTGTACCGTGGTAGGGGGGCAGGGGAGGAAGCGGGAGGGGGGTGTACTGTGGAAGGAGGAGATAGGGGAGGAGGGGAGGGGTGTACCGTGGAAGGAGGGCGAGGGAGAAAGGGGGAGGGGTGGTGTACCGTGGAAGGAGGGGGTAGAGAGTAAAGAAGGATGGGGGTAGGGAGTACAGAAGGAGGAGAAGGAGGGAGAGGGAAGGAGTAAGGAAAAAGAGGGGAAGGGGTAAGGGGCTGAATATACAGAGTCTCTGGCTTCCCCTCGTATTTCGGGCGGGGTCTTGTCGAAGCGCCGATCTCGGTTACTCTCCGAAGACGAAGCGGACGCTGTGATTGGGTTTCTCGGTCGGATGCTGCGGCGGCGATTCCTCCGTGATTGCGCGCTGTCATTCGGTCTCTTGCGTGGTGCTGGCGCCGGTCTCGGTTCTCGCTGATTTATTTGTTTGTTTTTTGTTTTGTTTTTTGCTTTTGTTGTGTTGATTCATATATTTGTTTGTCTATTAGTGTTGTGTTTGTCTGTTTGTGTATCAGTGTATCACTTTGGTTATCCATCTGTTTTCTTTATTTGTTTGTTTACTTGCTTATTTAAAAGTCATTATGAATTTTGCTTGTGTGGTTAAATGTTTTGATTTTTGCAGTTGTTTCTTTTTTCCGTTTTTTTTTACTAAATTATTTATTCATATATGTCTACATATCTATATATATTTATATACCTATCTATATCAATACATATATTTATGGCATGGCGCACCTCATATCCATATAAATCATTTTTCTTACATGGAAATAGTTATTGGTGCAACAAACGCCTAAGATTTTTTCTTCTTTCAAGATTAATTTCTACCAATAAAAGATATGTTCCCCCCTCAAAAATAAATAGATAAATAAATGAAAATAAACACAGACGAACAAAAAAATCAAAAGTATAATTTCCACATCAAACACAGAAAAAGAAAAGAAAATACGTCTTTTAAAATCTAAAAAAAAAAAGAAAAAAAGAAGAAAAAAAAAAAAAAAAACAGGCAACTTAAAAAGCCTTCTTGTGCCGCTTCTTAAATACTTGTCATGCAGATGAAGCCCGTATTATCATGCAAGAAGGCTTTTGAGACACTGCCATGCGCTGATGTAGTGTGGTGCCTATGTTGCAATTAGACATACGTGCATGAATGTATTTTGAATATGTTACTTATATAAGTGTATAGACGCATAGTGTAAGTGACTTTAGATGCGTGCGTTAAAGTGTGTTTGCGGAATGTAGGAATAAGAATGGGGAAAAGATTAGAAGGAGGAGGAGGAGGAAATGGAAGAAGATGAAAAAAAAGAAAGAAAAAGAACAGGAAAAGAAAAAAAAGGAAAAGAAAATATAGAAGAAGAGGAATAAGAAGTTGAAGAGAAAGAAGGAGTAGAAGAAAGAGGAGGAGGAGGAGAAGGAGAAGGAAAGAAGGATGGAGGAGGGGTGGGGAGAAGAACAAGAACGAGAAGAACAAAAACAAGAAAGAGAAGAAGAGAAAAAAGAAAGTTGAAGGGGCAAAGAAGGTAAAGAAGAAGAGAGGGAAGAGAAAGATAATGAAAAGAACAATAAGAAAAGAAGAAACAAAAAATAAGAAAAAAAAAAGGAGAGAAAGAGACGCAGAAGAAAAAGAAAGAAAGTAAAGAAAAAGAAAGAGACGAAAAACAGAGTAAGGAGCAGAGGAGTTGCTGAACCATATCGCTGGTAATTTCTTCTGTCTC
>NW_020872360.1:0-10000 GCF_003789085.1 Penaeus vannamei | reverse complement strand
TGTTTACTTTAACTCCATTTTCAGTTACACCGAGTGTAAGAAGATGAGTGGTTTGCTTTGCGCTGTTTTGGCGCGGCCTGCGTAAATTACCCGGAATGACTTCTGTAACTACATCTACGTGTGGTGTTTTATGTGTATTTCCATTTCCGTGTCTGTTTTTCTTATTTTACGCGAGGAGCCACCTACTGCGTTCGGAAATATGTATGATATTTGGCGTTTGGAGTTCTCGGCATCCCGTCTTTGCGCCGAAATACCCTGCCTTTGCGCTCTTCGGCTTTATGCTCCGTAAACGTATTTTTCAAAAAATTCTCTCTCTCCCCTTTTCTTTCTTCCTGTCTCTCTGCCTCTCCTTTTACTTTTTATGCTTCTTTAACATTACCTTCCGTAAATCTCTCTCTCTCTCTCTCTCTCTCTCTCTCTCTCTCTCTCTCTCTCTCTCTCTCTCTCTCTCTCTCTCTCTCTCTCTCTCTCTCTCTCTCTCTCTCTCCTTTTACTTCTTATGCTTCCTTCCGTAAATTCTTTCTCTGCTTTTTTTCTTCCTTTTCTTTTGTCTCCTTAGTCTTTCTTAGTTTTCCTTTTTCCCCTTTTACTTTTGCCTCTTACCTTTTCTTTTTCTTTTATCCCTTTCTCCATCCTTTATATCAAATTCTTGTCTCTTCGCCTTCTTTTTATTTCCTTCCGGTAGCTTTTCTTCTCTTATAAGTCCTTTCTCTTCTTTACCTTCTCCTCTTCTCTTCTTCGTTATCCCTTTCGTGACCTCTTTCTCTCTCTCCTTGTTCTCGTTTTGCACTAAAGAAGCTGAAAACGAAAACGAAAGTCAAATTGAATGCTATGGAAAAGGAAATACAGAAAGACAAAAGGATATGGAGATTAAGAAAAAAGGGAAGGAAGGAAAAAAAAAAAAAAAAAAACGGAAAAATGAGAAAATTAAACAAGAAAAAAATTATAAAAAAACGAAAATAATAGAGTGAATAGAAAAAGAAATGGAAGAAGAAGAAGAAAAAAAAAAACAAAAAAAACAGAAAGACGTAAATGATCAAAGAAAATATCAGAATTAAAGAAAAATACACCAAGCAAGAGAAAAGGGGGAAGAAAGGAAAAATTAGGAAAAAAAGAACGAAAAAGGGTTAAATTCAAGAAAAAAAGGATAAAAACGAAAATAGAGTGAACCTCAGAAAAAATGGAAGAAGAAAAAATAAGAAGACGTAAATGAGCAAAGAAAATATCAGAAATAAAGGAAAATACACCAAGCAAGAGCGAGCCCAAGCACCATCCCCAGCAACGGCATCAGCACAACATCAAGAAAACAACAAGAAAATTGATACCCAGTGCTGACCCTCCTCCTGCAGCCTCCCCTAGGCATCCCCGGTGGTCCTCCTCCACTCAAGGTCTCTCTCTCTCTCTCTCTCTCTCTCTCTCTCTCTCTCTCTCTCTCTCTCTCTCTCTCTCTCTCTCTCTCTCTCTCTCTCTCTCTCTCTCTCTCTCTCTCTCTCTCTCTCTCTCCTTCTCTGCTTGCTGTCATTATCTTTTATTTGCGTTTCCACGTGGTCTTGTGTCTGTTATTTAGCTTTTATTATTATCATTTTTTTTCTTATTTTTGGGCATTTCTCTTTCGTTTCAGCTGACTTTTCAGAAAGTGGGAGTAGGATAGAGTAAAAAAAATCCCAAACAACACAAATTTGCAATTGGAACATCGGAAAAATACCCCCCCCCCCACCACCACCACTACCAAAAAAAAAGAAAAAAAAAAGTTTCAATCCAAGAATCCCAATTGTATGATGGGTATATAGCCCCATGATTTGTTCGTGGTATTTACCCCTCCCTCCCTTGCTCTTTCCCCCCCACAAACACCTCTTTTTGGCAATGTTTATCTGTCGCTAACTTGCGGGTAGAACAAGTTACAGTAAAGCTAAGAGAGTGAATTAAATCAATGAGAGTTCGATAGCCATCATCAGATGCCGGCAGCCAGTTCGGGATCACAGGCTTCTGCTCTATGAGACCCACTTTATTGAGTTTCTATCAGAGTGATTGACTGTGATGCGTTTTTCTTGAGATAATTTGGCTGAAAAATTGGCCGGGTAGTTAGGGTAAGGGTTTTTTTTTGGGGGGGGGGGAGGGGTGAGGGTTTTGGGGGGGTGGGGGAGGGGGGAGGTTTTTTGGGGGGTAGGGGGGGGTGAGGGTTTTGGGGGGGTAGAGGAGGGGGTAAGGTTTTTGGGGTATGGGGAGGGGGTAAGTTTTTTTTTTTTTTGGGGGGGGTAAGGGTTTGGGGTGAGGGGGGGAGGGGGTTAAGGGGCGAGATGTGGTGGGGGAAAGGGGAGGGGAGGGGGAGGGAGAGGGGGAGACACTGGTTCATGGGTTGTGGGCGTGTGTATTTGGAAACAGGGAACGTATGCACGTAAAAAAGACGATTCAAGAAGTATGGATGGATAGATAGAGAGATAGATGGAGAGAGAGAGGGAAGGAGGGAGAAAGGGAGATAGATAGAGAAGAGATAGAGAGAGAGAGGGGGGGGGAGAGTGATAGATAGAAAGAGAGATAGATAGATAGAGAGAGAAGGGGTGAGGGAGATAGATAGATCATAGATAAAGAGAAGAAGAAAAGAAAGAAGAGAAAGAGAAAGGCTGCGAAATGGGATTAAGGGGAGAGAAAGAACGAGGGATAAAAGGATCTAGAAAGTATGTTGGAAAGGAAGAGAGAGGGAGATAGAAAGAATAAGGGAGAGAGAAAGAGAAAGACAAGAGAAAGAGAGTGAGAGAGACAGACAGACAGATAGATAGACAGACAGATAGGCAGACCCTCTCTGAAAATCATGTTGATAAAAAGTTATAATTAATATCTAAATAGACAGATCCATAAATTGAAAAATAGATAAACAAAATAACAATTGAATATATAATCAAATTAATGGAAATAGTAGTTAGTAGGTGAATGTGTAGAAAAATACATATAAAAGAAAATAGACGAATAAACAGATAAGAAATGAAAATGAAGTAAAAAAGAGGCAAAGGAAGAGGGGAGGCTCGCCCTCGTGAGGCAAGGAGCGGGTATTTTCTCCCTCTCTCCCTTTCCCTCCCCCCCCACCCATCATCCCCCTCCCTTTCCTTTTTCCTCAAACCTCTCTCTCTCACATTCCGCCCACTCCTCTCAATCCCCACCCCAACCTCTCCCTCGTTCCCCCTCCCTCTCCCTACCCTCTTCCTCTCCCCTCATCCCACCTCCCTTCTTCCTCCTCCCCCCCTCTCTCTCTTCTCCCTCGCTCCCCCATCTCCCTCACTCATCCCTTTTCTCTCCCTCATCCCTCATCCTTCTCCCTCACCCCTTCTCTTTCCCTCGCTTCCCTCTCCTCATCCCCTTCTCTCTCCCTCATCCTCCCATCCTCTCCTCACCCCCTTCTCTCTCCCTCGCTCCCCCATCCCTCTCCCCACTTTCTTTCTCTCTCCCTCATTCCCCATTCCTCTCTTTCACCCCCTTCTCTCTCCCTCGCTCCCCCATCCTCTCCCCACTTTCTTTCTCTCTCCCTCATTCCCCCCTCTCTTCCATCCCCTTCTCTCTCCCTCGCTCCCCCCATTCCTCTCCCACACCCTTCTCTCCCCACTCCCCACCCTCTCCCCACCCTTCTCTCTCCCTCACCCCTTCCCTCTCCCCTCCCCTTCCATCTCCCTCACCCCTTTTTCCTCCCTCACTCCTCCTCTCTCCCTCGCTCCCCCATCCCTCCCCTCAACCCCCGCCTAACGACCTCTTTACCTGGATAATTACTCATTCAGCAGATTAGGGGATGTCTTTATTTCAAGGGCGGGGTGGGGTGGGTGGGGCACGGTCGGATGGGCGGAATAAGGGAGATGGGCGTGAGGGATGCCTTTTGCGGAGATGCAGAGTTAGACAGGGACGGATGGGAGGAGGGAAAGGAGGAGGAGAGGGAGGGACCGGAGGAGGAGGGAGAGGAATTGAGGGAGGAAAAGAGGGAGGGACAGCGGACGACGGGAGGAGAAGAGGAGGGACAGGGAGAGGGAGGGACGGGAGGGAGGACGGGAGGGAGAAGGAGGGAGACAGGAGAGGGAGGGACGGGAGGAAGAAGGAGAGAGGGAGAGGGAGTTAGAAAGAGGGAGGGAAAAAAGTGCAGGGAGAAAGAGGTGTAGGCCCATGCGACGGATGAAGAGTGGAAGGAGAAAAGGAGAAGAGTTAGGAAGGGGAAGGAGGGAGAAGGAGCACTGAGAAAGAGAGACAAACAGACAGAAAGAATGAGAGAGAAAGAGAGAGAGAGAGAGAAATGGGTGAATAAAGAATAAAAAGGCACATAAATAGAAAGAAAACAGATAAAAAGTGAAGAAGAAAAAGAAAAGAAGGAAAAAAAGTAAAAAGAATATATATATAATAAATAAATTAATCACATAATAGATAAATAAATGGACAAGAATTGTGTAGAAGAAGAATGGAAAAAATTAAATAAAAATGAAAGACGAGAGGAAAGAGGAGAAACGAATAAAGAGAAGCAAAACGGAGAACTATCTGAACTTCCTCTGCATCCTCTCTCAATTGCATTCCCCTCCCCCCACCCACTCCCTCCCCTCTCCGCCTCTCCCCCTCACCCACTCCCCCCTCACCCCCTCGTCCTCACCCCCCCCCCCCCCTTCTGTCGGCGAAAGCATCGATCCCAACCCATATTTTATGCAACAGTGGAATGACATTATCTATGTAGATGGAATATGAAACTGCAAAAAATGATTTTGAAACTATTCCAACAAAATTTATTCATAGGCTCTTTTACTGGTCGTTGTCAGCAGCATGAACTTGTGAGATATCTTTGTCGCCCGAATTCCGCCGCTCCCTCGCCGCGGCCGCCGCGCCGCCTCCGCCGCGGCCTTCAATTATTCCACTTATTTCACTTCCTTCTCTTTCTTTTACTTCTTTCACCTACTCTCCTTCTTTCACTTCCTTCAATTATTCTACTTATTTCACTTCCTTCTATTTATTCACCCTCTCCCCTTCCTTCACTTATTTCATTATTCCACTTATTTCACTTCCTTCACTTCCTTCACTTATTCTACTTATTTCACTTCCTTCACTTCCTTCGATTATTCTACTGATTTCACTTCCTTCACTTATTCCACTTATTTCACTTCCTTCAATTATTCCACTTATTTCACTTCCTTCACTTCCTTCACTTATTCTACTTATTTCACTTCCTTCACTTCCTTCACTTATTCTTCATTTTCGTTTACTTTTTTCACCTACTCCCCTTCCTCCACCCTTCAATTATTCCACTTATTTACCTTCCTTCACTTTCTTCACTTCAGTTCACTTCTTCAATTATTCTACTTATTTCAACTCCCCTTCTTCACTTCTTCAATTATTCTACTTATTCACTTTCTTCATTTTCGTTTACTTTTTTCACCTACTTCCCTTCCTCCACCTCCTTCAATTATTCCACACCTTCCTTCACTTTCTTCACTTCCTTCAGTTATTCCACTATTTCACTTTCAATTATTTACTTATTTCACTTCCTTCACTTTCTTTTACTTTTTTTCACCTCCTACCCTTCCTTCACTTCCATTGATTTTCTACTATTTCACTTCCTAACTTTCTTCTACTTCTTTCACCTACTCCCCTTCCTTCACTTCCTTCAATTATTCTACTTATTTCACTTCCTTCACTTTCTTTTACTTCTTTCACCTACTCCACTTCCTTCAAATCTTTCACTTTTCAACTTCATTCTTCCACTTCTTTACTTTCTCCACTTTTTTCACTTCCTTCAATTTTCCATTCTTTCACCTCTCACTTCCTTTCTTCCTTCTCCTCCTCCACTTCCTGCACTTCTTCCATTCTTTCACCTCCACTTCTTTCACTTTCTTCACTTCTTCCATCTCCTTCACTTCCTTCACTTTTTAACTTCCATTACCATAATGTCGGTTATTCTTATGTATTATTACTGTGTCTCATTCATCGTTTTTTCTCTTTGCTTTCTACCATTTTCTCGGCCACTTTTACACCAGTTTTGTTTCTATTTTTTATTTCTATTTATTTTTTATTTTAGATAGTATTATTATATTTTTTATTATCATTCTTTATTATTATTATCATCATTATTATTATCATTATCATTAGCAGTATCATTATCATTATATTATCATTATAATAATAATATAATAATCCTTATATTATTATATTATTATTATTATTATTATTATTATTATTTGCTATTCCTCTCGTTTTTTTTCTTTTCCTTCTTCCTCTCTATCCAATTTTATTGCTTCTTTACTCTCTACCAATTCCTTTCTCTTTGTTACGCTCTTTTATTCCTGCTTCGTCCATTTCTCCCTTTATTCCTTTTTCTTTTTACGTTTCTGTTTTCTTTATCTTTTTATTTTTTTTTTATCGCATCTTTAGCTTCTACCATAATCTCCGGCTCTTCCATTAATATTGCTTTTTTAAATTTTCCTTTTTCTTTACGTTCTCCTATTCCTCCTTCGTTCTCTTCTCGTTCTCCTTCTCCTATCTCATTACCCCACTCCATCTCATCTTTTGTTATTCCATTTTTGAAAATTAGTCTTTCTTCCTTTCTTCCATTCCCTTGCTTCTCCCATTCTCCTTCTCTTATCTTTTCGTTGTCATATCATGCTTCTCTATCTCATCTTCCTTCTTCTCTAACTTCTTTCATCTCCATCATTCGCTATCTCTTTCATCACCATCTGTTCTTCTCCTGTTTTCCTCTTTTCTCTCTGCCTTCTTCTGAAACCCCGTCATCTTTCTCCTTTATTAACTCCTTCTTCATTCTCTTCTTCTCTTTCCCCATTTTCTCTTTCTCTCGTTCTCCTCCATTCCCTTTTCATTTTCTCCATTATTTCCTTCTCCTCCATTCTGACCCTGCCCTTCTCCATCTCCCTTTCCTTCTCTTCGTCCTTTCTCTCTTCTCTGCTATCTTCATCTCTATTATCTTCTTTCTCCCTTTTTTCTCTATGCTTCCTCTTCCCCATCATATCCTCCATCCTCTACCTCTCCTTCTCCATTCTATGTTCCTATTCCATTTCCATTCTCTCCTTCGCTTCCATCCCCATCATCTCTCTCTTTCTTCTCCATTCTCTCTTCTCCTTCTCCTTTTCCGTTCTCTCTTCCCTTCTTTCTCCTCCTCCACCTCTCCTTGTCTCTCCCAAATCCGCTAAAAAATCGCCAAAAGGAGTTACAACACGTGCACTCACAAACTTGCCTGCCTATGATGTATTTTAAACCGATCTTATCCCTTCCTCGCCTTTTCTGGCCAGGTAAATAGGGCTTTTTGCAATCTCTCTCTCTCTCTCTCTCTCTCTCTCTCTCTCTCTCTCTCTCTCTCTCTCTCTCTCTCTCTCTCTCTCTCTCTCCTCTCTCTCTCTCTCTCTCTCTCTCTCTCTCTCTCTCTCTCCGTTTCTCTTTCTCTGCCTATCCGGATGTGTGTGTATCTCTGTGGCTCTGTTCTCTACGTCTCTCTCTCTCTCCCTCTCCGCCTGTCTGATAGTCTCTTTGTCTGTCTATCTCTGTCTGTCTCAGCTCTCTCTCTCTCTCTCTCTCTTCTCTCTCTCTCTCTCTCTCTGCTCTCTCTCTCTCTCTCTCTCTCTCTCTCTCTCTCTCTCTCTCTCTCTCTTAAACAAACACACACATATACAATACATACATACAAAACATACATAGGGTATGTATATATATATATATATATATATATATTATTAATTATACTATATATATATATATTATATATATATATATATTATATATATATATATATATATATATATATATATATATATATAATATATATATATATATATTATATATATATATATATATATATATATATATATATATATATATATATTATATATATATATATATATATATAATATATATATATATATATATATATATATATTTATATATTCACATATGTACACACCACATATGTACATGTGTGTGTACATATGTATATATGATAGTATTTTAATATAGGTAAACACTTTCTCGCCATTCTCGCCTCTTCCCTATCTATCCTTCCCTTTTTCGCTCTCCCTCACTTCATCTCTCCCTCTCTCCCTCATCTTTCCCTCCTTTCTCATCCGCTCCCCCTCCCCCACCCCCCTTTTTACCAGCACGCAGCCTATACTCCAACTCCGACTTATGGCCCAGTGATACGCTATAAATCCCGGGCGCTATTCGTAAATATATTGGCCGAGAAGCGACTTGTATCGGTCGCATTTTGGTCACTTATGAGCATCATTTACTCGGTCTGCGGATGCTGCTTCTCCCTTCATCTCGGGCACAAGGGGGGAGGGGGGCAGGGCAGAGGGAAGACGGGGGGGGGGAGGCTCTTTATGCAAGAATTTACAGTCGACTGAGAGGAGCTTTGGTCGAGCCTTGAAGGTTCTTTGTGCTGTATTTTACGTTTGTTTAAATATTGTTTTATTCACATTTGTATCTTTATCGATTTATCTATCTATTAATTTGACAATTTATTTATTAATAAATTTATCTGCAAATGTTATTTGATTTATTATTTATTTATCTATTTATTTGTCTGTATGTGTGTGTGTCTGGTTTAAGTGTTGTATGGTATGGTCCTGTGGATTCTATTTTTTATTCTCTTTTTTCTCTCTTTCTCTCTTCGTCCCTTCCTTCTCTCCCCCCCCCCCCCCCCCTCTCTCTCCTCTCTCTCATTCTCTCTTCTCATCTCTCTCTCTCTCTCTCTCTCTCTCTCTCTCTCTCTCTCTCTCTCCTTCTCTGCCTCCCCCTCCTTTCGTTCTCCCTTTGTCTCCATCCTCGCCTTTGTCTACTAGACACAAAAAAAAAAAAAATAAAAAAAAATAATAATTCTAGAGAGAGAGATTCGACGAAAGAAGACAAGACCCCCACTCCGTCCCCTTTCCCTGCCCCTCCTCCTCCCCCATCCTCCTCTTCCTGCCCCCTTACCCTACCCCTTCTCTCTAAAGGAAGAAATTCATGTCTATCTGAAGTGAGGTCGATGTTTTCAAAGACTTTAAGGGAGTATTTCTGAAAAGTGAGAGAAAAATAGAGAGATGGAGGAGGAGAGAGAGAGAGAGAGAGAGAGAGAAGAGAGAAGGAGAAAGAGGCTGATAGACAGATAGATAGAGATAGATAGGTAGAGAGAACTGAATAGATAGATAGATGGATAGATAGATAGATAGAAAGAGAAGAGAGAGATGAGGAGAAAAGAGAGAGAGAGAGAGAGAGAGAAGAGAGAGAGAGAGAGAGAGAGAGAGAGAGAGAGAGAGAGAGAGAGAGAGAGAGAGGAGAGAGAGAGAAGGGGGAGAGGGGAGGGGGAGGGAAAGGGGGGATAAGCCTAAGGTATCTCTTTTGCGATTTATTCTTCTCACGCTCCTTCTTCAATTTTCTTTCTTTGTCCTGCTTTTCTGCTATCGCTTTTTTTCTCTCTTTTCTTATCTTCTTTCTTTCTGTTTTTTTCTGCATTATATTTTTTTCTCTCTTCTTACTCAATTTTCTGGTCTTGCCTTTTTTTTTTCTTTTCATCTTTATAATCGCAATGCAATAGTGACGCTGATAAGATAATCATAATGGAACGAATATAAGGAGAAATAGCAGTAATGATAATACTTACCAATGATAAATACCAATATTATCTTTATAGTTATCATTACCATTATTTCATCCTCATCAGTATCATAATTATCATTACCATCATTATTGCCATTAGTATCATCATCATCACCATTACCTTTAGTAACATTATCATCATTATCTTTATTATCAACGAGACAGAAGATAGTCTTTAAGCGGGAAAATGAAAGAGATTTAAGCTTTTGTGTTTATTGCAGTGCAAGGAAGGCTGTTGCAAAATCCCGTCTCACAGGGCGTCGAGGATGGTCGTAGACAGCTAGATCCTGTCTGTCTTCGTCTCAAGACAGCTAGATCCTGTCTGTCTTCGTCTCAGACAGCTAGATCCGTCTGTCTTCGTCTCAGACAGCTAGATCTGTCTGTCTCGTCTCAGACGCTAGATCCT
>NW_020872359.1:154754-160080 GCF_003789085.1 Penaeus vannamei | reverse complement strand
GATGTTACTCGTAATCTTGGTAATAGCAATGATAATGGTAACTAGAAAAAAACTTATAAAATAGAGACAGCACTAATGAATACCTATGCCTAAATGAGCAGTAAAGACTTGGATAAATCTGGAGAGAGGTACTCCCCCCCCCCTCCTAAATTCTTCCTTGTGTGTGTACTTTGACATCGCTTGGGATGGGGGGCTGGAGGTGACAAAGGAGGAGAGGGAGCATATTTAGGCTGGTTCTTCCTACTCCAGTGTCCAGCTGTCCTTGGTTTACGGCTGCTTGTGCTCCGCCCACCCTCGCTTCCTCACCCTCATTCTCAGCTGCATTCGAGGTGTTTATAAGAGTGGTTTCGGTGTTTGACTTCACTCACAACGATGGTCTATAACAGATTTCTATTTCAGAAAATAACTAGTGTTCCTTCCATATGTGGAGATAAATCATTGCTATATGATATTCCATTACTCGGACACTACTTATTTTTGAGTAAATATCATTTATTGAGCTGTATGGAGATAATTATGTAGTCAAAATGTTGGGATTAAAGGTATCATGAGAACTGTTAAGTATATCAAGAAAAACTAAATGTCTGCGTCCTTGTTTTGATACAATGTTAAATAACAATTTCCCAACAGAAGTTTGCAGTTGTTCTTTTGTTCGCCTCAGTGGTGTGCGCCGTCCAGGCTGATGATGATGATTCGCAAGGTGGCAGATAAATCGTTTTCTGTTTACCTTGGCTTTTATACTGAAATATTGGTATACAAAAGTAACAAAGATTTTTTATACGCTGTTATGAATTATATAACTTTTTCAGTTCCAAGCTATGGGACATACAATGTATTTTCTTTTTCACAGGGGCTCAAGCGAGACTCCTCGCCCAATTTGGCACAACTACTGTGACACATGTTAGTACTGTCACCGTTATGGCTCATTACACTTGCGCCAAATGTAAGTATTTCAATTCAGCTAGTGGTTCTTTTGGAGTTCTGAACTTTTTAAAATCCAGTTCATATCCATGAGGGGCCGCCCTTGAGTGGCTAATCGTTGGAACTGAGCGAACTGCAACTTGGACTGACAAAACTTACGAAGACTAAGTCCCGCCCTGTTCCGCCAGCTGTCGCCTCCACCACCTGCTCCGGCCGGAGGCGACGTCGTAGAGTCAGGCTAGACATCGGTAACAATTACAACCCTGGCGCCTACGAGACACTCGCTGGCAGTGTAGTGAACACCGAGATTGAACAACCCGAAGAAGGCACCGACAGGGGGAAACTCTTCACGGTTTGGAGGACAAGCATTTCGACTCTCATGATCACGTCTACCTCTTACAATAGGGATATCACCGTGTCTGTGTCCCTCTATTGCACCAACGCCTCCATGCTGTACGAAATGTGTTAAACGCAGAAAGAACTTCCCTGGCTTAGGCATCTCCAGCAGCAAGATCATTTATTTTTAGTATTATGTGTATGCATATATAAATTCATTCGATTGTGTGTAAAATGCTGGCACTTAAAATAAATATTCACTATTCAAAAGAGTTTTACCACATTATTTTAGATAGTTAATATTACACATGCATATATGTAACATGTACACACACACACACACACACGCTTATATGTGTATCTGTGTGATAAAAATAGATACATAATAATATATATGCATATATTTACTCACACATATATAAATATGTATATATACATTCACATCTATATATGGGTTCGTGTGTCTGTGAGTGTATGTATAGATAGATAACTAGACAAACATGTATATATATATATATATATATATATATATATATATATATATATATATATATATATATATATATGCATATATGTATGTGTGTGTATGCGTGTTGACTTAAAAGACTCAAAGAAATTCAGAAAATATCCACATTTATATATAGATAATTATTATAACTGGTATAATTTTTCCCAATCATACACGTATAACAAATTAATCAAAGGCGACCAGAGGTCTGGAATGGATGGTAAGCCTCGATACAAACATAACAAAATATCATTGAAAGGCACTCTGACACGAGTGCAAGACGCAAAGATAATATATATAAATATATTTATATTCAAATATGTATACATGTGTGTGTATGCTCGCGTACGTGTGTGTATGTATGTGATTGTATGTGTGTGTGTGTGTGTAGTGTAGTGTATATACATGTGAATATATATACACACTAAACGTATACACTATATGTGTGTGTATATGTATATGCATATATATATGTATATATATATTATATGTATATACAGTGTATGTGTTTATACGAAATAAAACTTACAATACTTTATGCGTTTCCGAATAAACAACGTGGCTTGTTATTTAGGATTCAGCATTCTCTAAAACTCGGCCAGGCAAATGGCATGGGACTTTGCCGATATCAGGAAAAATGTCTATATTAGTATATATATACACATGTATATGCATGCATGTTTATATAATTATATAATATATATATATATATATATATATATATATATATATATATATATATATATATATATAATGTTTATATGAGTGTGTGTGTGTGAGATGTGTGTTTGTATTGTGTGAGTGTGCGTGTGTCTTTGTGTGTGTGTATGTGTGCATACATTACTTTTCGAGAATATGGCTCATCTTATTTACTGATAGCAATCGCGCATCCCGTACGCAATACTATTTTATTTGGTACCGTAATGAAGTATTACGTTATGCAGCAGCATCTAAGAGTCGGCCAGGAAAATGACAGGGAACATTTCCATCAGAAAAAAGACATTCTCTATATTTGTATTTGTTAACATTTCTGTGGAAACGGCCAGCATACGCCTTAAAGAGAACAGTAATATATGCCTGCGTTTCGAGAATTTCCAGTCCGCGACGGCTGCCTTCTCCGCCTAGAGTGCGGAAGCCTCGACCAGAGTGACCTTTGCGGGTGACTTACAACTGGAGGCTCGTAGGCTTCACTCTCATGAAGCCGTATCATCTTTTTAGGTTTAGAAGCACAATCCAGGATTAGATTCACATACAATGCATGCAAAGCTACTAGAACCACTTCGCATTTTCGTTTTCTTCCTCTGTACTTTACCTTCCTTTGCTTTTTTTTTTTTTTTTTTTTTTTATAAATCAATTGGTGTAATAATTGATCAAGGAGTGCACTGAATCACAATGAATGATACTCTCTTATCTGGCTGCCTATTTTTACTTCCCTGTACAATACACATCAAATAGTTTCCGTTACATGTGTGTCTATGTAACGGATAGTTGAACAAAGTTCCTGGCCACATCGGAGTCGTAGGCTCAAATGAGGCCCATATTTTTCTCATGTCTTTGAGCTTGTGAATTTTCGTCGTTTGTTCCTTCTCTTTCTAAATTTATCGCTGCTCCGGGGCCTATACTGGCAATTTTCCTCATAGGCCTAGGCGTTCACCCTCGCTGCATTGCGTATATAAGGTGCAGTACCTTGGGTCTACAGTGGTTATTCTTCCGCAGTCATGGTTTAGTGGTGGTCTTACTCCTGGGACCAACCATTTAGTTTAACTTCTTGAAAGTATGATGGATATAGAAGGAAAGAAGTGACGAAGTTCGTGATACACAATACATCTATACCATATACTTATCTTTTCCCAACAGAAACTTGTAGCTGTTTTCCTTGGTCTGTTAGCGGTGTGTGGAGTCCAGGCCGAAGATGTTGCAGAGAATGAAGCAAGATTGATTGCCAACTATCAGACAACTACCTTCATAGAGATGAGCACCATCACCACCGTGGGTCACTACACTTGCGCCGTTTGTAAGTATTTCTCTTCAACTAGTGGTTTTCTTTCTTTCTTTTTTAGTTCTGAACATTTTGAAAGTCGAGTAAATGTTCATGGGGGCCGCCCATAGTGGCTTATCATTTTAATTGAGTGAAACGAAGCCACTGCAACGTAGGCTGATGGCCGAAATTTGGACTAACAAAGCTGAGGAAGACTAACTCCCGCTTTCTCTCGCCAGCTACCGCTTCTACCGCCTGCTCCGGCCGAAAGCGACGTAACGTCATCTTAGACATCAATAGCAACTCTGGCGATTTCAACCCTAACGTTTCCGAGACACTCGCTGGCAGCTTATCGGCCACCGAGCTTGAAGAAGCCAAGGAAGACGGCGGCAAGGATAAGTTCTTCTTCACGCTCTGGAAGACAACCACTTCCACCTTCACGGTCACCTCCACTTCCTTCAATAGGGACATCACCGTGTCTGTGTCTCTTTTATGTGACCACGCCTCCGCGCTGTACACGCTTTGTTAAACACAGAGAAAGAGCTACCCTGGCCTAGTCGTCTCCTGCAGTGAGACAGCTAGTTTTTAGTATTAAGTGTATGCATATATAAATGCGTTCGATTGTGTGTAAAAAGCTGGCCCTCAAAATAAACATTCACTATTCAAAAGAGTTTTACCGCGTGATTCTAGCAATAGCAAATTCTACACATACATGTACACGCACACACGATACAAACACACACATAAACCTATCTATATATATTTATATATACATATATACAACAAGAATGGAAAATAATTGTAGAGCTTTTGAAAAAACAATGAGCATAGACGTGATGTTAGATACGCCAGAGAATCTAATGCTTGTTTTATTCACTTACGTGACGAAGGACATCAATTAAATTTGAAAGACGCCAAATGTATTCATATCCACAGTATTACAGTTTATCTGCGAAGTAACAATATTATTGTCAATGTTTTGATTTACAAACCACATATGTTGCAACACACGAAATGCTTCCAAACTATGTAATATTTAGCTGATATAATTCTACTTACCCTCTTGTGTTTGCGACTGAACATGGTCGGGATAACATTCATCATTATTATTTCGATAAAGCTCTTCGACAATGCTAACTGGTGGGAAGCTGGGGCTGCTTACTTCATCCAATGTCGTTCTGACTTACAACACCTTTTACAATACCACACTTCAAAATATATGACAATAATTTATATTATTGTACTCACCCTGTTATGTTGACAGAGGCCCTTGCTTTTCTTCCTGCTCATTGCTCAAATTGCATTGCGACTGCGTATGGTCAGTATGGCAATCTCCATTATTTCGAATTTGATCTTTAACATTGTTGATTGGCTTTGGTTCATCTGTGGAAGCACAGGAATTAATATCGATGTCATTTTAACACCTTGGGGGATGGGAAATGGATTTCCTGATCGGTTGCCGATCTGACCCCAGGTGACCTTGCCTCACCAATACTAAAGCTAAAGATACTTAAATAGTTGCAAGAGGAGAAGAAGGGTTTTGAGATAATATGCTAATAATACCAAGGTCAATAGCAATAATA
>NW_020872359.1:137254-149754 GCF_003789085.1 Penaeus vannamei | reverse complement strand
ATTGTAAGTTTTATTTGCGTATAAACACATACACTGTATATACATATAATATATATATATATATATACATATACATATATACACACACATATATAGTGTATACGTTTAGTGTGTATATATATTCACATGTATATACACTACACTACACACACACACACACATACAATCACATACATACACACACGTACGCGAGCATACACACACATGTATACATATTTGAATATAAATATATTTATATATATTATCTTTGCGTCTTGCACTCGTGTCAGAGTGCCTTTCAATGATATTTTGTTATGTTTGTATCGAGGCTTACCATCCATTCCAGACCTCTGGTCGCCTTTGATTAATTTGTTATACGTGTATGATTGGGAAAAATTATACCAGTTATAATAATTATCTATATATAAATGTGGATATTTTCTGAATTTCTTTGAGTCTTTTAAGTCAACACGCATACACACACATACATATATGCATATATATATATATATATATATATATATATATATATATATATATATATATATACACATGTTTGTCTAGTTATCTATCTATACATACACTCACAGACACACGAACCCATATATAGATGTGAATGTATATATACATATTTATATATGTGTGAGTAAATATATGCATATATATTATTATGTATCTATTTTTATCACACAGATACACATATAAGCGTGTGTGTGTGTGTGTGTGTGTGTACATGTTACATATATGCATGTGTAATATTAACTATCTAAAATAATGTGGTAAAACTCTTTTGAATAGTGAATATTTATTTTAAGTGCCAGCATTTTACACACAATCGAATGAATTTATATATGCATACACATAATACTAAAAATAAATGATCTTGCTGCTGGAGATGCCTAAGCCAGGGAAGTTCTTTCTGCGTTTAACACATTTCGTACAGCATGGAGGCGTTGGTGCAATAGAGGGACACAGACACGGTGATATCCCTATTGTAAGAGGTAGACGTGATCATGAGAGTCGAAATGCTTGTCCTCCAAACCGTGAAGAGTTTCCCCCTGTCGGTGCCTTCTTCGGGTTGTTCAATCTCGGTGTTCACTACACTGCCAGCGAGTGTCTCGTAGGCGCCAGGGTTGTAATTGTTACCGATGTCTAGCCTGACTCTACGACGTCGCCTCCGGCCGGAGCAAGTGGTGGAGGCGACAGCTGGCGGAACAGGGCGGGACTTGGTCTTCGTAAGTTTTGTCAGTCCAAGTTGCAGTTCGCTCAGTTCCAACGATTAGCCACTCAAGGGCGGCCCCTCATGGATATGAACTGGATTTTAAAAAGTTCAGAACTCCAAAAGAACCACTAGCTGAATTGAAATACTTACATTTGGCGCAAGTGTAATGAGCCATAACGGTGACAGTACTAACATGTGTCACAGTAGTTGTGCCAAATTGGGCGAGGAGTCTCGCTTGAGCCCCTGTGAAAAAGAAAATACATTGTATGTCCCATAGCTTGGAACTGAAAAAGTTATATAATTCATAACAGCGTATAAAAAATCTTTGTTACTTTTGTATACCAATATTTCAGTATAAAAGCCAAGGTAAACAGAAAACGATTGATAATGATATCGATGATTTATCTGCCACCTTGCGAATCATCATCATCAGCCTGGACGGCGCACACCACTGAGGCGAACAAAAGAACAACTGCAAACTTCTGTTGGGAAATTGTTATTTAACATTGTATCAAAACAAGGACGCAGACATTTAGTTTTTCTTGATATACTTAACAGTTCTCATGATACCTTTAATCCCAACATTTTGACTACATAATTATCTCCATACAGCTCAATAAATGATATTTACTCAAAAATAAGTAGTGTCCGAGTAATGGAATATCATATAGCAATGATTTATCTCCACATATGGAAGGAACACTAGTTATTTTCTGAAATAGAAATCTGTTATAGACCATCGTTGTGAGTGAAGTCAAACACCGAAACCACTCTTATAAACACCTCGAATGCAGCTGAGAATGAGGGTGAGGAAGCGAGGGTGGGCGGAGCACAAGCAGCCGTAAACCAAGGACAGCTGGACACTGGAGTAGGAAGAACCAGCCTAAATATGCTCCCTCTCCTCCTTTGTCACCTCCAGCCCCCCATCCCAAGCGATGTCAAAGTACACACACAAGGAAGAATTTAGGAGGGGGGGGGGAAGTACCTCTCTCCAGATTTATCCAAGTCTTTACTGCTCATTTAGGCATAGGTATTCATTAGTGCTGTCTCTATTTTATAAGTTTTTTTCTAGTTACCATTATCATTGCTATTACCAAGATTACTAGTAACATCCTTGTCATAGAAATGGTCTTATTCTTATAACAATTAGTTATACATACATACATGAATATACATACATATGTAATATATATATATATATATATATATATATATACATAATATATATAATATAATATAATATAATATATATAATATATATATATAATAATATATATATATATGGTATAGGCCTACATATGCGCGAGCACAGACATATATATAAATACGATTATATAGAGAGATATAAATATCGATATAGATAAATAGATACTTATAAATATATATGCATATATATATATATATATATATATATATATATATATATATATATATATACATGTATTATACGTATGATAATACATAAAGAAATATATATGTGTATGTATATATACACATATATGTATGTATGTATGTATGTATGTATTATGTATACATATAAATATACGCGCATACATACACACATATATGTATGTATATATACATACACATATCTGCACACACATATGTACACACACACACACACACACACATATATATATATATATATATATATATATATATATATATACATATACATATATATATACATAAATATATACATAAATATATATACATATATGTACTATATACATATATAGTATATATATATATATATATATATATATAAACATACACATATGTGTATATATATGTATATACACACACACAAAATATATATATATATATATATATATATATATATATATATATATATATATACACATACACATATATCATCATCATCATTGCGGAGCTAACGCCGACGGGGGCGCATAGCCGCATCCATCCTTTGCTTGTACCTGCGAGGGTCCCTCATAGCAAGTCGCCAGACAGGGACTCGGCCCATCTCAAGCTCCTCACGACAGGTTTGATCGATCTACCCAAGCCACGACTTCCTAGGTCGACCCACAGGCCTCCTCCACCCAGGGTTGTCTCGAACAGAGACAACCTGGTGGGCGGGATCATCCTGAGGGAAGCGAGCCAGGTGGCCGTAAAGCCTGAGTTGGCGATCACGGATTGTGCAGGTAATAGGTCCTGTGTCAGTCTCACGGTGCAGTCGTTGGTTGGACACATAGTCCCGCCAGCAGTAATCCATGATCCGGCGCAAGGACCTATTACAAAAGGTATCAAAGTCGAGACTCCAAGGCGCAGGATAGTGTATAGGTTTCACTACCGTATAGCAAAACTGGGACTATCAGGGCCTTGAAGATACGAAGCTTGGTCCTTCTGCACAGGTACCGGCATCTCCAAATACTCTTGTCGAGAGAGTTCATGACCCCTGCTGCCAGGCCAATCCGCCTGCTGACTTCATGGTCTGACAGCCCAGAGTTATGAACTACACTACCAAGGTATGTAAAGCTCTCTGTGACTTCAATGTCCTCGCCGCAAGCACGTACCGACTGAACAGGTTCTCCTAATATGTCCCCAAAGTCCTGGATCTTGGTCTTGGTCCAGTATCCAGTCCATGCAAGTGTTGAAAAGAGTTGGTGCAAGGACACAGCCTTGGCTCACTCCTGAACTAACAGGAAAGAAGCTTGACAGGCCCCCACCACACTTTACAGCATATATATGCATATACATATATATAAATATATAGACATATATAAATATATATACATACATAAATATAAACATATATAAATATAATTATATATATATATATATATATATATATATATATATATAATACATATACATATACATGCAGATATATATGGATCTTGGTCTTGGTACAGGAGACCTCCAAGCTTAGGAGCTTCGCCTCATTGCTGTATGCATCAAGAGCCACCACCAGAGATTCCAGAGACTCAAATGGCATTGCAGTATCGTCGGCTAATTTGAGGTCCATGCCTAACATACTGAGCAATGTGATACCATGGTAGCTGTTAAAGTCCCAGCGATCCCCTTTCCCCTTCCAGAGAGGGATGGCCACGTCCCTCAACAAGTCATAGGTTTACCCTCAGCCCTTAGCTTTTCAGCAGGGATATTGTAGTGAATGCAACATTATTTGCGTGGCAGAGTGACCCTGACGGAGTCAACTGCCGCACTGGTAATTTTGTCAAGGGGGCTTTTCGTGTTGGAGCAGGCCGAGCGGTAAGATCCCTCCGAAGGCATTAGAGATAATGAAAAATTAAAAGAAACAATAAAAAAAAATCAGAAAGGAAATAAAATACCAAGTATCAAAATGAAATAAAAAGTGATCACCCGTTTTCCTTTATCATTTCCCTGTTTCTATGATGCTTAGGCTTTCTGTGTACTTCCGCCACGATAATATAAAATAAGATAAGGAATCATAAAACTGAGCCTGGGCACAACTTACTAAGATAGAAAAGATACATAAAAGGATTAAAAGAACAATATAATATTCACTAATAAGCACGGCTTTAGGTATATATAACAATTTTACCCTTATAATATGACATAAATGATAAAAAAACACATTTATTTGTATAATATATAACTAGGTGTTCCACACAATTGCCACACAAGATAAAGCTAAAAAAAAGGTGCCTTGGTCCCCCTGATTAACATGTCAAGTCAATACCCCGTTGCAGTCTTCCGTCCTCGGATCTCTGGCTCAGGGGGAGCATTGCCTGCGCATGTTAATATGAGCGTGTGTTAGTTCTCCGTTTGCTCTCTGCTAATCAGGTCAGGCCAGCGGAGGTTGGTAACGCCCCCCCCCAAGAAAAAAACAACAACATGGTCTGACACGCTCATCGTGTGGACTTATATTTCATCTTGATTGTGCATGGTTAGAATCATTAAGGAAAAAAAGTTCACTGCAATATCGCTTATGCCTGCAGCTTTCCCACCCTTCGGATTATAGATCACCTCCCTAACCTCAGTCAGTGTAGGAGAATCCTCACTGATGAGTGGGTTCGGCACACGGGTTGCGACATCCCTTGCATCCTGACTAACTGCTGGAGGGTCTACCTAATTCAGTTGCCCGAAATGCTCAGCCCAACTTTCATGAAGCACACGACTATGTAGAGGGCCATTTAGGTGTAAAAAGACTTCCAGATAAGGTATTACATTTTACTGGCTTGACATACATAAGGATGTTGCCAGTTATTGTAGAGTTTGTAAAACAAGTCACATTTTAGGCAAACCAAACCAGGAGATACCGCCTCCACCCCTGCAACCAATACCTGTTGTAGATGCACCATTTGCCAAAGTTATCACTGACTGCTGTGTAGGTCCATTACCAAAAACTAGAAAGGAAATATGTTAACAATTCGGTTGCACAAGGTATCCAGAGGCTATCCCTCTGCATTCAATTACAACACGGGTGATTCTGCCTGCATTAATTAAGTTCTTTACACAATTTAGGTTACCAAGAAAGGTACAATCAGACCAAGGCTCTAATTTTGTTTGCATCGTGTTTAAATAGGTAATGTCTACTTTGGGCATACAAATACAGGACCTTGCAAGTGTCTATCATCCACAAGTCATGGTGCTTTGGAAAGGTTTCACCAAACCCTAAAAAGCATGCTGAATAAGTGCTGTCATGAGATGCAGTGACTGGGATAAGGGATTACCATTCTGACATGCAATCCGGTGTGCCAAGCCATCCAGTTTAGGGTATTCACCAAGTGAATTACTTTTTTGAAGAAATATTTGTGGTTCACAAAAATTTTTACGCAAAACTTGGATTGATGTCAGTCAGAATGAATCCTTGTTTGAATATGTAGTGAAGTTGAGGGGAAATCTGGATCATGTTTTGAAATTTGCTTAATGTAATTTGTTGGATAGCTAGATAAAATGAAAGTGCTATTTGGCTGTGGTGTAGAGGAGAGGACTTTTGAAGTGGGAGAAAAAGTATTACTTTTTCTACCCATTAGGAAATGTCCATTGCAAGCCAAGCATAAAGGATCATTCAAAACATTGAGAAGAGTGGGAAAAGTGAACTATGTAATTTCTACTCCTGGGCAAGGTAAGAGTAAAACACTAGTACGTCAATTTGTTAAAGAAATACTACAGAGAAGAGGAACAGGTAGTGTGCAATTTTACTGCAGTTGATGTGGGAGAAGAGGTTTCCTAATAATGAGCTTGGAGAGATAGGGGTGAAGTTAAGAAATTCTAATGGGTTAATTCTAATCTATGCCATATATTGCCGTGCCAGATTCAAGATGCTACAGGTATCCTGCACGAGTTCCAGGACATGTTTGGAGATGTGCCAAGGCCTACACCCATGATAACCCGTGAACACAAGCATGATGTAAAGTAGACGCATAGAAACTTGCCACCTTGCGCGCCAAATTCAAATTTGAGTTCTGATTGATATATATATATAATATATATATAATTATATCATATATATGTATATATATGTATATGTATGTGAATATATAGGTGTATATATGTAAGTATATGTTCATATATATATATACATATATAATATATATATATATATTATATATATACATATATATGTATATGTATATATATATATATATGTATATGTAAGTGTATATATCTATATATATATATGTATATTATGTATATATATGCATATAGTAAGTGTATATATGTATATATACACATATACTTACATATATGTATAATATATTATGATATATATTCATATATATATATATATATAATAAGTATGTAATATATATATATATATATATAATAATAATATATACATATATGCATATACTTATAAATATATGTAGTATATATATGTAAAATACATATATGTACATAATATATGTATCAATATATATGATTTGTATATGTTTGTATATCCATAAATAATATATATATATATATGTGTGTGTGTGTGTGTTGTGTGTGTGTGTGTGTGTGTGTGTGTGTGTGTGTGTGTGTGTGTGTGTGTGTGTGTGTGTGTGTGTGTATATTATGTATATACATTAATACATATATATATATATATATATATATATATATGTGTGTGTGTGTGTGTGTGTGTGTGTGTGTGTGTGTGTGTGTGTGTGTGTGTGTGTGTGTGTGTTCATATATGTATATATATGTATATATATTTATATGAATAATTATATATATTTTCATATATATACATATGTATATATGTACATATATACATATATATATATTACACACATATATACACATATATATACACATATGCGTGTGTGTGTGTGTGTGTGTGTGTGTGTGTGTGTGTGTGTGTGTGTGTGTGTGTGTGTGTGTGTGTGTGTGTGTGTGTGTGTGTGTGTGTATATATATATATATATAATTATATATATATTATATAATATTATATATATATATATATATATATATAGGGACGTCATATGTGTGACAATGGCTTACGTTTCTCTGTAAACATGAAGCCTACAAATAAAGACGTTTATATCCAGTACTACTCCGCCCACAGTAATAAAACGAAATCTGGGGTGGTATTTGGTTTCTTTCTCAGGGCACTGAGGATCTGCAGCCGTGAATTTCTTGACATTGAGATTACTTATGTAATTATTTTTTCATAAAATAGAAATATCCTAAAGGTTTCCTGCTAAACATCAGAAAGAAGGCTGAGAACCTACTTGTAAGATCAGACCCTGCCCCCTCTTCTAATTTTCCCATATTACCGCCTTGTAACGTTCCCCAGGCGATTAGCAAATATTTTAATAATACGGTGAAAATCGCCAGCATATCCGGAGCAAATATACATGGCATTATATGAGAAAACCAGTCTTAAAACAACCATAACGGGGCTCTATATCGCATATCCTGCAGCAGATGCGATATGGCATACATTGGTGAAATGGGACGTGGTTTCAACACCAGGATCAGACTTAAAGATTAAAGATTTAAATATTTAGTTTTAATTCCATTTGTTACAGTGGATATTCTTTGCTGTTACATACTGTCTGGTTTATTTTGCTTCCAAATCACCCCCTGTGTGCAATCATTGGCCGTGCGTGGGATTGAACGTAGGTCTGCAAGATTGCTAGACCAACACGCTAACCACTGCGGCAGCACAATGATCATCGAACTGACGTCCGTCAACACAAGACTTCCAACGACTTGGTGGTTCATGTAGACGAAGCTGGGCATCTACCAAACTGGAAGGAAACAGAAATAATCCATGGAGGATTGAATAAACAAAAGCGGAAAATCATGGAAGCTGCATACATCGTGACGGAGAAAAATGTAAACACCACATCGGGCAGATTCAAATTATCCAAGGTCGCGACTACAATTATGCGAGCAATTGCGAGGTCACAGTCGTCAGGAGATTCATCAGATCGTACGTAATGAATATATGCTCTGTATTTTCTTTGGTGTATGTGCCGGGCCGCTCTAAAGAAAAGGCCCTGGTGAAGCCTGTCTTCGCAAATCTGACTGAACTGAATTGAATTTGGTGTATGTATTTCTGACGAAGATATAATCAAAACCGGTCAAATACAGCTCTTGTATTATGAAGATATTCATTCTCATTTTCTACATACATATTCCTATATACATATTCATATACATACATATATATATATATATATATATATATATATATATATATATATATATATATATATATATATATATATATATATATATATATATATATATATATATATATATATGCAGGTATATATTTATAAATAAACAATATATATACATCAATTCATATATAGAGATATATTATATATAAATAAATATATGTCATATATATATATAGATAGATAGATAGATAGATAGATAGATATACATACATATATATACATATGGATCTTGAGTGACGGCGAAGCGTCAGCATGAACGTCTTTTGTGATGTCCCACACTTTTCTTCTTTGCTTCGTTAAACCTTCACTCAACGAATATATAATTTATATAGGTACGACAAGGAAAATTCGTATTGTATTTGAAGGAATATTTAGAAATTGTTTTTAAAATTGAGATATTCTAGATGACTTGACTGTATATTTTGGAATGTATCCCAACTCTTGGGTCCTCAACTCACTTGGGTCCTATATATATATATATATATATATATATATATATATATATATATATATATATATATATATATATATATATATATATGCACACTCACATACATATATATGTATATATATACATATACATATACCTATATAATATACATGTATATATAAGTATATATATAAAGACATACATATGTGTATGTTTTGGTTTACTAATTTTTGCACATTATTTTCTATTTTCTTTTCTTATACGTGATCCATTTATATTGCTTTAGGTTGGAATACTACAGGTACATTGCAACTGAAATGAGCAGATAATTTTGAATTATTTTAAATTTCAAAAAATGTATGAAGGTAATATTACTGTAAGATACAAGCACATTCCCATGATAGGTCAAATTTTCTGACAGCTGAGCCATGAGTCGAAAATGTTAGGATATTACCGAATTTCCTATTGTAACAGAGGAAATTAGTATTACAGTGACTTATTGTGCATGTGCTCCTATTCTAGAAATATGAAATATGGTGCTTGTCCCTGACCTGTGTAAAACAGCAGATTTTGGGCAAACGTTGACTGCGGCACAAAATTAGAGGAAACACAATACTTGGGATATTTGCTTGAGAACTCTGTGTATCTTATGCTCTCGCATGTCATGACTACTATAAGCATACCTACTCGAGGTTCTGAAGTAAGATATGATGCAGCTCATGCAAGAACCATGGATTTGGTGTGTATCAGAAAATGGATTTTGGCATTTTTACATAAGACATTAAACAATGGGATTCCTTCAAATAAACATGTAAATAGTAAGACTAATAATCATCAAAATGACAAAGAGAGGAAGATAAATGGCAAAAAATAGCAAAAGAGAATGATGCGTATATGTTTGTGTAAGCGTGTTTATGTGTGATACAGTATTAAAGCGTACGTGCATGTAAGTGAATGATTACCGTGTATTTAGTCAACGAAATTGCTACTTCTTATAAGATCAGCTGTAGGGTAATAAATGATTGTGGCGTTCTAAGTGCTAAAAATGTCAACAAGCATCAAATTTCGCGCCAATTTCATGTTTTAATTCGGTTGGTAGTAGCGGTTATTGCCAAGGAGTGAAAGCCAGCGGTGGCGCTGGCGGTCCAAAACATAGATGCAATAAGTGATTCTGATGATGATCAATGGAATGAATGCTTTGATTCAGATCAGGGAGACATGGAATGAATACTTGACGATTTAAAACGCCTCCGTTAGTATGCACATGTCTTTAGAAAATGCTGTGAATTGATTGTTAGGCACAGCTTAAAAAATAATTAACCTGTCCTTATTAGCTATAACACGAGTATAAGTGTATCTGGTAAAAGTGCAGACAGCACCGCTTATTTTAAGTCCTGCAGACAGCATTATTACAGATGTATTTGCACAGCTTCAGTAAGCCGTAATGGACTAATCTATCTTTCAAGGCAAGAGATGAAGCAAACCGACATTTGGTAAAATTAATTCAGCGTGGAAGATGTCTGGTGACCTAATCTGGCTCAATTTATGGGCGTAGTCGTCTTGGAGTGAATGCTGCGTGCAGCACACTACTAAAAATATCTATTTGTCATTTTTCGTATACATCATTGTAAAGAGCATTTTTGCGTGTTATTTCAATCGGTTACGTAATGGGTTAATTTAGGCTCAGCTTAGGGTTGGGATCATTTTTGGGTGTGTGATGTAGTCCCCGCCACTGATAGTGCTGGCATCTTTGCACCATTTGATCCTGAATTGTACCCCATAAGTTAACTTTTTATGCTCCAGTTTTCGGTTTTGTCAAGGATATCCCACCACTAAAAGGCTATCATTTGCCATTTCTAATATACCACGTCATAACATAATTTGCCATGATATTGCTTGTTACCGAAATTAGCTAATTTAGCTCAGTTTTTCTGAACTTAATTAGGGTTTTGTAGGCTACACCCACCACTGCCGAACGGCTGTTGTAGATCGCTCTATTGTCACAGGTCCATAATTTTGTTATCTTCCCAGCTAGCTTGACCCTTGCGGGATCCCGGTCTGTATGGCGCTACAGCAGAATAAGATGGCAAAAGTAGACGAGGAAGACATTGTGTTGCAGATAGGGAAAGTCAGAAAAATGAGTGCTGCGGCCATCCGATAAGACAATGCGTTAATCAAAACGATCTTGGAAGGAAGGCTGGATTGGAAGACAGAAATGGTGACTACAAGCGCGCCTGGCTTTTAGCTTCCGTACATATATACACTTATATACGTGTATGTATATGAATATATATATTCAATAATGACAATAATGATAATTTAGGGTTAATTGTGAGAGGCTCTTGTGAATCCAGTTTGCCGTTGAATGGACTAAAGGGGGAGGAAGTAAGGGCTCCTTAGTGCAGGAGGGTTTTGAGTCAAACTGAAGCTGTCTATTTATTGTACTTCTAAACTACCCCCTGTGTGCGAGAAATAGCCGAGGTTTTCCATCCACTGGCAGCGCGGGATTAAAACGCAGGTCAATAGGATTGCTAGACTGCACCACACAGCACGTGTGTGTGTGTGTGCTTATGAATGCTTGAATCCTAACGCTCGCACAAGACTTCTGTACCGTAGCGCCCCCTAGCGGCTCCGGAGACCTCGTTCCCAACGGCGCGCGTCGCCCTAGTCTTGCTTCGGAGCCAGCGTGTGTTCTCCGCGGGTTGCTGAGCCGGTGTGCGCCGAGTGAGTTCCCTCGGCCCGGAAACCTTTCGCGGGTCTTTCGCGGGTGCTAAAAATAGAAAATATTAAGGTATTCAGTCCTGGTATCTTTTCTCCTTCCTGTTGCGCCGAATTTCTTCGAGTTGCCCGCGCTATATATAAGCTGAGGGGACGTGTGCAAGGACAGTTATTCATCACCATGGTAAGATGTGACTGAGACTGTTCTCTGAAAGTAGTGACTGTACTCGCCGGAGGGCCGGCGCGGGCACTGTGCCCACTGGCTCTTATATTCTTCTGTATTTTGATATCGACATCTCTTCATGCGGTTGACGTCTGTGTAGTTTTTCCCTTTTGTTTGTAGCTGAAAGTGCTTTTTTTGTTTGTTTGTTTTTTGATGTGCAATTACTGTTTCTCAGGCATTTTGGTAAAAAAAAAAAGTTATCGCAGAAGTAATCATAGATACTGGAAAACACTGGTTAATGCCTGTACACACACAAACATACACATATGTATGGGTTTGTCTTAGTTTGTACACACACAC
>NW_020872359.1:109173-126177 GCF_003789085.1 Penaeus vannamei | reverse complement strand
GCACTCTCTCATTATCTCTCTTTCACGCACTCTCTCATTCTTCTCTCTCTTTCCACAGCACTCTCTCATTCTCTCTCTCTTTTTCACGCACACTCTCTCATTTCTTCTCTCTCTCTTTTTCACGCACTCTCTCATTCTCTCTCTCTTTCACGGCACGCACTCTCTCATTCTCTCTCTCATTCACGCATCAGCACTCTCTCATTCTCTTTCTCTTTCACGCACTCTCTCTCATTCTCTCTCTCTCTTTTTCACGCTCTCTCTCTCTTCACTCTCTTTTTCATGCCTCTCTTCTCTTTCACGCACTCTCTCATTCTTTTTTTCACGCGCTCTCTCATTCCTCTCTCTCTTTTTCACGCTCTCTCTCTCTCATCTCACTCTCTCTTTTTCATGCACTCTCTCTCTTTCACACGCACTCTCTCATTCTCTTTTTCACGCACTCTCTCATTCTTCTCTCTCTCTTTCACGCACTCTCTCATTCTCTCTCTCTCTCTAGGAACGCTTGTTGATGGTGCTTGGCTGTTGCTAATAATAATAATTACCATGGTTACGGTATCGCGATAAGAGCGAAACCGTAATTCTGATAACGATGATAACGACGATTAGGTACCATTACCACCGCCAACCACTACCATTTAAGGCCCAGATTACCATTATAGTATAACAGCAACTCCCCCCCTCCCCCCCCCCTTCGTACCTCCCCGTTGGCGGCAATGTGCGACACGCAGCCCTTCAGCGGCTCGTCAATGGGCGTCTCGTTCCACCCGTGGGCGTGTGGGCGTGGCGGCGGGTGAGCCATGCCGCCCACCTGCAGGGGGTCCGACGGCGCCCAGGCGGAGAGATGCCCCTCGACGGGCCACGACGCCCGCGCCGCGCAGTGGGAGTCGTCCTGGGCGGCGCTGTCCTCCCACCCGCGCCCGCAGAGGTCCAGCATCAGCGTCACGCCCTGGAAAGACTCCGGGTCAGGGATCGGGGGCGGGAGGGAGGGGGGGGGTCGCTCGTATGTTGCAAATATCTACAGGTTTTTAAATAACACAAAATCTCCGGAAATATAGGTACATGCGCACATCCACACTAAGACACAAGGTACACATATACATCCATGACCCCCCCCCCCGTCCCCGCCCACGAGAGAGGCCAAGGGTCACCTCAGCGTGGAGGCGGAGGTGGAGGGCGTGCCACTCGCCGTCGTCCACCCTCGACTCCACCTCGACCTTGATCCGCCCGAGCGGACCCTCGTACAGGAACTGCGGCCGCCCACCCACCACCTGCAGGGCTAGCATGGGCGCGGGTCTCTGCGCTGACGAGGGCGTGAGCGGGCCGGAGTAGAGCAGCAGCGCGCGCGACTGAAGCGTGAGGACGCGGAGGGACAGCGTGGCGGGGAGGCAGGGCGCGAGGGGACCAAGCCACGCCCATCCACGCCCACTGAAGGTGCGGGAGAGAACCTTGCAGCTGGGCCCGACGGCGCCGCCCGGGCACACGCACCTGAGGGCGGAGGGGAGGGCGTGACTCCTTGCATCAGGCAGAGGGAGGACTCTGGGGACTGGCAAGAGAGCCTTCGAGAAATGTAAGAAAATGCGAAGAAAGAATAAGGGAATTTAAGGACTAGGAGAGACACCGAGAAATGTAAGAAAATGCGAAGAAAGAATAAGGGAATTTAAGGACTTTGAGAGACACCGAGAAATTTCCAAAAGGAGTCAAGATTCTTCGGGGAAAAGGAGGAAATAGACTGAAACGATTAAAGATGTTATGGAATGAGAGATACCCAGAGAGCAAATCAGATCAAAAAGTATAAAAATAGTAAGTATGCTTCTTTGGAAAATTAAGATCTAAGAGATATTCTTTAAGGAAATAAAGTTATATGCAAGCTTATAAAGTTATGAAATGGATAAAAAAAAGGAAATAAGGTCAAGAAAATAGAGAGATAAGCTTCAAGGAAAGTCATATGATATTAACTTATTACTGAAAAAATAACAAGATTTCATGAATGATTTTAAACTCACAATCACTTGCCTGTTCCCGACGGAGGTCCTGTGGCAGCGCCCACCGTTGAGGCAGGAGGTGGGCGTGCAGGAGTCACTCGTGGGCGTCTGGGTGTAGGCGCGGCAGTCCTTGGCGTTCGAGAGGCGAGGCGTCACCAAGGACGTGGTGTTGGTGTCCACGAGCTGGCAGCGAGAGGCGGAAAGCGCGAGTAAATTTTCCGTTCGTGACTTTCACCAAAAAACGGTGCATGGAATCGATGCCCTGATACATCATGATGCTTTTCATCTTTGACTCAGTATAAAAGATAGCATAAATGACAATGTCAGTGTCATGCGCTCCGGCAATATAGAGCTTGGACTGGGTCATAGTTTAGCGGTAAATCGACTGGTCTGCCTAATTCCAAAAATCAAAATTTCATCATCGGCATCAGGCATCTGCATTGATGATGATGTTCAAGGCATTTTGGTTTACAGAACACATATTAATTCATCTGATGGTTTACCTGACAGCATGACAATTGATTGGCTGTAATTGACACTTTTCGACTTTTATATCATAAACAGAACTGATCAATTTCGTTGGCGATGGCTGCCACGAAGATGTTTTTGAGGTAAGAAGTAACCGGTTCATAATCAACTATAACCGTGAAAAAGAAGTAGTCTGTTGGATGATGGGTCGACAGCTATACGAAACAGCCACAAGATTATGGAGAACCCTTTTTGTACTGTGATAAAGTGCCCATATACCTCATGGATGTTTAGATAGGTTACAAATGAAACATGCACAGACATTTCCTAGACGTCCTGACGTAGTTAAAACCCCTTCTCCGTCTGAGTTAAGATGGAATGGGAGGTTGACAGTAATACTTCCTGCCCTGGACACCTCACTTGCCATGTTCCTAACACTGATTTGGCCAAAGTGACACTCCAACAAAACTCCATCCAGTTAAGACTCCTTCGCTTCCTGCCGTGCATACCTTACACCGAGGAAGTGTAGGTCCATGCCATACTCTGTCTCTACATGTCCCTCTTCTCTTTACCTGAAGAGGAAGAGTTCGTGATGGCTGGGAGTTCACGGAGGAGACATCCAGGTCAAGTAAGGGCTCCTGAGGGTCAGTGCCGTCCAGTTGGTGACTGAGTGAGCTGTCTGTTAGCACTCTCAGCTGCGTGGCTGCTTCCAGCTGTCTCCATGCACGAGGATAAAGAGATAGTTATCAAAAACACATGCTTCGTTATTGTATTATTAAACAATATCATAAATGTTAAGGAACTAAACCAAACAGGAAGAATTGAATCATGGAAATCTGTAATTTGCTACAGCATCAAAATTCACTTTACTCTAATTATATAGAAATTGTACATAGAAACTTACGGTTTCTTTGATGCAAAAAGTCAAAAGTTTTAAGCATCTAGATTGGGGTCAGATCTGAGGGGGGGTTTGCAGGGCTAATCTAGCTTGCCTTTAAGATTACATTTGGCAAAACTGTTGCCGGCTAATCTGTGAATGCACACTATTCTTGCGGAAACAAAAGATGCAAAAAGCGGCAAAAGATATGTATTTATCATTAATTCCACATGATGCTATATATCAAGCAATCCAGCCTCATAGACCTTAGCCTCATATGAGGACAACATGCACTCATCGGAGAATATTACTGCTCCATATCAGTAAATCAAATTGGGACGTGCGGACAAGGTCTCGTACACACAATACGAAAGTATCTTTTGAAATAAGTACGAAACACAGCCATGAGCATGTTCGAATCCATGTTCAGCATAGCTCGCTTTGCCGTTCGAATCCGCGACCATGTTTCGAAACACCAAAGTGAGCGATTACTGGCCGGTACAAGCACCTGGTATTGCCCGGCAGTTTTACGAACATGTTTGTTGCATGTTTGATATGAAAACATTCGCAACAGAGTTTATTAAGAAAAAGTAAGAGCGAAAGGGGAAGGGGAGATATGTGTGTAAAGAAAGAGAAAGGAGAGAGAGAGAGAGAGAGAGAGAGAGAGAGAGAGAGAGAGAGAGAGAGAGAGAGATTTAGAGAGAGAGAGAGAGAGAGAGAGAGGGAGGAGGGAGGGAGGGGGGGAGGGAGGAGAGGGGAGAGAGAGAGAGAGGAGGAGGAGAGGAGAGAGAGAGAAGAGAGAGAGAGAGAGGAGAGAAGAGAAGAGAGAGAGAGAGAGAAGAAGAGAGGAAGGAAGAGAGAGAGAGGAGAGAGGAGAGAGAGAGAGAGAGAGAGAGAGAGAGAGAAGAGAGAGAGAGAAAGAAGAAGGAGAGAGAGAAGAAGAGAAGAGAGGAGAGAAAGAATAGAATAGAGCGAGAGAGAGAAAAGAAAGAAAGAGAGAAGGAAAGAAAGAAAGAAAGAAAGAGAGAAAGAGAGAAGAAAGAAGCGAAGAAGAAGAGAGAGAGAAGAGGAGAGAAAGAGAGAGAGAGCGAGAGAGACGAGAGAGCGAGAGACGGAGAGAGCGAGAGAGAGAGAGAGAGAGGAGAGAGAAGAGAGAGAGAGAGGAGAGAAGAGACGAGAGAGAGAGAGAGAGAGAGGAGAGGGAGAGAGAGAGAGAAAGAAGAGAGATGAATCACACGAAAAGGAGAAGCGGCTGAGAGCGAACCCAACGAGGCGAGCGAGGGCGCGGAAGGGGCCCGCCGAGCACTCCTTCCGCCTTCCTCGCCGGGCCCCTGACCTGAACTGCGGCGAGTGGAGGGGGAGCAAGCCCTGGAGCTTGACGGGTCCATGAAGCCGCCTCCGCTCACGCCCGCGACACCCCACGCACGCGGTCTTCAGCGGCACAGGCACTCGGGGGATCGTGGGCGTCAGAGTCGGTTCGGGGAGGTGGCGTGGTATCGTAGACGCTGACCACGTGGAATTGTGTGGGGTCGCCGTATCACACCTGCACCGCGCCCAGAAACAGAACTGCCGAGGCCGCCCCTCCGCCTGCCGAGGGGAAGGGGCGAGGGGAGTGAAAATACAGACGGAAGGGGAAAGAGAAAGAGAAAAAAAGGAAAAAAAGGAAAAAAAAAAAAGAAAAAGAAAAAAAAGAAAAGGAAAAAAAAAAAGAAAAAGAAAGAAAAGGAAAAGAAAAAAAAGAAAGAAAGGAAAAAGAAAGAAAGAAAAAAAGAAAAGAAAAAAAGGAAAAAAAAAAAAAAGAAAAAAGAAAAAAAAAGAAAAGGAAAAAAAAGAAAAAAAAAAAAAAAGAAAAAAAGGAAAAGAAAAGAAAAAAAAAGAAAAGAAAAAGAAAAGAAAAGAAAGAAAAGAAAGAAAAGAGCGAAGAGAGAAAGGTCACACATAACAAGAAAATATCTACACGTACTTTAGCTCAATGGGTCTTGGGGGAAAAAAAAGCGTGAATTTCTCTCATCACACTTCATATTCCCTTAACGAAAACAAGACCAAAGATTAAGTTTGATAATCTGATGAATTCATACTCAATAAAGAGACCAAGAGACTCAAATTCACTGAGAAGACCAAGAACAAATCCATGTTTTTTGTATAAAAAAATCGGGAGAGGAATCTTAATCACAAAGGAGAGTCATGGAGAGAAAGAACAGATTCCTCAAAGGATAGAAACAAAATGAAGAATCACTGCTATTACTGAACTGCTTCTGGACTAACCGTGGGCGTCCATCCTTTGGTGAGCGCGGGCGGGGACGTGGGCGCGAGGGTGACCGGGGTGGCGTGGGCGAGAACAGCTGGCCCAAGCATGCGCACGTGAACGGTCACATTGGCGACGACCCCCAGCTGACCCCAGGCGCGGTCACTCACGGCGAACTGCAGGACGTATCTGGAAAATTGATAAATAATATGATAAAGGAGGAGGAGGAGGAGGAAGAGAGAAAGGAAGAGGAAGATGAGGAGCAGGAAGAAAGAGGTGGAGCAAGAAGTGATGAAGAAGAAAATGAAGTGAAGAAGAAGATGAAGATGAAGACGAAAAATGAAGAGAAGGAAAAGAGAAGATGAAGATGAAGAAGTTGAAGATGAAGCTGACCCCAGCAGGACGTATGGGCACAAAGAGAAGAAAGGAAATTGATAAATTAATATGAAAAAGGAGGAGGGAGAAGAGAGAAAGGAAGAAGAAGATGAGGAGAGGAAGAAAGAGGTGGAGCAAGAAGAAGACGAAAGAGAAAAGAAGATGAAGAAGAAGATGAAGAGAAGACGAAAATGAAGAAAGAGAAAGAGAAGATGAAGATGAAGAAGTTGAGAAGAAGCTGACCCCAGCAGGACGTATCTGGGCACAAGAAAAGAAAGGAAAATTGAATAAATATATGATAAAGGAGGAAGGAGGAGAAGAGAGAAAGGAAGAAGATGGAGAGGGAAGAAAGAGGTGGAGGGAAGAGAAATGAAGATGAAGAAAATGAAGATGAAGAAGAAGAAGATGAAGACGAAAGATGAAAATGAAGAAGAAGGAGAAAGAGAAGATGAAGATGAAGGTTGAAGAGGAAGCTGACCCCAGGACGCGGTCCTCACGGCGAACTGCAGGACGTATCTGGAAATTGATAAATAATATGAATAAGGAGGAGGAGGAGGAGGGAAGAGAGAAAGGAAGAAGATGAGGAGAGGAAGAAAGAGGTGGAAGCAAGAAGAGACGAAGAAGAAAATGAAGAGAAGAAGAAGATGAAGAGAACGAAAATGAAGAAAGAAGGAGAAAGAGAAGATGAAGAGGAAGAAGTTGAAGATGAAGCTGACCCCAGCAGGACGTATCTGGGCACAAGAGAAAGAAAGGAAAATTGATAAATAATATGATAAAGGAGGAGAGAGAGGAAGAGAGAAAGGAAGAAGATGAGGAGAGGAAGAAAGAGGTGAGCAAGAAAGATGAAGGAAGAAGAAAGATGAAAATGAAGAAGAGATGAAGAAGAAGATGAAGAAGAAGATGAAAATGAAGAAGAAGGAGAAAGAGAAGATGAAGATGAAGAAGTTGAAGATGAAGCTGACCCCAGCAGGACGTATCTGGGCACAAGAGAAAGAAAGGAAAATTGATAAATAATATGATAAAGGAGGAAGAGGAGGAGAGAGAAGGAAGAAGAAGATGAGGAGAGGAAGAGGGTGAGCAAGAGATGAAGATGAAGAAGAAATGAGATGAAGACGAAGACGAAGCGAAATGAAAATTGAGAGGAGAAGAGAAGATGAAGATGAAGAAGTTGAAGATGAGCTGACTCAGCAGGACGTATCTGGGCACAAGAGAAAGAAAGGAAAATTGATAAATAATATGATAAAGGAGGAGGAGGAGGAAGAGAGAAAGGAAGAAGAAGATGAGGAGAGGAAGAAAGAGGTGGAGCAAGAAGTAGATGAAGAAGAAGAAGATGAAGACGAAGATGAAAATGAAGAAGAAGGAGAAAGAGAAGATGAAGATGAAGAAGTTGAAGATGAGGCTGACCCCAGGCGCGGTCACTCACGGCGAACTGCAGGACGTATCTGGGCACAAGAGGAAGAAAGGAAAATTGATAAATAGTATGATAAAGGAGGAGGAGGAGGAGGAGAGAGAAAGGAAAGAAGATGAGGAGAGGAAGAAGAGGTGGAGGAGGAGGGAGGAGGAAAGAGAATGAAGAAGAAGATGAGGACAAGGAAGAGGTGGAGCAAGAAGATGAAGATGAAGAAGAAGAAGAAGATGAAGATGAAGAAGAAGTTGAAGATGAAGACGAAGAAAGGAAGATGAAAGAAGAAGATGAAGATGAAGAAGATGAAGACGATAAAGATGAAGAAGATGAAGATGAAGAAGGAGAAAGAGAAGATGATGATGAATTACAATAAAAATTAGCGGGAGGAAATGTTACCAAAATTTTGATAATTGTCAGTTCATTTCAGGTAATTAATCATATAATTAAACAGTGTTACCATCGCTTCGGTTTGTTATTTTGTCATATTAGTCTGCAATTAACTGTAAATGAAAAGGAAGGAAACGGAAGAAAGAAGGGAGAAGATAAAAAGAAAAATAAATAAATAAATAAATAAATAAATAGAAAGTGTTTCGTTGGATATTTTTAATGGTGTTCCTTTGGACTCATTGTTCCTTTATTATTATTTTTTTATTTGAAGGAGGTGATATTTTTGGTAGCGTTTGTTTGTTGGTTGGTTGGTGAAAAATATAGCTCAAAAATTAACAACAGATTTTTATGAAATTTCTACCAGAGGCGTATATATATATTATATATATATTATATATATATATATATATATATATATATATATATATATATATATATATATATATATATATATAAGGTATATATATATACACACACATAAATATGTATGTATGGATGGATTATAACATAATTTTTCTGTATGTAGGGGAAGCAGGAGGAGGAGGAGAAAGAGGTGGAGGAGAGATAGAGGATAGGGTAAAATTTGGAGGAAGAGAGAAGGGGGAGGAGAGAGGAGGTGGAGGAAGAGAGGAGGGAGTGGAGAGAAGGAGAGGAGGTGGAGAAGAGGTGGAGAAGAGGAGGAGAGGTGAGGAAGAGGGAGAGGAGGTGGAAAGAAGAGGAGGAAGGAAGAGGAGGAAAAGGAGGAAGAGGTGGAGGAAGAGGAGGAAGAGAAGAGGAGAAGCTTAAAAATAAAAGAATCCAACATAATGATGTGAAATCAATAATAATAATAACAATAATAATAAAACAACAATAATAATAATAATAATAATAATGATAAAATAATAATAATAATAATGATAAAAATTAAAAACGTGCGTGTCGATGGAGAAAAATGATGATAATAAGAATAATAAATGGGCAGAAACAGGAAAATGAAAAGCGATAATCATATCCATCTCTATTGCCTTGATATCCGACTTCAAGGAAAAATAAGCTCTAACGGCCCTGCAGTATTCACCCGAGCCTTTAACAATTGCCAATTACACTCAAAAAAGAATCTTCATGAAAATTACAACAAACCTTAGCGGGAGGAAATGCTACTCAAAATGTTGATAATTGTCAGTCCATTTCAGGTAATTAATCATATAATCAAGCAGTGTTACCATCGCTCCGGTTTGTTGTTTTGTTGTATTATTCTGTAATTAACTGTAAATGAAAAGGAAGGAAACGGAAGAAAGAAGGAAGAAGAGAAAAAGGAAAATGGGGAAAAAGAAAAAGGAAGGAGAAAATGAGAGGAAGAAGAGGAAAAAGGAAAGAGAAAATGAGAGGAAGAAAGGAAAGGAGAAAAAAAAGGAGGGAGGGGAGGAGGAGCATGTGGGAAGAGGAAGAAGAGGAGAAGAAGGAAGGAGGAGAGGAGGAAGCAGGGGGGGGGGGGTGGGAGAAGGAGAAGGAAAGGAGGGAGAAGAAGAAAGGGGTTGAGGAGAAGGAGAAGAAGAAGGTGGAAGAGGAAAAAGCGAAGACGAAAGGAAGAGAGGAAAAAGGAGGAGAAAATGAAGAAAATGCACAACATACCTTGGCTTTGTTCCTGGCAAAAGAAAAATAGAAAATAGAAGATTAAGAAGATTAAGAAAAATGAGAAGGAAAGCAAATGAAGAAGACAGAGCTAAGACAAAGAAAATGAAGGAGAACGAGACGAGACAAAGAATGAAAACAGAGACAAGAAAGAAAAGAAAAAGACAAGACAAGAAGAAGACAGAGACGAAGACAAAGGAAATGAAGAAGACAGAGAAGAAGACAAAGGAAATGGAGAAGACCGAGACGAAGACAAGAGAAAAAAAAAAACAAAAAAAAAACAAAAGCGACCACGAGGCCCTACCTTCCTTCAGCCACCTGCGCGGAGGCTGAGATGGCGCCCGTGTCCTGGTCGAGGGCGAAGAGGGCGTGCGGGACGCCGATCCAGTGGAAGCTCTTGTCGGCCACGTCCCAGTCGTCGGGGTCGTCGACGTAGACGCGGCCGAGGGGCGCCTCCCCGCCGCCGCCCTGCGTCAGGAGAGGACAGGGGGCACAGGAGCACAGCAGGTCAGGAGGGAATTTTGTCAGCGCGAAATGTGGGCGGTGCTTAACAGGTGGGAATGGTCATAGGGTAGGGTGGATTGCTTGTTTGCGTGGAGAAACGAGGGATGGGGTGGGGGTGGGGAGTGTGTATGGCGTTTGGATAATCGAAAGGATATAGAATTGGAATACTGAAGACTTGACTTGAGGAATGTAAATTTCGTGTCTATTATGTAAAAACCTGAATCTAATACTATGCGGAATAGGAATACCAAACTAAAATAAATGTCAGGTGTGAATGTTTAAGCCACAGCTGCACGTACTGTCCACTTTATTTTTTGTGTGAATTTAGTTACCTACGCGACAACACCTAATTCCCACATCCCTTGATTCTTTAAAAATGCTATCAGAATCGGTACTGTTATTCGTTATTACTGTCATTATCATAATGTTCCTAATATGTTAACCCTTTGACGCCAACTTATACATAATGTTTCCGAAAATCAAGGAAAAGGTTAAATTGACAAAGGTAGGACTAATTACTGACTCCTTGGTGAGTAAATGCTTGTGGAGATATTTAAAGTCATCTAAAATTCGCAGTTGACGTGACGTGCAATTCATGTCATTCAAGTACTGTAGTTTAAGCCATTTAACTTGGAATCTTGTCTATGTCTTCTGAATATGTGTGTACGTGTTTGTGCAATGTTGTTTTTATTTAGTTCGTGTTGCGTGTGTGTGTGTGTGTGTATGTGCTAAGCGGTCATTCGAGATTGCACTCGCATGCGCCTCCCGTTTTCTGTTGCTCTCCTATGCCTTCCTCTCTAGACCCCCGTGTGTTTGTGTGTGCAAATGGGCGTGCTTGGCCTCCACGGGCGCCGCTCTCCTCTCACCTGGACCTTCCACAGGTAGACCGTCTTGGACCCCGGCCTCATGGGGTTGTCGTTGAGGTCGCCCACGACGACCCTGAGGGCGTGGGTGGCCGCCAAGCCGCCCGCGTCCTCCACCCTCACCTTCACCTCCAGCTCGCGGTGCTCCTCGCGGTCCAGCGGCCCCGACGTCCACACCTCCGCCCCGCCGCGGCCGCCGTCCAGCTCTGCGGGCGCGGCGGGGTCAGGATGGGGGGAGAGGGGGAGTGGGTCAGGGGCATGAGAGGGGAATGGGTCAGGGGAAGGGGGATTAGGGAGTTAGGGGCATGACGGGGGGGAGTGGGTTGGGGGGGGGGGAGGGAGGGCGGGAGGGATCAGAGGGCAGTAGAAGAGAGACAAAAGTGCTTTGAACTACAGGTATGGGAACGCACAATAAATGTATTCTTTCGCTCTTTCTCTGTACCACACCACACACACCACATACATATATATACATATATACATACATATACATATATATATATATATTATATATATATATATATATATATATATATATATATATATATATACATATATATATATATATATATATACATATATATATATATATATATATATATATATATATATATATATATATATATTATATATATATATATATATATATATATATACATACACATACACACACACATATCTAAAGCATACAAGAGCCACTCACCGGCGGAGAACTTGAGCGCGATGAGGCCCCTGACGGGGGCGCGGTGGCGGCGTCGAGCGCGAGGCGAAGGGCGGCCCGTGGCCCAGCGCCCACGCGTCGGCGTCCGTGGCGCGAAGCCGCCCCAGCAGCGTCGGCGGCGAGTTCTCCATGACGTGGAAGGTCGTGGGCGGGAGCAGGGTGGGCGCGCAGTCGTTCACATCCTTGACGGCGATGGCGAGGGTGGCGGTGGCGGAGAGCGGCGGCGACCCGCTGTCGGCGGCGATCACCCGCGCCACGAGGGCGTCGCCGTCGCCGCCCTCGCGGTTCAGGCGCCGCGACAGCGTCACGATGCCGTCCTGGCTGACGGCGACGGCGTCCCTCCCGCGCGCGCCGCCCGCCGCCGCCGCCACCCGGTACTGCACCCTGCCGTTGAGGCCCTGCGGGGGGCGGGGGGCGGGAGGTCACGCGGGGCGGCCTCCGCGCCCGGGCTGCGTTGTGTGTGTGTGCGTGTGTATACATTTACTTACATTCATTCGTGCATGGACACATGCATACACTTACAGATAGTGTACATGCATGTTACTTGTATGCACACACACACACACACACACACACACACACACACACACACACACACACACACACACACACACACACACGACACACACACACACACACACACACACACGCACACACACACACACACATCACACACCACACACACACAGTGGAGAGATTTACGAATGGGCAAATTGGATAATGTCCCATCTGCATCCATACTCTAAATGGGATTTATTTATATTATCAATCAGTCAGTCAAGCTATCTATCTATCTATATATCTATACGTATGACGATAAAAGATTACTTGTTCCTTAGAGTCTGTATCAGCGACCGCCTCTTTGTTATGAATGAAAGAGTGGAAATTTTATCAAACTTTTGGTAATCTTGACATCACATAAATCATACAAATAATTGTATATATAGCAATTTCTGGCATTTCGTGAGCATCCTCATTGGGTATAGCAGTGGGTGGTTAAGCTCCGCCGCCTGATAAGTGTTTTCTTAAATATACTTCTTTGAAATTGTGAAAAAAATGCAGTCTTAAATGATCAGAGAAACAAAGACAGAACTTAAAAATGTCTATTAAAATTTACAAGATTTAGATGATAACAAGTGAGCTGGTCTTTGCACGAAGCAGCCAACTAGAGCCGTCTTTGGTAGGTCAAAGAAACTGTGAAAGCCTTGGATTTTTTTTTTCTAGGCTTGGGAAAGGCTTTTAGCATTTTGGTGCCGAATTTGCTGTTTTATTTGCTGTTTTACGTCATTGTTTAAACTCAGCCCATAGAAGCCTGACAATCAGTACGAGAAGGGAGATGACGTGTCGGAGTATAACAGCGGTACGAAGTGACATAGAAGTGCGACAAAGATACGATATCACCAGGGGACTCCAGGCAACGCGTGGGCGAGACGGGCAGGCTGGCTGGAGACCTAAGGGTGATATCTAGTGCATAAAAACCCTGTACTGTTATCCGATGCTTAGTCCTTGCACATTTGGTATATCAGCAGCCAACGATAGACCACATAACAGAGATGTGTTTCCTGCCCCCTGTTGAACTTCAGCTCCCACTACACATGGCCGAATATTGAAACAATTGACCACAGTGTTGCAAGCACTGTGGTGAGCCAGACGCCACCCTGTTGCACACAATTTCTGAGACAGGGGCCGCCCACCACAGCCACTGAGCTGGTAAAAAGATTAAGCCTGATATTTACGTCGTGGCAGCTGGAAAGCCTCTTGGCAACCCAGCCACCACGGGAAGCATTCAGTGAGAGTGAATCAACTGAGAAAGCTATAATCAGCTGTCACAGGCCGGGCCACACATAGGTAAAATCCAGACTTCGCAAATATCAGTGTACTGAACTAACGAAAGTAAACAAAAGTGTTCCATACCATAAACAGCCGTGGGAATCTTCTAAGGAAAAGGCCATTTTCATTTTTGGATTCACCAGCCTAAATGGAGGTGGTCCTGCATATCCTTTTGAGAACCTTCGTAAAGACCCTTCCATGGAAACGGTTCTCTATGTTTGTTTTTCTTCAGTAATCGATATAATCCATTACACTTCGATTACGTCCGTCCTTAATACACAGAACACACACACACACACACACACACACATATTTCATACATTAGGTATATATATATATATATATATATATATATATATATATATATATATATATATATATATATATATATATATATATATATATATATATATATATATATATATTTATATTCACTGTTTATATGCATATGCACGTAAGTCCCTAAATACGCCTCACCTGCAGCTCACCCTACCGTGTCGGGGTCGCGGGCGGGGAGGGCGGCCAGCAGCGTGCCGGGGCGGGCGTCCTCGCGAACCGTGACGTGGGCGTTGGGGCGCGTGAAGGGGGGGCGTTGTCGTTGACGTCCCGCAGCGCCACCGTGATCCAGGCGGCGTCCACGTGGCGGGGGTCCTGCCAGCCGCCGCGACCCTGGAGGGGGAGGAGGAGGGGGAGGGGGATGATGAGGAAGTTGGGAGGGGGTGGAGGGGGTGGAGGAAGTGGGGAGGGGGAAGTGGGGGAGAGGGAGGAGGAGGAGGAAGTGGGGAGGGGGGGAGGAGGAGAGTGGGGAGGAGGAAGGGTGGAAGGAAGAAAGAGAGGGTGGAGGAGGAGGAGGAGGAGGGTGAGGAAGTGGGGGAGGAGAGGGTGGAGGAGGGGGGTGGAGGAGGAGGGGAGGGGGAGGAGGAGAGGGTGGGAGGGGGGTAGGGGAGGAGGGGTGGGAGGAGGAGGAAAGAGGGGTGGGGGAGGAAGAAGGCGGGGGGGGAGGAGGGGGGTGAGGGGAAGGAGGAGGAGGAGGTAGTGGGGGGGGAGGGTGGAAGGGGGGGAAGAGAAGGAGGGGGGAGGGGGAATACGAGGAGGAGGAGGAGGGGGTGAAGGAGGGGGTGGAGGAAAGGGGGGTGGAGGAGGAAGGGTGGAGAAAGAGGGGTGGAGGAGGAGGGTAAGAGGAGGAAGGGGAGGGAGGGGGGGTGAAAGGAGAGGGGTGAGGAGAAAGGGGTGGAGGGTGGAGGGGGTGAAGGAGGAGGGGGTAGAGGGGAGGGGTGGAGGGGGACGTGATGATGGAGGAGGAGGTGGGGTGGGTGACCGTATGGCGCGGGCAGTGGAGTGAGACGAGGGGTCGAGGGCCGGTCGCGTTGGCCTGTCGCGTGCGAGACAGGTCGTCGCCGCGGTGGGGAATCATACAGTTAACGCCGTGCCAGTTGTCGGAAGGGCCGCCGGTGTCCTGGGGCACATTAAGGCTGCGAGGTTCGCGCTTCCGCGCCCGGTGCCTGGGTTTTTTTTTTCCGAGGCGTTTCTGGGTTTCTGGCCTTTCGGGACCAGGGTTGCGGGGTGTTCGTATTCTGGGTAAGGGGGTGATAGGAGGCAGCCTAGGAGGAGCGGGAGCAGATGGCGCGGAGGGGGTAGCGCACCGGTGTGGTAATGGACGGTACCCGCTTTCCGTATGGGGGGTTGGGAGAGGCGGAGGGGGACGGGAAGAGGGGGGTTGGTAGGAGAGGGGGTGGAGAGTTGAGGGGAGGTGGGGGAGGAGTTGGGGAGGAAGGGGGAGTCAGGAAGAGGAAGGGAAGGTGGAGGTATAGGTAGGAGGAAGTGAGGGCGGGAAGAAGGGGAAAGGGGAAGAAAAGAAGAAGAAAGAGGGGCAGCGAGGAGGCGGGGGTCGGGGAAGGAGGAGAAGAAGAGTACAAAAAAGGTGAAGGAGGAGAGAGGATTCAAGGGGGTAGAAGTAAGACGTGGCGATAACACAAGAAAAAGTAGGAAAACAAGAAAGGGCATGCTAAAGGACCCAATTTATGATACTTAGCTTCGCAGCTTGCAGCTAACGGACATGAGGATAAAAATAGGCAGAGCGGACATGAAAGGAGTCGTTTGCGAAGGGTCGGGAGCACGACGTTGGGGCATTATTAAAAAAGGACGTGAGGAGGTAACTCGGTGTAGAGGAAAGATTACGAGGTAGTTATTTAAAGGAAAGGGGAAATAGAAGAAGAGTAGGGAAAGACACCACAGGCAGTGGAGCAACGAGCGGCCAGGAAATAGAAAGTTTTAACTATGCATACATTAGTAGAATACATTTAAATGAAGAGGACTGAAGAGAAGAGGGGAGGGAGGACGTGGGGAGGAGAGGGGAGGAGAGAGCGGAGAGGAGGGGATGGGGTGGAGGAGAGTAGAGCACAGAAGAGAGTAGAGAGAGAGACGTAGTAGTAGACGGCCGAGAGAGAGAGAAGAGTAGCCGAGTAGAGAGACGAGAGAGAAAGAGCAAATGCATGATTATCAACGAGAGAGTACAGTGAGAGAGAAGAGAGATAGTATTACACGAATGAGAAGAAAAGACAGAAGAGAGAGAGTAGAGAGAGGAGAGAGAGAAGAGAGAGAAGAGAGAGAGAGAGAGGAGAAGAGAGAGGAACAAGAAGGAGAAAGAGTAGAGACAGAGGGGCGAGGCGAGAGGAGAGAAAAGAGAGAGAAGAGGGGAGAGAGAGAGAGAAGAGAGAGAGAGAGAGAGAGAGAGAGAGAGAGAGAGAGAGAGAAGAGAGAGAGAGAGATGAGTCGAGAGAGTAGAGAGAGAGAGAGGGAGCGAGAGAGAGAGAGAGAGAGAAAGAGAGAGTAGTAGTGAGAGAAGAGAGCGCAGAGTAGGAGAGAGAGAGAGAAGCAGAGAGGAGAGAGCCAGAAGAGAAAGGATGTTAGAAAATTACGGGTGAGAGACAGAGTAGAGAGAGGTGAAGAGAGAGAGAAGGAAGAGAGATAGAGAGTAGAGAGCGCCACGAGATAGAAGTAGGACAAAGTGATAGGAGGAGAGGAGCCATAAGAGCACGCCAGAGAAGATATGAGACACATGTGCACACACAGAGAGAGATGAGAGAGAGAGAAGAGAGAGACGAAGAGAGAGAGAGAGAAAAGTCAACAGAAGAGAGAGAGGAGAGAAGGAACAGAAATGAGAGAGAGAGAGAAGTGTTGAGTGAGCGGCCGCCAGACCCACCATATCCGTCACTTGGACCATGAACTTGAAACCTCTCCTGTGGGTCTCGTCCTCGTAGTCTAGTGTCCTGCGGGCGTAGTATCTGGCCGGCGGCGCCACGGACCGGATGGCGAAAGTAGTCCCAGCCCATCGACCTCCACCACCTGGGGGACGAGACGCGGCTCCAGACACCCGTGACTGGATGGGGGGGAGGGGGGATGGGGGTGCTAGAAACACTATGGATATATTTTAACACAAAGAATTTGGACATATTTTTGACTGGATGAGGGTGGTGTGTGTGCTAGGAAACACTATGGGATAAGTTAAACACAGAGATACGGACGTATGTTAATGCTATGTTCGTTCTTGGGTATACACACGCACATATATACAAATATGTGTGTGTATATTGTGTGTGGGTAGGTATGCTATAATGTATAATATATATATATAGTATGTATATATACTATGATGTAGTTATATTATATGTAATATACATATAATATATATAATATATAGTATATATACTATATAATATATGATATAGTATAACGC
>NW_020872359.1:99173-106673 GCF_003789085.1 Penaeus vannamei | reverse complement strand
AACTTTGTCACTGACAGCAACACAAAAATCTCAAAGCCTTGCCTATACTAAATTACGGGTGGTACATGGTCCACTCAAAAGGACTTACACCACCCGCCCGCACCGCCCAAAGACCACACTACCACCCATTCACCCATGATACTGCCCTAAAGGACCACTCTACCACCCACACTCATCCATGATACCGCCCGAAAGACCACACTACCACCCACTCACCCTTAAAACTGCCCCAAAGACCACACTCCCACCCACACTCACCTTAAAACCGCCCTAAAGACCTTACTACCACCCAATCACTCTTAAAACCACCCCAAAGACCACACAAACCACCCAGTCACCTTAAAACCGCCCCAAAGACCTTACTCCCACCCACACTCACCTTTAAACCGCCCCAAAAAGACCACACTCCCACCCACACTCACCTTAAAACCGCCCAAAGACCACACTCCCACCCACACTCACCCCTTGAAACCGCCCCAAAAGACCACACTCCCATCCACACTCACCCCTTGAAACCGCCCAAAAGACCACACAACCACCCAATCACCCTTAAAACCGCCCCAAAAGACCACACTCCCTTAAAACCGCCCAAAAAGACCACACTCCCCTTAAAACCGCCCCAAAAAGACCACACTCCCGCCCACACTCACCCTTCAGACCGCCCCCGTCCGTCGCCACGACCTGGATCGTGTACTCGGGCGTCGTCTCCCTGTCCAAGCAGCAAAGCGCCGTGCGAATGACGCCCGTTTCGGCCTCCACGGCGAAGATGGCCTCGCCGGACCCTTCGTCCACCACGTTCTTCTCGATGGAGTAACTGAGGCGGGCGTTGGTCCCTTCGGTGGCGTCGTCAGCGTCCCAGGCGGAGACCACGGCGACGGAGAGGTCTGTTGGGGGAGGGAGGGAGGGAGGGGGTGGAGATTTTTATTTATTTATTTATTTATTTTTACTTAAGAAAATGGGAATGGGAATGGGAATGGGAATGGAAGTGGGAATGGGAATATGAATGGGAATGGGAATGGGAATGGGAATGGAGATGGAGATGGAGATGGAGATGGAGATGGAGATGGAGATGGAGATGGAGATGGAAATGGATGGAGATGGAGATGGAGATGGAGATGGAGATGGAGATGGAGATGGAGATGGAGATGGAGATGGAGATGGAGATGGAGATGGAGATGGAGATGGAGATGGGAATGGAAATGGGAATGGAAATGAAAAAGGGAATGGGAATGAAAATAAATGATGAAAATGAAAATAAAAGGAATATGAAAATGAAAATAAAATGAATATGAAAATAAATGAAATGAAAAAATGAATCATAAAAATAAAACTGAAAATAAATGGACATGAAAATGAAAATAAATGAAAATAAAAATAAATGAAACAAAATAAATGAAATTAAAATAAAACTAAAGAAAAAATAAAACTAGCTGTACATCTTACGGAAGAAAGGATTTGTCTCAATTGAACCAAAACAGATCAAATGGTTTGGCTTTTCGAAAAACATTATGAAAAATTGCTTTCAATTAGATTCTTAAACAAAATGCCAATCTGTGAATGATGATTATTATCGCTATCATTATCATTGTTATTATCATTATTATCAATCATTATCAATGTTATTATTGCTCTCATTAATGTCAGTACTGTGATTATGATGATCATTAACGTTATCACTTTTAACATTATTATTATTCATTATGATTTATTATCATAATCATCACCATCATTATCATTATCTATCTTTATCATCATTAATCATCATCATATCAAATGAATAATATTATTACTACTACCATCCCTTTTAGTGTCTCAATCATCATTTTCAATTTCACTGATAATAAAAGTGATACTAATGACTATGATACTAATGATGATAAGGATGATGATAATGCTTGCCATAAGAATGATAATGGTGATGATGATAATGATAATGATTATAATAATAGCAATGATAACTACAATAACAATAATGGTAATAATGATGGTAATAATGATAATGATAGTGATAATAGCCAAGATAAAGATGGTGATGATTTTTCGTTATCATTACTTTTACATTCATTATCATCATTATTGTTACACATCAAAATCATCAGTATCTCAGCTATCTTTATCATCACCATCACAGCACAATAAGCACGAGGCCCCTGCATCCTGCTCACCCGCGGGGCCGTTCTCCTGCACGGCGCCGTACATGGTGGCGTTGGGGAACACGGGGGCGTTGTCGTTGATGTCCTTGACGAGCACCGTGACCTCCGTCTCTGCGAAGTGCGTGTCCTCCAGCCTGAGCACTTGTCCCTGCACTTCCCAGCCTCTTCCTTCTTCTCCTGCAGCGTCGCCCCCTCCTGCGGCGGTCTGGAAGTCCCGGTCGGTGACGTTGTAGTGACTTCGGTTCCTGTCGAAGATGCTCACGAACTTGCACCTCCTGGCGTCCGAGAGCAGGTCGCGCTGGTCCACCAGGTAGCTCAGGTAATGCTTATTCCAGCGGAAGCTCGAGGCTCGGGCGGATCTGGACGCCCTGATGCTCTCTCCGAGGGGGAGTGCGAGCGGGTTCCAGACAGGAGGGGCGTCAGCGCCTTCTTCGGAAGCTTCAGGGTCGTTCGCTTGAGCAGCGTTCGAACCAGAGCTCGTGCGGCCTCTTCGGCCCTTGGAGCTGCTGGAGGCTCCGGTGGGCAGGTGATGAGCCTGGATTCCTTTTCGGTTCAGTCCCGCAGACCGGTCTTTAAAGAGTTCCGAGACCTCCTCGCCAGCCGCTTGACTCCGCCAAGGCAAGTCTGCGGAAGACGAGACTCTAGCCTCGCTCTCCCCCTTCGATCCCGCCGAGGCTGCACTAGCCTTGCCTCTTCGCGTCGGAGGATACAGCGTGGACAGGGCGTCGTGCGGCTCGAGACGTGAGAGCGGGGGCAAAGGGACCCCATGCTGAGATATATGGCGTCTCGACCGCCTCTGCTCTTCGATGGAACCACTGTGGATTCCATCGTCATTTCGCAACGGATCCTTAGATGACAATCCTTCCGTCTGTCGTTTTCTCTTTCTTTTAGATCCCGCGACGTTTGTATTTTGACGAGAATGATACCGGAATTCATCAGGGAGCGAATGCCCTCCTTGGGGCGCCTCTCTCCACCTCGTCGTGGAGACAAGGATTTCTTCGGGCTCTGGTATCGCCTCCTCTCCCGCATCCTGTGCTCCTGGGGCCTCCCTCTTCCTGATCTCCCTCCACCTCGTGCTCCCAGACAGCCAGTGCCTTCGCCTCTTGCTGGTCTGCTTGCCGCCGTCGCTGTGCCTGGAGAAATCTGCTACATTCCCGTCCAAGAGATAGCGCAGCGACTTCGAGCTGCCCCGCCAGGCTCCTCCCTCGGCCTCCGTCGCCTCCATGTTGAATCTAGGAGCCCGCTGGGGGGTCCGCGGGGGCTCCGGCCTGCCTCTGGAGCGGGAGAAAATCCTCTGTCCATCCTGCACCCGCACCTTCACCCTCCACACGCCCTTCCCGTTGGGGGGGTCGCGGTCCAGAGCCTGGGGAGGGAGGGGAAGGGTTGGTCATTATTTTCAATATCATCTATATTATTAGTCTCAATTGTCTGATTATAGTTAACATAATTTCCATCTTGTGATTTCTGTCTGTGAGTGGCATGGCTGAGGGAAAAAGATAGCCAGAGATACTAATTTTCCAATGAGAAAGTGAAATGTCAGAACAATGACATTAAAGACGGTTTGGGCTGACATGATCATGCTATTTTGTGATCTAAAGTCCAAGTGGAATATAAGTGAATTAAAGATTTGTTTAGTTAAAAATATACATTTGCAATACTTCATCGTTATCATTAACATTAACATTATCATTACAAAGAGTATGAATTTAGTATCATTATCATTATGCTTATTTCATTACTATCATTGCCGTAATAATTCATATATTTAATTATAAGGGAAATCAATTCGAGGAAAGTAATGAAAGAGTCACACTGATAATAATACAACTACTGCAAACCCTATGATCTATGTTGCGTACCCCAGGGGTATGCGGACCCCAGTTTAGACAAGGCTGGTCTAGAGATTCTGAACTGTGATAGGAATGCCTCTGCAATGCTACCCTCTTTCTGGCGCCATGCTAGGCAGCGGTTGAACTGGAAGGTGGAAAGACTACAGGCGCCGAACCTTCTCAATCAAACCAGACACCATTTTGTATAAGCAAAAGCAGTAAATAACAAATGAGCAGAAGCAGAAAACGCACACATACCAAAAGGGAAAGGTTAAAAGCAAGATATAAGTCAAGCAAACACTCACATCCTCTTCTGAATTAGCCAAAGCGCAATGAAGTATTCAAGAACTTCAGCCAAAACCGAGCCCTCCTTCCGTATTACATTCACTCTTTCCAACACGCAACTTTTTTTTTTTCTGCTGGCGAGCACCTTTCCCTGCCAACACCCAGCCCTCCTTCCTTGCCACCTCAAAGTTGTCTTATACAGTCCTCCTTTCTGTTAACTAACGCCCCTTCCTGCCTGCCAACACCCGGTCATCTTTCCTCACAACATCCGTTCTCCCCCACACGGCTTTCCTCCTGCCAACACCCATCACCTTCCCTCACAACATCCGTTCTTCCCACACGGCTTTCCTCCTGCCAACACCCAGCCTTCGTTCCTCACAACATCCGTTCTCCCCCACACGGCTTTCCTCCTGCCAACACCCCGTCACCTTCCCTCACAACATCCATTCTCCCCCACACGGCTTTCCTCCTGCCAACACCCAGCCTTCGTTCCTCACAACATCGACATCCGTCAACACCCATCAGCTTCCCTTCCTCACAACACACAACCCTCTTTCTCTCACAACACCCACGCCTCCCAGTCCACAGTCTACCTTTCTCCCAACACCCATTCTCCCTCCATCCGTCCCCGCCTCACCTTCAGTTGTATGAGCTCCCCCGTGTGGGCGTCGACGGCGAAGGAGGCCTCTGAGGGCGTGAGGCCGTCCACTCCGTCCCCCGCGAGAGAGTAGCGCAACCCCGCCCCGCCCGCACGCCCATCGCCGTCCGAAGCCTCTACCTGGTAAGGGGGGAGGGGGGGGGTTGTAGTGGTCGGGTTGTAGGCGTGTTTGCTAAAAGGATTGTTTGTTTGTGGGTTGTGCTTCGTTGTATGTGTGTGTGACGTGGGTAAGTGTATGTGTGAAATGGTTCAATATTGGGATCGTCTGCTTATGTATGTGTATTTAAGATCATTTGTGAAAGGTTTATGGTATTATGTGTTATATTTGTTGTCCTTTTCTATATGTTGATTAATATGAAGCAAATGGCTACTTCACAGATTTCAAGCGTTTGTCATTACAATGCAATGATATGTTACATTTATTATCATATGATATACGTGTCTCAAAATATACTACATTCTTTGCTCTGGCTCGTGTTACTGGCCACGTGAGCATAAGTAATGTAGATTCAGTTTAGAATACAAAAAAACGCGGAAAATGTCGCGTTCTCGTATTAAAGTGATGACGTTTTTATAAACCATACTAGATGATTTACGAATCACACCTAAAAAAGAAAGGAAAAAAAAGAAAAAAAACGAAAAATATGACATTTACATGTTCAGGCACACCAATTTTGTCATGGCAAGATTTTCGCTGACTCAACGTGCATTAATTATTGCAATAAAAAAATAATGCATTGCAAGAGCGGACCTTCTGCTGATATGTTTATGCCTAAATAAATCAACCTTTGATGTAATATTAGGTTTAAAATATTTACTGTTCAATCCGAGTTAACACAAGTATAATTGGATCAGAACTAAAGAGTTAAACATCTGCTGGATATATCTGACTTATGTCAGGAAGTATTTGTATATTCAGTATATATATATATATATATATATATATATATATATATATATATATATATATATATTATATATATATACACACACAACACACAACACACACACACACACACACACACACACACACACATACACACACACACACACACACACACACACACACACACACACACACACACACACACACACACACACACACACACACACCACACACTCACACATACACATACTATCTATCTATGTGTTTGTGTGTTTGTGAATGCAACACACACACACATACACACAAACACATTTACAGATAGCTATATATGCACAGTTATATAATATATAGATAGTTATATATGTAAGTGTGAGTGTGCATATATATATATATATATATATATATATATATATATATATATATATATATATATATATATATATATATATATACATATATGTATATGATTATTTGTATATGCATATATATACAGAGAGAGAGAGGGAGAGAGAGAGGAATCGATAGACAGATAGATAAATAGATAATAAGATGAATAGATAAATAGACAGATCAGATAGTCACATGAGTGTGTATTTGTAACTGCGTCCTTTCGTGTGCTTCGCCGTCCTATCAATGTGAAATACACTCTCCCAAGGTGTGGGTCTCGCCAAGTGTACATATATATATTCCATTTCACTTCCAATTTCAAAGCGACACAGAAAATACGGACAACACTCTGACAGCAAAAAAAAAAAAAAAAAAAAAAAAAAAAAAAAAAAAAAAACAGATAACCATTTTGAAAAAAGAAGGACGCATAAGTAATCTCCCTTAATGCAACTTATGAGAAAAAATATATTTCTCCCGAGGTTGTCTAGAGCCTATATCTTTTACTTATTTGATTTAGATTTGAGTTTGAATAGTTTGTTAAAACAACAAACACGAGTAGATTTTAAATGCAACCCATTACTTCCTGGTGTTGGGTCTTGCAATCAATAGCCTCGCTCTGTTATTCAATTCATTTTTATTATGTCGTTGAACTATTATCAACTGGCATTTACCCTTTGTTGCACAAGGAGGATCTCTGCTAATGCAATTTATGGGGAAAGTATGCCTCCTCCTCCTCCAGCTGTGTTTTCTTTATCTTTAAAGTTTTATTTTTTTTATTTTTTATTTTTTATTTTTATTTTTTACTTTCTCCTTACAATAAAGTACAATCTAACTAAAAGCAAAGATCGGTAAAAAAAAATTGCAAATGATAACTAATGTTGTTTCAGTTGTTGCTAAAGTTGCAATAAAGATTATAGAGTTAAACCGTCCTCTGTTAGGTGAAATATGTGCCATGCAGAATTGTTCGCACAAATGAGTCTGCATTGAGAATGTTCAAAATATTTCACTCCTGTTGTTGACATCTCGATATTCAATAAGTAATGGCGTTTCATGGTCTAGAACATTTATTTGATACGGACATTATTGCGCTCATATTGTGTGAGGAAAAGCCGACCAAATACTGTAACAATTACCAACATTTGCAAATAACTGAAGACAAATAATGAAATGAACATCAAAACACTCAGGGATGAAAAAAAGTAAAAAAGAAAACCATGTAAATTTCCAAGGATTCATCTCTCTTTCTATCCTCTGTTTATTTGTCTGTCTGTGTATCTATTCTTTCAGTTTTTCTGTCTCTCT
>NW_020872359.1:74173-79173 GCF_003789085.1 Penaeus vannamei | reverse complement strand
TTCAACGTCTCTATGCTATAAAGAACTAGGTTATTTTTTTATTTTCTGCTCTTCTCACTTCAACATAATATTCACGAAAGAGTAACAACGATAAAAAGAGAGAGAGAAGGAGAGACCAGAAAATATATCGTAAGAGTCCGGTACATAAGGACGAATTCCCCAATACCCACAGAAAGAACGACAAAGCATGAAAAGACAGAGTAGAGAGAGAAAGGAGAAGAGAGAGAAGAGAAGAAGAGAGAGAGAGAGAGAAGAAGGAGAAGAGAGAGAAGAAGAGAAGAGAGAAGAGAAGAAGAAGAAAGAGAAGAGAGAGAAGAGAGAGAGAGAAGAAGAAGAAGAGAGAGAAAAAAACTCTGGAGGTAAAATGACATCTTCTAAGATGAAAAGTTATGTTATAGAAGCAGCAACGTCACCGAATACGTAATGATTACACATGAAGGAAGGCGGGTTGAGCAGAGGCACTTAATCCACCCGAGAGAGAGAGAGAGAGAGAGAGAGAGAGAGAGAGAGAGAGAGAGGCAGCTTCTTTTTCCATTAGAGAATGCTACTTTTTTGCTACGAAGGATTCCAGGTAGTAATGCGTGTTTCATTTGGTATTCCAACCAATCTTCACCCTTATGGCACCTCCCCCTTATACCTTACGCTTCCTTATATCACTTCTCCCTTACACCATATCTCACTTATACCACCTCTTTCTTATACACCTGCCCTTACACCCTCTCCCTTACACCACTCTCCCTATCTTCTTAACCACTCCCCCTATACCACCTCTCCCTTACACCATCTCTCCTTATGCACCTCTACCTTAACCACCTCTCCCTTCTACCACTTCTCCCTTAACCTCTCCTTACACCACATCTCCCTTACACCCAATATTCACCCTTATACCACCTCTCCCGTGGCTTGTCTAAGGTGAACATAAAACCTCCTTTACTCTTGTAAACAATACGTGAATGTGGAACGTTGAACACCTCGTTCTTGTGGCTTTCAAAAGGATTCTTTTATTTTTCTCTCGGCATTTTTTTAAGGAGATAAATGCAGATTAAGATGGCAGTTCGACGTCATTCCTATCTCAGCGGCTCAGGTGACCTCAGGTGAAGCAAGCGCTGACGGGGAAGCAGGTCGAGCAAGTCACTAAAATGATCTTGTTATCGCTTTTCGCTTTTGTGAAAGCTCGACGTGGGACTCCATGATAAAAAAAAAAAAAAAAAAAAATTGATGGTGGGAATATATGAAGTGGGAGAGAAGCGCGGAATTTCTGGCAAGTGGTGCTGACTTTTGGGAGTCGGAAAGTGTTTTCTGCTTCCTCTTCACACGCACGCACACGGCACACACACATAACACACATACACACGCATAAACACTTACACGCGCAAAACACACACCACAACACACACAGTCGCACACACACACACACACATACAAGCACACCAAAACAACACACACACAACACAAACAACACACAACACAGCACACAACCCACCACCACACACACACACAAAACCGCCCCCACACCGCAAACCCCCCAACCCCACCCTCCCCACACACGCACCCCACACCCCCTCCCCACACACACACCACTCACTATCACTCCCTTAGCACTGCTCCCTGACTGAGCTGGCAAAATGCTTGACCTGTGAACTTGAGCCACTTGCAACTCACAACGAAAACATAACACAAAGGAAACAAACAAACGCTGACCTTCCACGAGCAAAGGTCAAAGCACGCGCTAAGTGCCTTTCTCACCTTTATGACAAGAATACTTACAGCACAAAGAATAGAATAAGAATAAATAGAAATAGAATAAAAAATAAAGATAAATAAAATAGATAAATAAGAAATAGAAGGCTTGAACTGAGACTAATAAGGCAACTGTAAGGAGCCTAAACGAATTGACAAAAACGGTCAGAGAGAGAGAGAGAGAGAGAGAGAGAGAGAGAGAGAGAGAGAGAGAGAGAGAGAGAGAGAGAGAGAGAGAGAGAGAGAGAGAGAGAGAGAGAGAGAGAGAGAGAGAGAGAGAGAGAGAGAGAGAGAGAGAGAGAGAGAGAGAGAGAGAGAGAGAGAGAGAGAGATAGAGAGAGATAGATAGATAGATAGATAGATAGAGAGAGAGAGAGAGAGAGAGAGAGAGAGAGAGAGAGAGAGAGAGAGAGAGAAAGAGGAGAGAGAAAGAGAGATAGAGAGAGAGAGAGAGAGAAGATAGATAGATGAGATAGATAGATAGATAGATAGAGAGAGAGAGAGAGAGAGAGAGAGAGAGAGAGAGAGAGAGAGAGAGAGAGAGAGAGAGAGAGAGAGAGAGAAAGAGAGAGAGAAAAGAGGGATAGATAGATAGATAGATAGATAGATAGATAGATAGATAGATAGATAGAGAGAGAGAGAGAGAGAGAGAGAGAGAATAAAAGTAAATAAATCCCAGATATTACGATTAGCTATCGACAGCAGAGTCAGGCTCACGTTACACAGCCCAATAGCTATTACTTTTGATTGCTGTATAACAAGTCATGCATTTAAGCTAATCCACAATTTGATTAAATCAATAAAATATAGAGACTGATGCAAAAAAAGAGAAAGGGAGAAGACAGAGACAAAGAGAGAGAGAGAGAGAGACTGAATTTCATTTACCCAAAATAAAGACAAAAAAAGGGTAAGAAAGTGGAGGCAATAAAAGATCACAAAAATCTTGGAAAGAAAATTGGAATTGAAAATACGGTAAATTCAGGTAATTCAGACAAGATATATCGAATTCGGAATATATGGAAGGACAGTCCTAGCATCTAAATACTTTATACCAAACATTATTTGAATAAATCGAATAAAGGAGGAAATAAATAAATAAATAACATACAGAAAAGGGAACAAACATTATTTGAATAAAATCGTAGGTAAAATGAGAGGAGGAAATAAATAAATAAATAACATACAGAAAAAGGGTAGAAGGATACTTGAAAATAGAAAAAAAGAAAAAAAAGAAAGAAGAAGAAGAAGAAGAAGAAGAAGAAGAAGAAGAAGAAGAAGAAGAAGAAGAAGAAGAAGAAGAAGAAGAAGAAGAAAAAAAAAATAAAAAAAATATATATATATATATATATATATATATATATATATATATATATATATATATATATATATATATATATGATTTGATTCAATTGCATCACATACCTAAAACTAATCTTCGCTTACATAAACATATTGCATAAAAAATACACAAAAATCAATGAAAATAAAACAAAAAGTCTCGTTTCTATTGTTTTCACTAATTTTGTTTTACCTCCTTCATTTACTCCCAGGCTTGAGCAATTGCTCCGTGACGAAAAGAGGAGGAGATGAAGGAAGAGAGGAAGAAAAGAGAGAAAGAAGGAGAGGAGGAAAGAAGAAAAGAGAGAAGAGAAGAAAAAGGAGGCGAGAGAAAAAGAAGAAGAAAAGAGAGAAAGAAGGAGAGGAGGAGATGAAGAAAAGAAGAAAGAAAAAAGAGGAGAGGAAAGAAGAGAGAAAGAGGAGAGGAAGAAGAAGAAGAAGAAAAAGAGAAGAAAGAAGAGAGGAGAGGAGAAGGAAGAAAAGAAGAGAAGAAGAAAAAGAGAGAAAGAGAGGAGCGGAGGAGAGGAAGAAAAGAAGAAGAAAAGAGGAATCAGTCTCGTTTCCACTGTTTTCGTAATCTGATAAAAAGACCTCCTTTCATTTCAGCGGCTCCCGGGACGAAAGAGGAGGAGATGAAGAAAAGAGGAAGAAAAAAGAGAGAAAGAAGGAGAGGAGGAGAGGTAATGAACAGAAAAAGAGAGAAGAAAGAGGAGAGAGGAGAAGAAGGAGAAGAGAGAAAGAAGAGAGGAGAAAAGAAGAAAGAAGGAGAGGAGGAGAAGAGAACGAGGAAAGAAGGAGAAAGAAAAAAGAAAAAAGAGAGAAAGAGGAGGAGAAGGAAAAAGGAAGAAAGAAAAGAGAAGGAGAAGAGGAAGAAAGGAAGGAAGAAAAAAAGAAAGAAAGAAGGAGGGAAGGAAGAGAGAAGAAGAAAAAAAGAAGAGGAGAGGGAGGAAAGAGAAGAAAGAAGAAGAGGAGAGAAAGAGAAGAGGAAGGAGAGGAGAAAAGAAGAAGAAAAAGAGAAGAAAGAAAGGAGGAGGGAGAGGGAGAAAAGAAGAAGAAAAGAGAAGAGAAAGAAACGAAAAGGAGGAAGAAAAGAAAGAAAAGAGAGAGAAGAAAGGAGAGAGGAGAGAAAAAAGAAGAGGAAGAGAGAGAGAAGATGAAGAAAAGAAGAAGAAGAGGAGAGAAAAGAAAGTGGAGAGAGAGGAGAGGAAAGAGAAGAGGAAAGAAAGAGAGAAAGAAGAGAAGAGGAGAGGAAAGAAAAGAAGAAAAAAGAGAAAAGAATAAGAGGAAAAGAAGAGAAAAACAAAAGAAAAGTATAGAGAAGAAAAACAAAAGAAGATGGAGTAAGAAGACATTAAGTGTAAGAGAAAGAAAAAAAATAAAGAGGTAGAATTTGAAAAGAAGATAAATGCAGAATTAGAAACAAGAGGAGGAGAAAATAATAATAAGAAAAAAAGGATAAAGGAGCAGAAATATAAGAGAATCAAAAGAAGAAGAGGAGGAGGAGGAAGAAGAGATGAAGAGGAAGAAACTGAAAACAAGAGGAAGAGTAGGCAGTAAGGAGGAGACGAAAGAAGGGAAATGGGAAAAAAAAGAGATAGAAAAAAATATATAAGAATAAAGGGAGGTTAGAAGTAGACATAGAAAGAGAGATAAGAAATGGAAGTGGGAAAAGAATGAATAAAAGAACAGGTATATTAAGAGAAAGAAGATAATGAAGAGGAATTAATTAAAGAACAGAGAGAAGAGGACAGAGAGAGAGAGAGAGAGAGAGAGAGAGAGAGAGAGAGAGAGAGAGAGAGAAGAGGAAAAGAAAAGGAAATATTAAAAAGAGAGGTTAAGAAGACACAATAGGCGTAAGAGGAAGAGGAAGAAGGTAGAAATTAGAAAAGAAAATGGAAGAGTTAGAAAGGAAAGAATAAGGT
>NW_020872359.1:66673-71673 GCF_003789085.1 Penaeus vannamei | reverse complement strand
AGAGAATATTGCAATCTTAGCAACTGCACATCAGCCCAAAGCGATCCCCGCAAACTCGTATCCTGTTGAATATGCAGCGACGTGAATAAAACAAGTGGACCCATACCACGATCCCCTTGGACTCTTTCGCAACGTGGATCTAAAGTGGTAAAACTCCACCTATACTCAGCGAAGGATCTTTAAATACCGCCGTCCTTATCAGTTTAATATCAAAAGCTTAACATTTTTGATTAGGTTTTATCTTTATGCAGGGTTATTAAACGTAGTGATTATCACGCGTGCAACGTAGGACTAAAAATGAAATATTAAAAATGGGAATCTCTCTTACGTTCTGTTAGAGGGAGAGTATCAGTGCTACAGCAATTGCTTTTGAGTTGCTGAAAGGTCCGGGTAATTGCAAATCAACACACAGCATGGTGCATGAATACGATGAAACGATAGCGGAGCTGGAGTGCGAATCTCACATACGTTTCGCCAAAGTGACAGTATCGTTGTTACTGTAGTTGTTCTCGCCCTGTTGAAAGGTTCACTCTGCAACACGTATCAGTAAAACGTGTCCAAGCTGGGTGTGCAAAATAAAAGATGCACACACATAGAGGATTCATGAAAATGAAACACTTGAAAAATGATTTTTACTGAAAATACAAGGGAAAGATACATAAAATATAAAAAAATGGAAGACATCCACCGTTAAAGGCAAACATAGCCAAAATATAAAGAAAAGTAGATGGAGAAAAGTCAAAAAAAAAAAAAAAAAACAAAGAAAAAAAAAAAAAAAAGAAAAGGAAGAAAGAAAAATGATAAACAAACAAACAAAGAAAGAAAACTAGAAAGAAAGACAAAAAAAAAGAAAGAAAGGAAGAAAAAAAATGCTAAAGAAACAAAAAAAACAAAGAAATAAAAAGGATAAGAAAGGAAAAAGACAGAAAAAAAAACCGAAGACACAATACAATAGACACATATCTCCAGGTATTTCTTCCAAGCCGTAACTCAACAGCCACACTTCATATTTCACAGGAATGTTATATCATTTTTCACACATCAAGATCTCGTTGTCATATTTTTCCCCCTTTGTCACGCGGCAAAAAACACAATAATGCAACATCGCCTCTGTCACACTATATTGCAACTGGCTTTAATCACTCGTTGTTGCAATCATATTGATTTCCTTTCACAGCTAATCATTCTTTTTCCCAATCCTTGATTACTTGATCAAACCGCATTAAATCAAACCTCTAATTTGCAACAGAGTGAAATGATCAACGCGAACCTTTGTTGACGGAATGACTTTTATTTGTTTATCTATTTATTTATTTTATTAATTTTAATTATTATTATTATTATTATTATTTTTTTTTTTTTTTTTTTTTTTTTTTTTTTTATAGCGAAAGCTTAACGTAAGATCTGGTTCACTAAAAAGGTTAAATGACAGACGTGATTTAACTGGCTTTTATTGTATTGTTATCATTCATTATTTTATTATTATTATTATTATTATTATTATTATTATATATTATTATTATTATTTTTTGTTTGTTGTTATTGTTGTTATTATTATTATTATTATTATTATTATTATTATTATTAATATTATTATTATCATTATTATTATTATTATTATTATTATTATATTATATTATTATTGTTATTTTGTTGTTGTTGTTGTTGTTGTTTTACTTATTATTATTATTATTATTATATTATATTATTATTATATTATTATCATTATTATTATTATCATTACCATCATCATTGTTGCTGTTGCTATCATTGTTATTATTACTACCATTCTTCTATTACCTTATTACTTATTATCATTATTTATATTATATTATATTATTATTATTATCATTATTATTATTATTATTATTATATCATTATTATTATTATTACCATTATTACTACTATTATTATCACCATCTTTATTATCATTACTATCATCTATTTATTATGATTTATTTACCGGTATAATATATATCTCCAATATGATAGCTATAACGACCTGATAATATAAGAAAGGAAATATTATATTTCCTTAATCAATTATAATACAAGAAAACAAAATCACTGAGATATATATACCTCGGTTAATTATAGCATTGAAGTAGTTATATTGAGATAATTAAACGCTCGATTTTTCGATTTTTACTAATTTTTAAATCATTTTTTAAAAAACTTTCAAAGAGCACGAAAGAAACTTTATTCATCCTTGTTCTTTCGTCTCATTTTTCTCCTCGGAAGCGCGTGCAAAATGCTCTTGATTATATGTTGTCTGGCTCGCGTATCATGTACTCATCTTATGGCTCTCAAAACATAGTTTCTACATCCCTCCCACAACGCAAATTAGGCGCACCTGTGCACCACGCTATGGCACTCTCTCTCTCTCTCTTCCTCTTCACATCCTCCCACACCCACACCCACACATCTAAATTCCGCAGCCAATAATTGGACCATATATCCACAATGCACACCGTTATCTGCCTCGGCTCTGGCAACTAGGAGCACCAACAATTGAACGGGATGTTAACACACTTTCAAAGCGGCGCCTTAGCGTAAAAGATACTCTCCAGGCCCCCCCCCCCCCTCTCCCCCTCCTTCCCCTCTTCCTCCCCAGCCCCCTCCTTTCCCCTTCTTTCCACCCCCCCCCTCCTTCCCCCCTCTTCCTACCCAGCCCCCCCTCTCTCCCTCCTTCCCTCCTCTTCCTCCCCAGCCCCCCCTCCTTCCCCTTCTTTCTCCCCCTCCTTCCCCTCCTTTCCCTTCTTTTCCCCCCCCCTTCCCCTCTTCCTCCCCAGCCCCCCCTCTTCCTCCTTCCCCCCTTTCCTCCACCCACCCAGCCCCCTCTTCCCCCTCTTCCTCCCCAGCCCCCCCTCCTTCCCCCGTCTTCCTCCCCCCTCCTTCCCCCCTCTTCCCCCGTCTTCCTCCACAGCCCCCCCTCCTTCCCCCTCTTCCTCCCCTCTTCCTCCCCCCCTTCCCCCCTTCCCTCCTCCTTTCCCCCTCTTCCTCCTAGCCCCCTCTTTCCCCTTCTTCCCCCACTCCTTCCCCCTCTTCCCCCTCTTCCTCCCCAGCCCCCCTTCTTCCCCCTCTTCCTCCAGCCCCCCCTCCTTTCCCCGTCTTCCTCCACAGCCCCCCTCCTTCCCCCTTCTTCCTCGCCCCTCCTTCCCCCCCCCTCCCCCACTCCTGCCAGAAGTTGGGCAGACGCGCCGTAAACTACGGTGAGTGTCGTAAAGAGAGGATGATTGGGGTGTAGTTTTTTTTTGACACGCAGGGAAGAGGAGGAGGAGGAGGAGGAAGAAGAAGAGGAAGGAGGAAGGAGGAAGGAGGAAGGAGGAATGAGGGAGAAGAAGAAGAAGAGGAAGGAGGAGGAGGAGGAAGAAGAAGAGGAAGGAGGAAGGGGGAGAGGAGGAAGGAGGGGGAGACGAAGGATGGGGGAAGAAGAAGGAGGAGGAGGAGGGAAGAAAAAGGGGGAGAAGGAGGAGGAGGAAGGAGGAAGGGGGAAGGGGGAGAGGAGGAAGAAGGGGGAGAAGGAGGATGGGGAAGAAGAGGAAGGGGGAGAAGAAGGAGGAGGATGGGGGAGGAAAAAGGGAGAGACGAAGGAGGAGGAAGGAGGAAGGGGGAAGGGGAAGAAGGAGGATAGGGGAGAGAAAGGAGGAGGAAGAGGAGAAGGAGGAGGAAAAGGGGGAGAAGGAGGAAGGAGGAGAGGAAGAGGAAGAAGAAGGGGGAGACGAAGGAGGAGGAAGGAGGAAAGGGGGAAGGGGAAGAGGAGGATGGGGAAGAGGAAGGGGGAGAAAGGAGGAGGAAGGGGGAGAAAGGAGGATGGCGAAAAGGAGGAAGAGGAAAAGGGGGTGAAGGAGGATGGGGGAGAAGGAGAGGAGGATGGGGGGAGAAGGAGGAGGAGGAAGGGGGAGAGGAAGGAAGAGGATAGGAGAAGAAAGAGGAGGAAAGGGGGAGAGGAAGGAAGAGGATGGGGGAGAAGGAGGATGGGGAAGAAGAAGAACTGGAGAAGAGTGATGAAGATGAGGAAGAGAAAGAGGTAAAAAGAAGAAGGGTTGGGACAAAGAGAAGGATGAAGAAAATTAAGAAGGAGGAGGAAAATGAGGGGGAAGTGGGAGAGGCTGAATGGAAAACGGAAGATGGGAGAAGGAGGAGAAAGAGGTGGAGGAGGAAAAGAAGAGGAGGATGGCGGGGATATAAAAGATTAGAAGAGAAGGTGAAGGGAGAGGAAGATTAGGAGGAGGAGGAGCAAGAGTAGAATGAGGAAAAGAAGAAAATGAGGAAGGAGAAAGAGGAAAAAGTGGAAGAGGAGGATGTAAAAGGAAGACGGAAAGTATGTGGAAAAACAGGAGAGATGGAAGGAAATGGAAGATGAAGAAGTAGGAGGAGCAAAAGAAGAGGAAATGGAAGAGAAGGAGGAAGGAGGAAGAGAGAAAGAACAGGCGGAAGAAGAGAGGAACAGAGAGAGAGAGAGAGAGGAGAGAGAGAGAGAGAGAGAGAGAGAGAGAGAGAGAGAGAGAGAGAGAGAGAGGAGAGAGAGAGAGAGAGAGAAGAGAGAGAGAGACAGAGACAGAGAGAGAGAGAGAGAGAGAGAGAGAGAGAGAGAGAGAGAGAGAGAGAGAGAGAGAGAGAGAGAGAGAGAGAGAGAGAGAGAGAGAGAGAGAGAGAAAGAAAGAAAGACAGAGAGAGAGAAAAGAGAGAGAGAAAAGAAGAAGAGAGAGAGAGAATGAGAGAGAGAGATTAAATAGAAAAAAAGCTAGTCTTCGGAATATAAACACGACGACGAATCTACTCTAATTCACGTATTCTCCGCCGATCGCACTATAAAAAGAGAAAAAAACAACTTACACTCTTTTGCAGTAGAGTTGAGAGCTGCAAATAAAAGGAGCCAGGCGGCAGATGGTATTCTTTTTACCGCCGTGCAAACTACACAACTGAATTTCCCCAAAACACATAAACCCTTTTATCCTTCCTCTATCCTCTAGCCAATCTCGGAAAAAGGAAAAATC
>NW_020872359.1:49949-53168 GCF_003789085.1 Penaeus vannamei | reverse complement strand
GTCCTCCTCTGGCGGCGCCTCGTATCCCTCTCTGTTTTTTTGCTGCCCTTATCTCTTGCCGCGCGTCCGCTCACTACACCAGGCCTCACACACTGGACAATGCGTTGATTCACCCCTTTGGTGCGCTTGCGAAGTGTCGCTGACAAGACTCTCGTTGCGCCTGACCCATTTTACCTTACGCACGCAGCTTCAAAGTAAATACCAGGCTGTACATTCGCATCCTCCACTTCCAAGTGTTATTTTGTACGTCTATTCATGCCTTTCTAAATACTCTCATACACATGGTTTCCGTACACACACATATACACTCTTTATACACAGTATGCGACATTACACAAACCTGTTCAAAACAGATAAATAAAGTCTATACACAACACTGATTTTTACACACAACTTGCACTAAACTATCACGCACGCACACACGCACACACACAACACACACACACATACACACAAACAACAACACAACACACACACACAAACACACACACACACACACGCAACCCCCACCACCCCCTTTCTCCTAATCACACCTAAACCGCCATTCCAGCCATGCAAAAGCCACCTAAAAGGCCACACACTCCATTCCTATTTCGGGAACGGGAATTCCCACGAATTCCCAAGAAGGAGGAGAAGAGAAGGAGAAGGAGAAGACTATCAATCATCCATCATCTTGGAGCGGAGGGAGGTTTATCATTGTTAAATTTTGCGAAACCACACGCGCGCCCAGTTCGCATGACTCTTCCTGATTAGCATCGATCAGTGCATGACAAGAATTCCCCCCATCGAGTGTCGGTTCCTGATCGGCCATTTTTGTTTTTTGTTTTATGCTCTGGCTGTTTACTTGTTTATTTTTGTTTTATGCTCTGGCTATTTACTTGTTTATTTGTTTGACTGGTTGTCTGTTTACTTGTTTATTTGTTTGACTGGTTGTCTGTTTACTTGTTTATTTTGTTTGACTGGTTGTCTGTTTACTTGTTTATTTGTTTGACTGGTTGTCTGTTTACTTGTTTATTTGTTTGACTGGTTGGCTGCTTGATTTGTTTGTCTGACAGCTTGTTTACTTGGCCTGAATGCTTGTTTGTTTGTCTTTGTTTGTTTATTTGCTCTGTTTGTTTTGTAGCTCGTTAAATTTGTCTGAATGTTTGTCTGTCTGTCTCTGTCTTTCACTATCCTTCACTCCCTAACTCTCTTTATCTATTTCCCAATCTATCTATCCATCCTGCTGTCTCTCTTTAGCTCACTGTTTTCTATTCTTGACACTTTTTATTTTCCTCTCATATTCACACACACTTTTTTCTTTTTTTTCTCTCTGTCTCTCTCTTTCTTTTTTCTTTCTCTCTCTTCTCTCTCATGTTCTCTCATCCTCTCTCTCTCTCTCTCTCTCTCTCTCTCTCTCTCTTCTCCTCTCTCTCCTCTCTCTCCTCTCTCTCTCTCTCTCTCTCTCTCTCTCTCTCTCTCTCTCTCTCTCTCTCTCTCTCTCTCAACACATCCACTCCCTCTCTCTCCCTCTCTCTCTCTCTCCCTCTCCCCTCCTTCTCCTCTCAGACCTCCTTCTAATCTTCTCTCTCTCTCTCTCTTTTCTCACATCCTCTCCTCCTTTCTCATATCTCTTCCATCTCTCTCTCCTCTCTCTCCTCACGCCTCTCTCTCTCGCCCTTCTCTCTCTTCTGTTTTTCTCTCCTTCTCTCTCCTCTCTCACTCTCCCTACTCTCTCTCTCCCTTCCTCTCCTCTCTCTCGTCTCTCTCTCCAGATCTCTCTTTCTCTCTTCTTTTCTCTCTTCCTTTCTTTTTCTCTCTCCTCAATCCTCCTCATCTCTTTTTTTTTTTTTTTTTTTTTTTTTTTTTTTTTTTTTTTTGTTTTTTTACTTCCTAATGTTTCTATTTTTCAGAAGACTTTCCCGTGAACTTGTATTTTCGTGCCAAGTTGACGTCCAGGCAGAGGCGGTGGCACGAAAGGCGACGCCCGGCCGCGTGCCACTCTAATGAGGCTTCGTGGTCTGTCTGTCTGTGTGTCTGTCTCTGGCGCCTGTGGCTGTGTGTCTGTCTGTCTGTCTGTCTGATGTGTCTGTCTGTGTGTGTGTCTGTGTGTGGTCTGTGTGTGTGGTCATGTGTGTGTGTCTGGTGTTGTGTAGTCTGTCATGTCTTTCGTCTTTGTGTTGTCGCTGTGTTCCTGCTGTGTTGTCATTGTGGGCCTTGTGTCTGTCCTGTGTGTGTCTGTCGTCTGTGTGTCTGTCTGTGTGTCTCCTGTCTGTTGTCTGTCTGTGATGTCCTGTCTCGATCTGTCCTGGTTGGTTTTCGATTTTGGTATTCTCTCTGCGTTGTTCTTTTTTTCACTTTCTTGCTTGTTCTTTGCTTTGCCTCTGTTTGTTTGTCTCTCAGTTGTTTGGGATGGTTCTCAGGTTTGGCTCTTGCTTTGGGTTGGGAATGGTTGGTTTTGATGTTTGCCTTGCTTGTTTGTTCCTTTGCCTTTCCTGGCTTCTTTCGTGTTTCTTGGCTTTCTTTGTCTTGTTTTGCTTTTCAAACTATTGGCTGTATCTCCTCGATTGCCTGTTTGTTTGTTTCTAGTTATGATTGGTTTGTTTGCTTTGCTTCGTTTGTTCCTCTGACTGGTTCACTTTGGTGCTATATATGTTTCTTGTTTGATTTCACTAATTTTGTTTGCTGTCAGGTTTCGTCTCTGTCTAGTTTGTCTGACTGGCTTGGTGTTTCGTTCTTTTTAAATACCTCGGCTCCAAAGGGGGCTTATGTGATGTTACTCGGTTAGCATTTTGCGTTAGTCGTGGTTTGTTTTGTTTCGTCGAGGGAACTCCACAAAGTTATGAATACGATTCTTCATGGGCATCTTTTATTTTATTTCATTTATTTACTTTATTTATTATTATTATATATTTATTTATCATCATTATTAGTTATTAATTATCGATGTACTAATTACACATCTACTGTTATTATTTTATTATTATTAATTATTGATTATATTATTATTATAATTATTATTCATATCATTATCATTATTATTATTAATTATCATTATTAATTAATTATTATCATTATCATTATTATTAATTATTATTTATTCTTTGTATTTTTTATTCTCTTTTTTTTACCAGGTGGCTCTTAGACTAACTTTTAATGATTCTTATTTTGCAAAATTCAGTGACCTTATTGCCAATTGGCGGCAGGTTATGCGTCCCTCCTTGACGCTTTTTAGTTTGC
>NW_020872359.1:39949-44949 GCF_003789085.1 Penaeus vannamei | reverse complement strand
GATATAAATGTATATATAAATATAAATATATATATATATTATATATATATATATATATATATATATACAATATATATATATATATATATATATATATATATATATATATATATAATATATATATATATATATATATATATATATATATATATATATATAATATATAATATAATTATATATATATTATATATAATAATACATATATATATATATAATATACCATGATATATACGTATATACATATATCACTAAGTGCTAGAGAGTCACTCGACACTCCTTACTTCGTTACTCTTCTTTTTACATTGACACGCTCCGCCTTTGGACATTCCGAAACAGCCAGACGCGGTGCTTCTGCTCTCGTAAATTCTTTTTTTCCAATTGGCTTCTTTTCCTTCCCCGAATTCCCCTGAGTCGCCGTCGCTTCCAAGCCGCGGTGGACGCCTTGCCTCATCGAAAGGTAGCGGATGGCGAAGCAGATTCTGGGCGATGGAGGCCAGGCTGATTTGGCGTCGAGTCCGCGGGCCCGTCTGGCATTATGAGCTGCGCCACCGCCTGCGGCACTGGCGTCGGACGTGGCACCGTCGGGACTATTCAGAGGGGGGGGGACCTTTATTACGTACCAGAGAGGGTAGAAGGGAGGGAAGGAGGGAAGGAGAGAGAAGGAGAGAGACAGAAGGAAAGAAAGAAAAGGAGAGAATAAGAGAAAGATAGACAGATAGAAAGGGAAAGGGAGAGGTGAGAGAAGAGGAAGAGAGAGAGAGAGAGGGAGGGAGAGAGAGAGAGAGAGAGAGAGAGAGAAGAGAGAGAGAGAGAGAGAGAGAGAGAGAGAGAGAGAGAGAGAGAGAGAGAGAGAGAGAGAGAGAGAGAGAGAGAGAGAGAGAGAGAGAGAGGCCTCTTATTACGTACCAAATCTCCTACTTAAGTGCCAGATGTATTGGCTGTTCTAAGAGGACCCTCGGGATGCCTCGAAAATGTTTTTTTTTTGTAATAATGTCAAGAACTTTCATAAGGAGGGATTATTCGGTTCCTGCGTCTCCTATAATGTTCTCCATAATTTCCTAATGTCCAGAAGGGAAGCCATTGCGGCGGCGGGATGATATAGAGGGTTCAGTGACGTGTTCGTTCTCATCCTCCAGACTACAGGCCTTATGTACCCCGAGGAAGAACTCTGGAACAACTCTTGGTGTAGTCTGGCTGTTGTGTGGACGGAGCTGCCGTGTTCAAAGTTATCTTTATCAGCCGAGTTCCTGTACACAGAGAAACAGTTCATAACCTCCCGTTCGAGACGTCATGTCGCTTCTGCGTTTGTCTTGTGTGTGGGAAGCCAGCTGACGAAGATGACTTTGTACCTAGAACGAAACGCCGCCACGGTATAAACGAAACTGAAGCGTGACGTTTCGATCCGCTCAAGGGATTCTCATCAGACGGAGAAGGAACCCGAGATATCTTTCATTCCTACGTCCGAGGAGGAGCTCTTAAAAGAAATTCTGTTGTGGCAACGTGCACACATCCCTGCGTCTGTGAATATAACCTTATACGATACTTGTGAGAATACACATCACTCTATGATAACCCTGACTCGGTCTTCCAAGTTCATCTCTTAAGAAACTTTGCATAAGATACATCACAGACTCACACTACGAGTCTTCCTGTACTCCAGACGTGAGAGAGCCGTGTTGATGTGCAAAGCACAGCCAGTGCCAAAAGAACCTGATGCCACTGACGTGACCTGACGTGACCTGGCGTGATCAACAAAGAGAAATTCCACAACTTTGAATACAGTGTTCCTGTACCTCAGGAGACCAAGAGCTCCACAGACGTGAGAAAGCCGAGTAGATGTAAGCAAGCCAAGTGTAGCAGTACCAAAAGGGACCCCTGATTTGCCCTGACGTGACCTTGACGTGACCTGGCCGTGATCAACAAAGAGAAATTCCTCAACTTTGAATACAGTGTTCCTGTACCTCCAGCTGACAGACGTGAGAGAGCCGTGTAGATGCGAAGCAAGAAGTGTAGCAGTACCAAAAGGCCTGACGTACCTGACGTGGACCTGGCGTGATCAACAAACGAGAAATCCCTTACTCTTGGGATACAGTGTTCTTGTACCTCTCAAGCTGACAAGACGTGAGAAGAGCCCGAGTAATCGCTGAATGCAAGAAGTGGTAGCATACCAAAAGGGACCTGAATTTAGCCCTGACGTGACCTGGCGCTGATCAAACAAAGAGAAATTCCTTAACTGAATAACAGTGTCCTGTATCCTCCAGCTGAACAGATCGTGAGAAAGCACGTGTAGATGCGAGCAAAGAAGTTAGCAGTACGCAAGAGGGACCTGACGTGACCGACGTGACCGTACGTGACCTGGCGTGAATCAACAAAGAGAAATCTTAACCTCTGAATACAGTGTATTCTTTTTCTTAAGTTGCGTCCAGCCGGGAGTTTACACACAGCGAGCCGGCGACAACAGGATTTCCGTTGCGTCGCCTGATCAGCTGGTATGAAAGCCTGAATGTTCCTCTTCTCTTCTCTTCTTATGCTAATCTCCCTTTCCTCTTTCTCTCATTAGTTCGTCCTTTTTCTCCAATTCCTTTTCTCTCTTCCTACTTCTTAATTATTTCTCCTCCCTTTGCTTTCATCTGGTGTTCGGTTCCTTTTCCTCTTTTTCTTTCTCTCAATTCTCCTTCTTCTCTCTTATTTCTCCTCTCCCTTTCCTTTCTCCTCCTCTTGTTCTCCTTTTCTCGTCGTCCAATTCTCCTTCTTCCTCTTCTTCCTCCCTTCTTCATTTCCTCTCTTCCTTTACTTTCTCACTGTTTCGTCCCTTTTCTCAATCCCTTCTTCCTCCCTTCTATTTCTATCTCCCTTCCTTCCTCTACCTCTTGGTCCCGCCTTTTCCATTTCTCCTCTTCCTCATTCTTCCTCCTTCTTCTTATTTCTCTCTCCCTTTCCCCTTTCTCTCTTGTTCGTCCATTTTCTCCAATCCCCTTCTCCTCCTTCTTCCTCCTCTTCTTATTTCTCTCTCCCTTCCTTTTTCTCTCGTTGTTCTCCTTTTCTCCAATTCTCCTTCTTCCTCTTCTTTTCCTCCATCATCCCTTTCCCAACTTATCTTCCAATTTTCCTTTCTTCCCTCTTTACTTACCCTTGTCTTCCATCTCCCTTCCTACGTCTTTCGTCCCTTCTCTTTTTCTTTTCCTCTGCCCTTCCCTTCTTCCATCTCCCTTTCTTACCTCTTCATCCCTTCTCTTCTCCTTTTCATTCTTTCTTCAACTTCATCCTCCTTCTCAATTTTTCTGCCTCCTCAATACCCTGTCGATTCTCTTAACTCCCTTTCCTGATCTTCTCTCTCTTTCTCTCCATTGTCTCCAGCTTGTAAACCCTACCTCTCCTCCTGCCATCCCTTTCCTGTCTCACTCCAGTTATGTCCTACTCCCATCCCCTTCTTGTTGCACTCCTCCAGATATCACCCTGCTTCACCTATCCTTGTTCATACATTCTCAGTCTTTCCCCTTCTTCCCTGTCCCTCCTGCTCCCATTTCCCCTCCCAGGCCCACCCCTCCGGCTCACCTCCATGCTCCCCCTCCCTACCCCACCCCCTCCTGTCCTCCCTGGCCTCCTCCCTTCCCTGGCTTGGCTCCCCCCTGGCCTCCCCCTTCCCTCCTGGCTCCGTCTCTTCCCTGCCTCCCTCTCCTCCCTCCTGACTCCCCCTCCCCCTCCTGTCCCCCCTCCCCCCTCCATGACCCCTCTCCCCCTCCCCCCCTCTCCTCCCCCCCTTCCAGACCTCCCTCTCCGCCCCCCACCCCCCTACCTCGCTCCTCCCTCCCCCCCTTCCACCCCTCTCTCTCCCCGCCTTCCCTGGCCCTTCCCTCTTCCCCCCTCACCCTCCCTCCCTCCCCTCCCCTCCCTTTCCTCCCCTCTCCTCCCCCCTCCCTCTCCCCCCCTCCTCCCTGACCTCCCCCTCCTCCCCCCCATCCCTGGCTCCTCTACGACGTACGGTACGACTGCTGGAATCGCGGCGCCGGGAGTGACCCGAATTCCATACGCAAAATTCCCAAATGATACCAATTCCAGATGTTGGCCGTGATGGAGGAGAGCACGCCACCGACGATAGACCCCCAAGACACGGGGAAGAAACGGGCGCACGCACCGCACAGCAAAACACACACACATACCACCACACGTACATAACACCACACATCACACATACAACACACACGCACGCACGCACCGCACCACACGCACGCACGCCAACACACACACACACATACCATCACACCACACCACTGTCACCACTCCACCCGCACAGGCAACTCACACACACACACGCACAACACACACCACACACCACACACACAAACACACACAATGACACACGCACAAGTCACCCACGCCACATCACATCCCCTCACGGGGTCCGCAGGCGTGCAGGCTGACGAATACGTATAATGCTTAACCAGAGAGAGACGAGAAAGAAGAGAGAGAGAGAGAGAGAGAGAGAGAGAGAGAGGAGATGGAGAGAGAAGAGAGAAGAAAGAGAGAGAGAGAGAGGAGAAAGAGAGAGAGAGAGAAGAGAGACGAGAAGAGAGCAGAAAGATATTGGGAGATATAAGGAGAGAAGAGAGAGAGAGACGAGAGAGAGAGAGAGAGAGAGAGAGAGAGGAGCAGAGAAGAGAGCGAGAGAGAGAGAGAGAGAGAGAGAGAGAGAGAGAGAGAGAGAGTATATGTATCAGAGAGGTATAATAGGAGAGAGAGAGAGAGAGAGAGAGAAGAGAGAGAGAGAGAGAGAGAGAGAGAGAAGAGAGGAGAGAGAAGAGAGAGAGAGAGAGAGAGAGAGAGAGAGAGAGAGAGAGAGAGAGAGAGAAGAAGAGAGAGAGACGACGAGAAGAGAGAGAGAGAGAGAGATAAGGAGAGAGAGAGAGAGAGAGAGAGAGAGAGAGAGAGAAGAGATTGGATAGAGAAGAAGAGAGAAGAGAGAGAGAGATAGAGAAAAGAGGAGAGAAGAGAGAGAGAGA
>NW_020872359.1:31791-32914 GCF_003789085.1 Penaeus vannamei | reverse complement strand
AAAGAATATTAAAGAGAATGGTGAAAAGAGTAATGTAAGTGCATAACTCTAATAGGGGATGGTATATGAAGATGCACGCGTAGTAATGGAAAGTTTTAATATGTTTTGGAAAAGGTAAATCAATAATTATGATGATTAGTTATGGAAGGATTGACAGAAGGAGGTAGATTGGAATATACGTGGGATAGGGTGGAGAATATAGAGCGAGGCAGGAGGATAGTGCAGGCAGAGGTAGAGGTGATGTAACGTTGATAATAGTAAAGCCATAGAAAAGAATTTTATTTAGATATGGGAAGTAATGAAAGGGAGATACTTAAACGAGCGAAGGAGAAGAAGCAAGAGACGGAAGCAGGTTAGATTATATAAACTAGGTAGCGTGAATGATCTGGCCAGTTTAATTCAACTCGGCATTTAATACCTATTAAGTCTGGAACTAGTGACTGAGTAGATATTGAGGGGATATCGCTCTATGGTGCGAATAGCGGTATAAACGCAATAAAATCTTATCCGGTTTATTCAGAAGAAAAGTGAGCGAATTATGATGAGGTGACAGGATCATTAGCTTACCATGGGCGTTCTTGGTCTTCCGGATCGAATACGGTTTGGTCCATAAGTGAGTTGCTCTTGTGACCCAGAAAACGGTCGGGTGAACCATTCCTAAACAGTCTTCGGAATCCACTACTAGCCGAAAAATGGCTTAAAATGAAAAAAAAACAGAGGACAGCTATACCTTGCCTTCCTGTTGCCTGCGATCTCTTATTCTTTCTCGTTCTTTCTCATTGGTCTCTTTTCTACTTTATTTCTCATTCTTTCTTATTCTTAATCGCCTGTTGTTCTGTTGTCGTCCTTTTATTTCCCCTTGCTGCTGTTGTCGTTTTTCTGTTGTTGTCTTCTCTCTCTTCCCTTTTGCCTGCCTTATGCGTCGTTTTTTTTGTTGTCTTTTTTTGCTGTTTATTTGTCCTCTTTGTTGTTGTCTTTTTTTGCTGTTTCTCTATTGTCTTGCCTTTTGTGTCTCTTTTTGGGACTGTTATCTCCTGTCGCTTTTTTCTTGCTTGTCTTTTTTGTTCGCTGTTTATTGCTCTTCTCGTCGTTTTTTGTTTGCCTCTGGTAACCTTGCTGTTCC
>NW_020872359.1:21791-24291 GCF_003789085.1 Penaeus vannamei | reverse complement strand
AGTGATGAAATTAATTAGATGGAAGCTAGAATAGATAATTTTAAGGAATTGCCGAGTACAACGCTTCAAAAATAAACATCTTCATTCTTTTAATTTGGTTAGTTTTATTAATTTTCCTGCTATTATTATCATCATCTTCATCATAATATAATGGTAATGATGATAATAGTAATGATAATAATAGGAAGGATATTAATAATGGTGATAATAATATGATAAAAAAAGATAATAGTAATAGTATTAATAATGATAATGAAATGAATAATAATGATAATAATGATAATAATGAATAATGATGATGATGATGATGATAATGATAATTATGATAGTAGTAACATTTATAATAACGATATGATTATGATAATGATAATGATAATGATATGGTAATGATACTTATAATTATAATAGTAATGTAATGACATTAATGATAATTAATGAAATGATTATGATAATGAAAATGATAATATCAATCGATATTATGATCATTATTCTTATCATCATTTCTATCGATATATTATTACTATTATCATTATTACTGTTATCATTATTATTATTGTTATTATTATTGTTATCATTATCATTTTTGATCAATGTTAATATCTTTATTATTATTACTAATCATTATTACTATTAATATGATTGTTATTACCGTTTTTGTTATCATCTCCACTATTATTGTTATCATTATTATCATTATTATTATTATTGTTATTATTGTTTTTAATTCTTCTTATAATAATAATAATAATAATAATATAATAATAATAATAATTTATTATTTTTATTGTTATCATTATCAGTATCATCATATTCATTATCATGAGTATTATCATTGTTATTGTTGTTATTACTCTTAATATCATCATTGTTATTATCATTATCGTTATCATTATTATCATTATTATCATTATTATTAGTAGTAGTACTATCATTATCATTGCTACTAATACTATCAAAATTATCATTCCTATATTTACTATCATTATTATTGTTATCATCAAGATAATGATAATGATGGTGATGATTGCAATTATTATTATTATCGTTGTATCAGACTACTACAACAACATTTACTATTATTTTTATGATTACTGTTCTCTTTGTTTTACGTGTTGTTACATTTTCTTTAACTATGATAATTACAACCGTTGATATCATCATTAGTTGTAGAAAATAATTTACAGTAATGGTCTTATTAATGATAAGAACATTCGTATCCATATTTGGTCATTATTCTTATCATCCTCATTATCAGTTATCATTGCTGTCACTATCACTATCTGTATTTCTAGGATTATCCATCATTGCCATCATCTTATAACAATTCGTAATTAATGATGTATCAGCGTACGATTCTAAAAAAAAAAAAAAAAAAAAAAAAAAAAAAAAAAAAAAAAAAAAAAAAATATATATATATATATATATATATATATATATATATATATATATATATATATATAATAAAAATAAAATAAATCGTTCTTCAGAAATACTCAAAAGATGTTTCGTGCGTCTTAGAAAAAATAAGTTAATAAACTTTTTCAGAGATTGACATAAGGTATTGGATATAATTCGCTGTCACTAAAAACCCGTCTGTTTTAATCGTTCATAAAATATATATGATTCTCTTACACCTTTTTGGAAATAACATCTTGTCTTCCTTTTCCCTCATAACGTCTAAAAGACTTTATAATATATCCAAAAACATCTTTGAATTTCTTTTGCATATATGAAAATATATTCTCCTGCATTTTCATCATTCGATTTCTGCAAAATATGATATCACTTTTGGATTCCATTTTCACTTTCTCAGTATTTCCTTTTTTGGAGCGATTTAACTCTGTTTTTATGTGGTTATTCCTGTTTTATGGTCTACGTTCTTTGTTTCTCTTTTGTCTGTATATATTATCTGTCAGTTCTATCGCTTTGTTTCTTCATTTCCTTTGTGTATTTCGGCCTCTCTTTCATTTATTCATCGCCGCTTCTTTTTTATTTACTTTTTCCGGCACTTTTTCTTTCTCTTTCCTCGCTCATTGTCCATCTCCACCTTTTTTCTCTCTATTTCCTTCTTTCACTTTCTCTCTCTCTCTGTCTCTGTCTGTCTTCTCTCTCTCTTCTCTCTCTCTCTCTGTCTGTCTGTCTGTCTGTCTCTCTCTCTCTCTCCTTCTCTTTCCCTGTCACTTACTCTTTCTTTCTCATTCTTTCACCTTCTCTCAATCTCTCTCTCTTCTCATCATCCCTCCTGTTCCTCCTTCCTCCCTCTCTTCCCCGCCTCCCTCTTCAATCTTTCCCGTTCTCCCAACCGCACTCTCTCCCTCCAACTCTCCATCCTTCTCTCCCTTTCCTCCCTCCCTTCCCCTCTCCACCTCACCCTCCCTTCCTCTCATCCCTCCTTCCTCACCCTCCCTTCCTCTCATCCCTCCCTTCCTCCCTCCCACCTATTCTCCCCTCCCCCATCCTTCCTCCCTCTCATCCTTTCCTCCTTCCCTCTCCACCTCAC
>NW_020872359.1:10000-11923 GCF_003789085.1 Penaeus vannamei | reverse complement strand
GAGAGAGAATGACACAAGAGAGACATACATACAGACAGACGGAGATGAAGGGAAGTGAGAGAGAAGAGAAATGAGGAGAAAGAAGAGATGACGAGGAGGGTAGGGAGAGAGAGAACAGACGAGAGAATGTGAGGTAGAAGAAGACACACAGAGACAGATGGCAGAGAGAGAGAGAGAGAAGGGAAAGAGAGATACATTTCATAAAGTTACATACATCTTGTGGTGTGCATGAGAGAGGAGAAGAAAAGGAAACAGTAGTGATGGATTAAATTCCGCAGAAGAGAAAAAGTCGTGCTCAATTTCCCCGAAATCCATCAGTGTCAAGAACGAACTAATTTCAAATAAAAAAAAAAAAAAAAAAAAAAAAAAAAAATAATAAAATAAAGTAAAAATATGAATAAACAATTAGAATTAAGAATCAAATAAAAGAGTTTAAATAAATAAAAAATAATCAAACAAACGTTATAACAAACAAAATTTAAATACACATTTGGAAATATACATAAAACCAAAAGAAAAGAAAGTAAAGAGAAAAGGTAAAAAAAAAAAAAAAAAAGAAGAAAAAGAAAAAATAAAGAAAATAATAAAAACAAAAAAAAGAAAAAAGAGAAAAGTAAAAAAAGAAGAGAAGAGAAAAAGAAAAGAGAGAAAGTAAAAAAAGAAGAAAAAAAAAAAGAGAGAGAAAGTAAAAAAAAAGAAAAGAAAAAGAAAAGAGAAAAGAAGAAAAAGGAAAAAAAAGAAGAAAGAAGAAGAAAAAGAAAAAAGAGAGGTAAAAAAAGAAAAAAGAAAAGAAAAAGAAGAGAAAAGAGAAAAGTGAGAGAAAGTAACAAAAAAAAAAAAAAAAAAAAAAAAAAAAAAAAAAAAAAAAAAAACGTAAAAAAAAAAAAAAAAAAAAAAAAAAACACTCCAAGAAAATTACCCGCAGAAATTAGCCGAATTCTTGAAGAGGCGAACCTCTTGGTCCAGCAGAAAGTACACACGTCGAACCACTTCAAACGAGACGCAAAGAACGTCCACGCTTTAACCCTACCCCCCCCCCCACTGAACCCCTTCTCTCTGTGACCACCCAGCCCCCCTAACCCCTTCTCTGTTGACTCCATCCCCCCCCCCCTGAACCCTTCTCTGTGACCTCCATCCCCCCCTCTGAACCCTTCTCTGTGCCTCCATCCCCCCCCCCCCCATCTGACCCCTTCTCTTTGACCCCAATCCCCCCCCCCTAACCCTTCTCTGTGACCTCCATCCCCCTTCTGTACCCTCCGCCCCCTGTGACCTCCTGTGACACCCTTAACCGCGTTCCCATCCCACTTTATTCCCGGTTGAACCTTCTGTGACCCCTTCCTCTGTGCTCCTCCCCTTCCCCCTGGTACCCCTTACCCCCACTTCCCCCCCTTTACCCCTTCCTCCCCTATACCCCTCTAATCCGTTCCCCACCCCCTCCTCCCTCTCTTAACCCCAACCTTTCCCCACCCCTTCCCCCTCCTTCCCTCTCCCTAACCCCTCCCCCCTTCCCCTTTCCCCCAACCCTTCCCCCCCCCTTCCCCATGTTCCCCTCCTTCCCCCTTCCCCCTCTCCCCCCCAACCACTGCATCACCTGCTATGCATACCCACAATGCACCAGGCCTGCCAACGTCAACAGCAGAGTCGACGGAAGAGCGCAGGGCTGCCAACAGCAACAGGGGGAATCTTAGTGTATAATTGCTTGAATAAACAACCACGCCATTCAGAGCCGTGGGGTTGTATTTTTGGAAAAAAATTCATCTAATGTAAATCACTGTTATCCTTCTTCTTCTTCCTTCTTCTTTTCTTCTTTTCTTCTTTTTTCTTCTTCTTCTTCTTCTTTTCTTTTCTTCTTCTTCTTCTTCTTCTTCTTCTTCTTCTTCTTCTTCTTCTCTGCTTCTTCTTCTTCTTCTTTCTTCTTTTTCT
>NW_020872359.1:0-5000 GCF_003789085.1 Penaeus vannamei | reverse complement strand
CGCTTCTGTACATTTTCTTTGCAGATGGTTCAGTAGTAAGAATGGTAAATAGATTACCGGAAAACAAACACGAAAAAAATAAAAACAACATTTAATATTTGCAATGATGAAGCTGATGGGGCGGGGTTCTTAGCTAAAAGTTGCCCAACTAGTTATTTTTCATCAAGTTGGAGTGCTAGTACTTAGTTATTATACTTTCCTTATATATATATATATATACTATATATCATATATATATAATTATATCTATATAACTTACAATATTACTTATATTAGATAGATAAGATATGAGTATATACTTAGATATATTATAGTATATTATATATCATTATATATTATATATATATGTTGTGTGTGTGTTGTGTGTGCGTGGTGTCCTGGTGTCGCGGTATGTGTGTGTGTGTGTGTGTGTGCGATGTGTGTGTGTGTGTGTGTGTGTGTCTGTCCATATATATGTGTGTTTGTGGTGTTGTGTCTAAGATTAATAAAGAATGTAAAATGTCTCTCTCTCTCTCTCTTTCTCTCTCTCTCTCTCTCTCATCTCTCTCTCTCATCTCTCTCTCTCTCTCTCTCTCCTCTCTCTCATCTCTCTCTCTCCTCTTATATATAATTATATATATATATATATATATATATATATATATATATATATATTATATATATATATATATACTATATTATGTATATATGTGTGTGTGCATATATAATGTGTGTGTTGCGTGCGTATGTATCTAGCATTTAATAACGATGTATGAAATCTCTCTCTCTCTCTCTCTCCTCTCTCTCTCTCTCTCTCTCTCTCTCTCTCTCTCTCATCTCTCTCTCTCTCGTGCGTCTCTCTCTCTCTCTCTCCTTCATTTCCACGCACGGCCTACCGCGCCTCCACATACCACATGACCACTAATGTAGAGCGCCCACGACGATCTGCACCCACTGTCCTACACATACCACATTACCACACACCTTACACCTTAACCATTACCCCCCCCCCCACCACACCCCCTCCCCCTACGATTTTCCCTGTAAAAAAAGACATTCTCTAACCCCACCCCTTTCCCCTTTCTCCACCTCTTTCACTCTCACTCCATCCCCATCCTCCCTTTCCTCCTTTCATTCACTTTGTTCCTCCCCCACGTTCTTTTTCTGACTCCTTTTTCACCTCACCTTCTCTATTCCCATTTCCCTCTCTCTCTCCTCCTATTCCCTCTTCTCCTTTTTTTTCAGTAATTTCCTTCTCTACCTTCCTTTCTTATTTCCCTATTCACCTTTTCCTCCTCCATATCTCTCTCTCTCCTTCTCCTTCACACTCTTCCCTACTCCCCTATTCTCTTTTTCTCCTGTCCCTTTCCCTATTCACATTTCTCCTCCCACACGTCTTTCCTGTTTCTCCCCTCTCTCCCTTCACCCTTTCTTCCTTTACACTCTCTCCTTCCTTTAGTCCTTTCTATATCCTATCCTCCTTCACTCTTTCTTCCCCTTCCTTTCTCCTTTAATCTATTCCTTCCTCACATCCCTCCCCCCTCCCAAATCCCTTCCCACACTCTCTCTTCTCTCTCTCTCTCTCTCTCTCTCTCTCTCTCCTCCTCTCTTCTCTTCTCCTCTCCTCTCTCTCCTCTCTCTCTCCTCCTCTCTCTCCTCATCCTAATCTATCTATCTATCCCCCCCCTCTCTCTCTATCTATCTATTATCTAGATCCTATCCATCTATCTCTCCTCTCTCCTACTCTCCTCTCTTCTCCCTCTTCCCTTTCCTATTCTCTCCCTCTTTCTCCCTCTCTTTCTCTCTCTTTCTCCCTCTCTTCCCCTCTCTCTTATCTCTCTCCGCATAATCCCCCTTTAATCACATACACCTACCTCCATCACCCTTCCATCTCCAATACAAATCACACATCACCAATCCACATGACATCACACACCTCTCACACCCTCAACCTCACAATGACACCACCAAATAACTAGAACTATAATTATTAGCGATACCCCCACAAGTCATCATGACCCCCAGCGCATACCCACCTCTCTTGGGTATGTTGAGGGGAGGGAGGGGAGAGAGGGGAGGGGGCGGTGGCGAGAACTATTGCATCATCCTTTCTGAACGTTCGTGAACAGTCGTGAACAATGGTGAACATCTCGTAAAGGTTTCCCTAGGTCATGACACATCCTGGAGTTCACAAATGTTGCATCATGCTTTCTGAACGTTCGCTGAACAGCTGCGTCATGTGAACAATGGTGAATATCTTATCCGTAAAGGCTTTCCTTTAGAGTCATTGAAAACAATCCTAAGAGTTTTTAATAAATGTTGCATCATCCTTCGGAACGTTCGAATGAATCAGTCGCGAAACAATGGTGAACATCTCGTAAAGGTTATTGAACAACCCTGAGAGTTCACAAATGTACTGCATCACTCCCTTATTCCCCTGAACCGTTTGTGAACAAGTCGACGGACCAATGAAGTAGAAACGACTGTAAAAGGTTTCCCTAACGGTCTTGAACAACCCTGAGAGTTCATAAATGTTCCGGAACGGGTTTTTAACAGCTCGTTAAACGCTCGTAAATGTTCCTCAAATAATCGCTCGACTAACAGTTACGCTTAACGTTTATGAACAGTTGTTTAGCTCGCGAAACTCACAACAGTTTTGTGAAACAGTGATATATACGCTCGCCACGAACAAGCGCTCAACATTCTACGAACTGTCTGTTTGCGGAACAGTGTCAAAGCTCGCGAAACAAGTCGTTACGCTTATGGAACTGTTGTTAAACATTGAAAGATATGTATAGGAACTTGTTGAACATTTGTTCAAAATTATCAGCGAACAGTTTTTAATGCTCGTGAACAGTTGTTAAGTTCTTGAACAGTTGTTTAAGGACATATGCAAAACAGACATAAAATATAATGACTCAGCGACAATAATAGATATAGAGCTCAGTGTAACAGAATTGTTAAAGTTCGCGAACAATTCACACTCCCGAAAAGTTGTTTAATGCTCAACGAAACAGTTGTTAAAGCTAACCGTTGCTAACGCTTGTGAACAACCCTAAGCGCTCATGAATGTTCCTCAAAGTTTTGAACAGTCTGTAGCTCTCGTGACTGCTCCTAAGGACTCATGAACGCTCACCACATATCATGCCTTCACATGATAGACATTTCTAAAAAAAAAAAAAAAAAATTTTTTTTCTTCTTTTTCTTTTTTTTCCTTCTTTTATCACCCGCACGACGCATGTTCACGGTACGGAAATGAGGGGGAGGGAGGGGGGGATTGTTGAGGGAGGAGAGTGCGTATACAGGATAGCGTAGAGGAGTGGGGGTGTGGGTGGGATAGTGACGGGGGTGGGGGCATGTGTATCAATATTATGGCATTTGCAGAATATAGGGAAGGTTGGCTGTCTCGTGGCAGTGCTTGCGACTGGCACGGGAAATGTTTTGCACTCTGTATATTGCAAAGTGCATGGTATTTAAGCGGGGTTGTCATATATACAGCCTGTCATTAGAGTGTGTAGTGTATATATACACACATACATATATTTGCAAAGAGACATAGATATTCATGAGTATACACAGTGCTGGTAGGGGGGAGGGCAGGGGGAGGGGACTTCTGGCGATGAAATATGAGGGCGCCAAAATATATTCTCAATGTAAGGGGGGTCTGAAGGTGGCGGATTGCCTTCACAGTAATTTTTACGTGATTTACGAAAATGGATTAACTTTTCCTATCGACACAGCTCAACTTCGATTCTAATGTTATGCATGAACGGTAAATAGAGCGAACTACACCCCCCACTTTCGTAATTACGGAAGGGGGGTTGGTGTAGTTCAACTTTTGCACCCTTGCATCTCATCCCCAGCAAGCCACTACGTACACATACACACACGTATATATATGCAGTACATATGTGTGTATATATGTGTGTATGTGTATTTATATGTATACATATATGCTTATCTATCGTACCACACACACCAAACCACATACTAAATGTAAATAGGAGTAGATGACGATAGGTAGATAGATAGATAGATAGATAGATAGATAGATAGATAGATAGATAGATGATAGATAGGATAGATAGATAGATAGATAGATAGATAGATAGATAAATAATAAAATAAATAATATATAATAAATAAATCTAGATATGATAGATAGATGATAGATAGATAGATAATAGATCAAATAGATAGATAGAGTTTCTCCCTTCCTGGGTGCAATTACTCGCCGTCACGTACTCCAGCATCCTATCTGCCTGGGCTGGAGGAGTATACAAACACTCCAAAATGTAATCATAAGGATAACTTCGCTAACTTCACGTATACATCAGTCACCCCTCTCATCGCTGAACCTGCGAGGGTTATCATGTCTGCTTTTTTCTTCCATTTTTTTCCGCGGGTGGAGGGTGTGGGTGGGGAGGGTGGGGTGGGGTATGGAGGGAGGTGGGGTTTGTTTATGTGTGGCCCGTGGGGTGGGGATTGTGTGAAAGTGTGGAGGGGGGGGGGTCTGTGTTTGATATGTTGTCGGACTGATTGAGTGTACTGAGTATTATGTATATGATAGATGTATGTGTGTGTGTGTGCGTATGTGGATGGTTGGTGAGTGGGCATAGTATAAATAGATAAGATATATGGGTAATAGATGATAGTGATTAGTAAATCGATAGATTGATATATAAGATAGAAACAATTTAATCTGGGACTGTTTGACGGGTATAAATATTAATATAGTATACATATGCTTAGAACATATACACAGATATTTTTTCCGTTCACCATTTCTTCCGATTGTTGGTTCTCTCCCACTTACAAAGAAAGTTTTTAAAACAGGATTTCTGGACAGATGGAACGGCATCTCTCTTCTCTCTCTCTCGTCCTTCTCTCTGCTCTCTCTCTTCTCTCGTCTTCTCTCTCTCTCTTTCTCTCTCTCTCTCTCTCCTTCTCTCTCTCTCTTTCCTCTCTCTCTTTCGCGCCGAAATGAAAACCCATATTGTTCTTCTCTCGTTTCTCACTCT
>NW_020872358.1:405783-408252 GCF_003789085.1 Penaeus vannamei | reverse complement strand
TCCCCACCAAATAGAGAGAGAAACAAAACAAAAAACAAAAGCAAACCATAACTAAAATATTAGAGACAAAAGCACAAAAAACAAAAACAAAAGCAAACCATACCAAATATAGAGACAAAAGCCACAAAAACAAAAACAAAAGCAACCATACTAAATATAGAGATAAAAGCACAAAAACAAAAACAAAAGCAACCATACCAAATATAGAGATAAAAGCACAAAAAACAAAAACAAAAGTAACCATAACCAAATATAGAGATAAAAGCACAAAACAAAAACAAAAGCAACCATACCAAATATAGAGATAAAAGCACAAAAAACAAAAACAAAAAGCAACCATACCAAATATAGAGATAAAAGCACAAAAAACAAAAACAAAAGCAACCATACAAAATATAGAGATAAAAGCACAAAAACAAAAACAAAGCAGAGATAAAACCATACCATACCAAATATAGAGATAAAAGCACAAAAACAAAAACAAAACCAACCATACCAAATATAGAGATAAAAGCACAAAAACAAAAACAAAAGCAACCATACCAAATATAGAGATAAAAGCACAAAAAACAAAAACAAAAGCAACCATACCAATATAGAGATAAAAGCACAAAAACAAAAACAAAAGTAACCATACCAAATATAGAGATAAAAGCACAAAAAACAAAAACAAAAGCAACCATACCAAATATAGAGATAAAAGCACAAAAACAAAAACAAAAGCAACCATACCAAATATAGAGATAAAAGCACAAAAAACAAAAACAAAAAAACAACCAAATATAGCACAAAAAAAAAACAAAAAACCATACCAAATATAGAGATAAACAAAAACAAAAAAACAAAGCAACCATACCAAACAGAGATAAAAGCACAAAAAACAAAAAAAAAGCAACCATACCAAATATAGAGATAAAAGCACAAAAACAAAAACAAAAACAACCATACCAAACAAAACAAAAAAACAAAAAAAAAAAAAAAAAAAAAAAAAAAGCAAAATCAGTAATTAAAACCCCTGTCGGCTACGGAGTGGAAGGAAACCCAGACCTCGTGACCCGCTGTCATTTTCGGGGTTATGGTACTCTGGCCGGTACCTGGGTTGCCAACGCCTGTCATTTGGTACCTAGTTGGGGTATGTGTCGCCTGCTGGGTATGGGCCCGTGCCGTCTGTTAGCCTTCCTGACACGCACAGGGATACAGACAGGGAGGTGCACGTACATAGATGTACATGCAGTAAGACGCACACACACGCATGCGCTTATACATATATTCACGCACACACACCACACGCACACACATACACACACACACACACACACACACACACACACACACACACACACACACACACACACACACACACACACACACATACACACACACACACACACACACGATACAGACACACACACACACACACACACACACACACACACACACACACACACACACACACACACACACACACACACACACACACACACACACACACACACACACACACACACACACACACACACACACACACACACACACACACACACACACACACACACACACACACACACACACACACACACGCCTTCCGTAAACACACGTTTCTTCCTACGCCACAAGCCACACGCACGCCTTGCAACAAGTAATAAAAAGTAACTAGTAATAAATTTTATCTTTGCAAAGTTCCCAGACTTCAGAAGACTAGAAAACCCATTTCTTATTTTCCATGAATGAAAATTGGCGAAAGGAACATCTTGTTGCTATACATGTCACTAACACGTCTAAATCATTTGTATATTTTAAAAAATCTATGCATTGATAACTATGTGATGGTTATTATAGGTGTAGTAGTAATAATGGAAATTGTTATAGTAATAACAATAGCAATAACAATAACAATAAACAACGATAATAATAATTATAATATCAATGACAGTAATAATATTAATAACAATTATGATAATGCTAATAAATATAACAACAGTAGTGATAAAGATAGTAATGATAATAACAAAGTAATGATAATAATAGTAATAATGATAATGATGATAATAGAATCTCTTAATATCAGGGTCTTAATTTCCCTTTTTCTTCTTCTTCTTCTTCTTTTCTTTTTTATCCCTAATTTTCAGTCCCTCGGAACCCCCGCTGAGCTGAATCCGTCTCACTGTTTCGTCATAATTAATCTGTCCGCTACCTTATATTAGGCATTTCTATTCTTTTTCAGATGTTTTTGTACCTGGGTTTCATTCTCACAGAGGCCTAAATTATAAGGTTCATTAATCTTTTCATTCTTTTTCTGTCCTGATCTCATTTCGTTTTTTTTTTTTTTTTTTTTTTTTTTTTTGTCTTTCTTTCTTTCTGGTTTATTTTTCTCTCTTTCTTTCTTTTTTGTGCCAAAATCGGGGGCATCATTTTTTTGTGGTACATTTCGTATCATATCAATCACGTTTTCCTTCTAGAAAACCAGAG
>NW_020872358.1:390783-400783 GCF_003789085.1 Penaeus vannamei | reverse complement strand
TCTTAGAGAGAACGTGGATAGATATACATCGATAGATATATAGATAAAAAAAGGCCAGAGAGATGTACAGATAAGCGATCAGGGACGCCCCCCCCCCTTTACACATACTAATTACAGGTAAGCTAGCTGTAAAAATAGACAGGTTGATAGACAAATGGACAGATTCACAGATTATCAGACGGTAGTAATAGCAGAGAGCTACATTGATTTTGTGGAACTCAAAAATATCATTTTTTTCCATATTCGTTGATAATTCAAAGGTATTAGTAACCGTACCCAGATATAGAGAAGAAAAATCCAAATGCAGTTATATATAAAAATCAAGACATACACAGTACTATTTCCAGTCTATATTGTAAAGACAAGAATAACGCATTTCCTACAGATAAAACTAATCATAACAAATTTTTAACTATGCAGACAAGGCAGATATAGCATGTTAGATATTCAAACCTTAAATAATCCACTTGTAACATGCACATACACACAGACACACAGGAACTAATTGCTCACGCACATGGATACACACACATACACACACGCACTATTAAATATAAATGTAGTTATTACCAAACGAGACAGTTAAAGTGTTGGACGAATAATCAGTACCACTCAATAGCTATTTACACACTAATTACAATTAAAAATGGTTATCAGTAGTTTTCCTAGATCGACTGGTAAAAAAAGCTAGACAGTCGGTATACCACACACACGCGTGCTCAAAGATGCACACGCTAATAATAGGTAAATGCATTCATTACCAGAAGAAAAATGAGAGTAGATAAATATCAGCAATGCTACCCTGGGCTTCAGTAAACCACCCGCACATAGACAGACAGACATACCCACTGATGTGCACATATTAACAGCAGACAAATGTAGTTATTATTAGGAAAAAATATAGATACATATCAGCAATGCTACACAGAGCTTCAATATACCACATACACATAGACACATACCCAAAAACCCACTGAGATACACATACTAACAACTGACAAATGTAGCAATCATTAGAAGAAAGAAAATAAAGATAAATATCAACAGTGTTACACAGGCTCCAATATACCACATAGACACACACCCTCACATATACCCACACTAATGACAGTAGTTATTATCAGTATATTAATATACGCTTCGCCATGGCACGCCCGTATGGTAAAGTCCCCGAGCTTGGCATCAGGGCATGGCATACGAGACACTCTGACTGACAAAGCCCGGTTGAAATCGCCATCGGTAGCTAATAACAGGTGTCATTTTCCCGACCGGTATGGCAATGGGTATAATTAGCGGCATGATGGCATAATTACGTGGCCGCTGGTTCGAGTTGAGAGCCTGGGGATTGCGAGAGGGGCCGTGGCGTACCTTGAAGACGGCGGGGCATAAAGACTAACCGACTTTTGCTGTCTGTCTGTCTGTCTTTGTCCATCTGTCATCTTTCCGTTTCTCTTATTGTCTTGTCAGCGCACGTACGCACACACACGCAGACTGGAACACGTGGTTGTTGCGTGTGTGTGTGTGTGTGTGTGTGTGTGTGTGTGTGTGTGTGTGTGTGTGTGTGTGTGTGTGTGTGTGTGTGTGTTGTGTGTGTGGTGTATGCGAGATATAATATGGTATGTATGAATGTGTGTTTCTTTTAAGTGTGTATTTGCGTGTGTATATGTGTATGCGTGTTTACGTGCTTACTTAAGTGTGTGCGCGTCCATGTGTTTCTATGTGTACATGCTGACGTGTGCGTTTCTGTGTGTGGTCACTCCCCTAATCTCCAAAAAATTCTTTTTCTTTTTACCACTGCAATTTACGTTCCCTTCATAAGCTTCTAAATCTATTTTTCTGTTCGGTAATTTATTTTTTCTCTGACATATTCCATCTATTCAGTTTCAATATTTTTATATCATTAGTGATAATTCTTCACATGTAATCATTGCCAGCGTAAAATTGCACCCAGGTTATCTAGTTTCTTAATTATTTCGATTAATTTCATCATTTTTCTTAATGTAACTAATATATCTTTTATATATATCGTTCTCGATAACACAGATTTAATATATTTCTTATAGATTGTTTCTACTATGAGAATTTTATGTTATGGTAATTATCTTATTATTTGGTTATTAATTTCCATTGTAAAATTTGTTGGTATTAGGTAATTTATTGCATTTACTTTTGCTTTATTCATCTCTATCATTATCATTATTTTTATTATTATTCATCTTAACATTATCATACTCATCATTATTATTATCATTGTTATTAGTATTGTTATAATAATTATTATTATTATTTTGTTGTTGTCGTTGTTGTTGTTGTTGTTGTTGTTGTTATTATTATTATTATTATTATTATTATTATTATTATTATTATTATTATTATTATTATCATCATACTATTACTACTACTACTACTGCTATTACTCTCATTATCTTTATCATTATTATCATTATTCCTGCTACTACTACCAACCATCATTATCATTACCATCATCCTGATTATTAATACCATCAATATTAACGTGATGTAAAAAGAAAAAGAAAGAAAAAAAGAGAAAAAAAATAACTGTCTATTTATCTATCCACCGGCCCAACCATCCATATTTTTTCTTACCCATAGAAATAATTCATCTTTTTTACCCAGAGATAATTTTTTCTCGCTCTTTCATATTCTTTAATGTAGCTGCGAGCAGGGTAATGGTAATGGTAATGGGGGCCGGGTAATGGTAATGCTTATACTAATGGTTTGAAAAATGGACGTGCCCAGTTTTCCATATATTAAGGTATTTTAATTTTTTTTTTCTTTTTTTTCTTTTTTGGTATTATATTTTTCATGTTTTTTTTTTCTTTCTTTCATTTTTGTTCCTGTTTTTTATGATTTGTTACTGGTATTGGTAATATTATTTCTGTTGGTATAAAATTGATATCATTATGGTTGTTATTGAAGTATATTTTATCATTGTTTAACAATTTGGACAACACTCATAAACAGAAAAAAAACATGGAACAACAATAGCAACAACAACAAAAAAATCAAAACAACAACAGCAGGACCACCACAACCAAAAACAACAACACCAACAACAATAAAACGCAACAACAACAACAACAACAACAAGGCGGCGTAACAAAGCAACCAAATTCACCCCACACCTTTTTGTCTAATTTTGTCTATAATTGATCGTCAAACATCAATCGATTCCGCGAGATGATCTGCATAATGCATGATTGCAACCCACCAAGCGCAACACCTCATGAAAGTGTCTGAGGAGATTGCGATCAGATTTAAACCTTCGTCAATTCGTTCTTTTTATCTTGTTTGCCGTCAAAAGCGACCGATGAGTGTCATTATATAAAAAAAAAGTATTAGGTAAGTATGTAAGTATGTATATATATATATATATATATATATATATATATATATATATATATATATATATATGTATATGTTATATGTATATGTGAGTGTGTGTGTGGTGTGTGTGTGTGTGTGTGTGTGTGTGTGTGTGTGGTGTGTGTGTGTGTGTGTGTGTGTGTGTGTGTGTGTGTGTGTGTGTGTGTGTGTGTGTGTGTGTGTGAGAGAGAGAGAGAAAGAGAGAGAGAGAGAGAGAGAGAGAGAGAGAGAGAGAGAGAGAGAGAGAGAGAGAGAGAGAAAGAAAGAAAGAGAGAGAGAGAGAGAGAGAGAGAGAGAGAGAGAGAGAGAGAGAGAGAGAGAGAGGAGAGAGAGAGAGAGAGAGAGAGAGAGAGAGAGAGAGAGAGAGAGAGAGAGAGAGAGAGAGAGAAAGAAAGAAAGAAAGAGAGATCTATGTATGTATGTATGTATATGTACGTGTGTGTGTGCGTCTATTTTACAGAAGCTTGAAAAGGTAACAAATTACCGGGTATTTAGGAACGAAAATGGGAAGAAGACAATATTATGGATCTGCTGAAACAAGAAGGTCGAAATCCTTGAGAGAATTCAAAGAAGTTTCGACCATATAGTCTTCCCTCTTATAATTTTCTCTAATTCTTTTCTCCTCTTCTTCTTCCTCCCCAATTTCCTTCCCCTCTCCTTTCCCTTCTCCCTTCCTCCCTCTCCCCTTTTTTAACTTCTTTCTTTCCCTTCCTTCTTCTCTCTGTTTCCCTCTTTCCTTCCCTTCTCGCACATATTCCCTTTCTTCTCCTCCTCTCTATCCCCCTTTCTTATTTTCTTCTTCCTCTTCCCTTCCATAATTTCTTCCTTCTCCTGGCTTCTTTTCTCTCCCTTCTCTTTTTTTTCTACAATCTTCTCTTTCTTCTCCTTCCTTCTCCCTCTCCTCTTCTCCCTTTCATACACTTCCCTTCCCACTCTCCTCGTCCTTTCCATCTCTCTCTCTCTTTGCCAACTTTTCCCTCCTGGCTCTCTTCTTCCCCTTTCCATTCCTCTCTCCTTGCCCTCCTCCTCTCTCCTACCTCCCTCTCCCTTCCTCCTTCTCTCCTTCCCACCTCCTCCTTCCTCCTTCTCTCCCTTACCCCTCTCCTTCCTCCTTCTCTCCCTACCTCTCCCCTTCCTCCTTCTCTCCCTACCCCCTCTCCCTTCCTCCTTCTCTCCTATTCCCTTCCTTTCTCTCCTTACCCCTCTCCCTTCCTTTCTCTCCTCTCCCTCTCCCTCCTCCTTCTCTCCCTTCCCTTCCTCCTCTCTCCCTCTCCTCCTCCTCTCTCCCCCCTTCCCTTCCTCCTTCTCTCCTACCCCTCTCCCTTCCTCACCCCCTCTCTCCCTTTCTCCTCTCCCTACCCCCTCTCCCTTCTTCTCCCTAATCCCCCCCCCCCCTTAGTCTTTCCCGCGAATCCCTGAGGCTGCATTTCTCCGTGCGTAACTATGCAAATTATCTTTACTATCGACCTGTTCCACGCAATTAGCACTGATCACTTCCAGCTTTACGAGGAGTCTCTCTGTCTGTCTGTCTCTGTTTCTCTCTTTCTGTCTGTCTGTCTTTCTCTTTCTCTCTCTCTCTCTCTCTCTCTCTCTCTCTCTCTCTCTCTCCTGTCTGTCTGTCTCTGACTCTCTCTTTGTCTCTCTTCTGTCAGTCTCTCTGTCTCTGACTCTCTCTCTCTCTCTCTCTCTCTCTCTCTCCTCTCTCTCTGCCTTAAGTATCGCACATAGTCAAATTTGTTAACTTTGTTAATTTTTTTGTCTAGGTATTCAAGGACCTATTAAGATGTTTGTCTCAATAAATTTGTCAAAGTCTCAATCTCTCTCTCTCTCTCTCTCTCTCTCCCTTCTCTCCCTTCTCTCCCCCTCCCTCTCCCTCTCCCTCTCTCCCTCCCTCCCTCCCTCCCTCCCTCCCTCTCCCTCCTCTCTCCCTCCCTCCTCTCCCTCCCCCCTCTCCTCTCCCTCCCCCCCCCCTCTCTCTGCCACACACAGCCCCCGCCAGCTCTCACGTTGTCCGTTTAAGGGTCGTCTTGAGTGATGTCTGAATTGCAAGAAAATGGCTGTATCTTTGACGATGTCTTTATTAAAGCGATGGAAGGAAGGGCGTATTTCCCTTGGCTGTGCGTGGTTAGAGGGAAGATAGGTATGGAGGATTGAACACACACACACATATATACACCTTTGTGTGTGTGTTGTAATTATGTTATATATGAATATCACATCCACACATTATGTATGTATGTATATGTACGCATACACACAAAAAACCGCACACTCATACACACACACACACACACACAACGCACACACACACACACACACACACACACACACACACACACACACACACACCACACACACACACACACACACACACACACACACACACACACACACACACACACACACACACACATACACACATATATACATATATACATACATATATATATATATATATATATATATATATATATATATATATTATATATATATATATATAATACATATACATATACATATACAAATATATATACATACATACACATTCATATAAGATCGAAACAGACATAAAAAAGCACTTCAAGAGACGGAGCAATAACAGGCATTTAATCTCTTCTAACTCTGCTTCAAAATGAGTCTTCCTTCACGTGTGAACGACACTCGCATGATTCCGATTGCACCGACACGGCCAAATTGTCATCGTAAAACGTCTGTCGGTCTGTCTGTCTGTCTGTCTCTGTCTCTCTCTCTCCTCTCTCGGCCTCTCTCGGCCTCTCTCTCTCTCTCTCCCTCCCTCCCCCCCCTCTCTTCTCTCTCTCTCTCTCTCCCTCCCTCCCTCCCTCCCTCTCTCTCTTCTCTCTTTCTATCTCTCTCCCTCCCTCTCCTCCTCCCTCCCTCCCTCCCCTCTCCCTCCCTCTCCCTCCTCCTCTCCCTCCCTCTCTCTCTCTCCCTCTCTCCCTCTCCCTCCCTCCCTCCCTCCTCCCTCCTCCCTCCCCTCCCTCCCTCCCTCCCTCCCTCTCCCTCCTTCCTCCCTCCCTCTCCCTCCCTCTCTCTCTCCGTCCCTCAAACCTTCGGAATCGCTTAATGACGCCGAGAAACAACTTAATCGCCAGACGCATTGGGGTGGCGTCAGAGCTCGCGAGATCACGTCGGGGCAATTCCCATGGCGTCTGGGTCCTTTGGAGGGGTGCTGGGGGCGGGTGGGGGTGAGGGTGAGGTGGGTAGGGGTGAGGTGGGGGGTGAGTGGGGTAGGGGTGTGAGGTGGGAGGTGGGGGTGGGTGGGGGGTGGGTAGGGGTGGGGGTGGGGTGGGTGTGAGGGTGGGAGTGGGGGTAGGAGTGGGGGTGGGGGGAGTTTCTGTGGTTTGCTTGTTTGCCTTTGGTTGTGTTTGTGTGTGTGTCTGTGTGATTGTGTGTGTGTGTGTGTGTCTGGTTGCCTGTCTGTCTGATTGTGTGTGTGTGTGTGTCTGCTTGCCTGTCTGTTTGTCTGTCTCTCCGCCTGTCTACTTGTCTGTGTGTGTGTATATGTGTAAGTGTGTGTGTATGTGTCTGCCTGCTTACCTGTCTTTGTCTGACTGCCTGTCATTTAATCGCTTTCTTTCTCTATCCCTCACTCTCTTCTTCTTCCTTTTCTTTCCTTCTCTCTCTCCTTCCTCTTAATCCCTCTTCTTCTTTCTCTCTCAGTCCTTCTTTTTATCTCTCTCTCCCTCTCAATCTCCTCTTTTCTCTTCCTCTTTCTTTCCTTCTCTCCCTCTCTCTTCTTCCTCTTTCTCTCTCTATCCGTCTTCCTATCTCTCCCATTCTCTTCCTTTCTTTCCTGCTCTCCCTCTCTCCTTCCTGTTTCTCTCTCTATCCCTATCCCTCTCGCTCTCCTTTCTCTTCCTCTTTCTTTCCTTCTCTCCTTCCTCTTCCTATCTCTCTCCTCTCCTTCTCCTCTCTTCTTTCTTTCTTTCTTTCATTCTCTCTTTCCTCTTTCTCTATCCCTCTTCCTATCTCTCTCCATCTCACTTTCCTCCTTTCTCTTACTTTCTCTCCATCTCTCCTTCCTCTTTCTCTTCTTCCTTTCTCTCCCTCCTCCTTTCTGCCTCTCTTCCTATCTCTGTCCTTCTCTCCCCTCCCTCTTTCTCTATCTCCTTTCTTTTCCTCTTTCTCTATCTCCTTTCTTTTTCTCTTTCTCTCTCCATCTCCTTTCTTTTCCTCTTTCTCTCTCCTTCCTATTTCTCTCTCTATCCCTCTCCCTCTCATTCTTCTCCTTTCTCTTCCTCTATCTTTCCTTCTCTCCCTCTCCCTCTCATTCTCCTCCCACCCCCATGTCATTAATCGGGAATGTGTTTTTATTCCGTGCGTGAAATGGAGTGACTCGCGTGTGTCTGGCCGCCCTTAGGGTTTTAGGGGGGGGGGGGGAGGCGTACATTTCAGCCTTCAGGAATGTGCTGATGAGTGATTTGGCTTGGTGGGCGTGTGGCGGTGGGTGGTTTGGGTCGCTGTAGCCATAGAGGTGGGTGGTTTGGTCCGCTGTTACTATAGAGGTGGGCGGTTGGACTGTCTTTTACTATACAGGTGGGTGGTTGGACTCTTAGAAGTGGGTGGTTTGTCCTCTTCTTACTGTAAAGGTGGGTGGTTGGACGCACTTTTGCTATGAAAGTGGGTGGTTTGACTACTATAACTACAAAGGGTGATTGGGTCAACTGTAACTATGTGATTGTGTGGTTGGGTCCACTGTACAGAGGTGGGTGGACGGGTGTACTAAGAGTGTAGATTTGGGTAGAAAGTGTACAAGTAGGGTGTTTTTTTCGGGCTACTGTGGAAGTTGTAGGTGGTAAGTGGTCCGTATAAAAAGGGAAAGTAGAGATAAGTGGTAAGTGGTTTGTTCCAGAGGCCCAGTGGAAGCGAGTGCTGGGTGTTCCAGGCTATTGGGAATGTATAGCTGGGTGGTTTGACCTATCGGGGAAGGGGGGCGAGGGGTGACGCCCCTGGAAGCGTGACGGCGAGTGACTCGACCGTTTCTTTGTACAGGCGGGTGGCAGGAGTCACGGGGAGCGTGGCGGCGGGCGGGTCGACCTTCCGGGCGCGCGAGGAGGGGGGGCGGCCGGGTCCTCGAAGTGTGATTGCGCGCGGCGTCGGAGTGTGGAGGAATGCGGAGGCGGAGGAGCATTCCTGCCTGCGCCCGGAGAGCGAGGGGCGGGCGGCCGACTCGCGGGGACACGAAGACGCCGCGGCCCATTAGGGAGAGAGCGCTAACTGGTCGTTGTCTCTCGGGGACACGAGGCGCGTCGGCCGCCCTCTCGAGGCGTGCTCGCGGGCGCCCCTCGTCTGCGCGGTGGATGGGCGGGCAGCCACGTGGGGAGTGTTAGGTGGGCGTGACAGCCTCGCAGCCAAAGAGGCGTGTCACGTCCCGAAGGAGGCGCCCGCGGGCATCCTGCGTGTCCTTCGCAACCGCCCGAGAAAGATGCTCCTCCCGGCCGCATCTACGGTGGTCTAAAAAGGCCCTAAATGAATAGCCTAACGCCACTCTGTCTCCAAAAACCATGCAAGAAAATGCTAATGACCCGAGTCCTGCAGACATAGGAATTATGCAAATCCCGGGTCCTTTCCACCGGCCCGTCTCATCAAATATCAACTCGTCAGCTTTATGGGCGTCTCGGGGCTGGGAAGGGCGGGTGGTCCCTCAGACACCCAGCGCGCCGCCCCTCGGTGGTCGCGGGCCCTGACGGTGGTCCGGCCGGCGACGCTGCTGCCGGCGGTGCCCTGCGACAGGTGAAGGGGCGCGGGCGGGCCGGAGGACGCGGGGTATATGGGGCCCTCGGAGGAATCCTGGGCTGGGGGGGGGGGGGGGGGGGCGTCGAAGGGTTGGGATTGGTCCTATGTCGGGTCGCTGTTGATGGGTCGGTTGCGTGGATTGCACACACACACAGGCGTACGTGTGTGTGTGCCTGTGTTTGTGTGCGTGTGTGTGTGCCTGTGTTTGTGTGCGTGTGTGTGTGCCTGTGTTTGTGTGCGTGTGTGTGTGCCTGTGTTTGTGTGCGTGTGTGTGTATGTACGTGTGTGTATGTATGTATCATGTATGTGTGCATTTATTCATACACATTAGCATAAAAACCCCCCCCCAAAAAAAAAAAAAAAAAAAAGGAAAACTAAAATTATTAACGACGACAAAGAGCCATTAGTTGCCGTAGGAACAATAATTACCCCAGACATACACAAACAAATCCTCGCTCAGTAAGCTTAAAAGCGGAGAGCAAGTGGCGTATCCATCACGCAGACGAAGAGGTGGATGGCGTTAGGGACATTAATATATGTTGCCTCATTTGCCACGACCACCTGAGTTGCCACGACCACCTGAGTTGTTGCCACGACCACCTGAGTTGTTGCCACGACCACCTAACCCCGGCTGCGAGCTGATGGATGGGTGGGACCTGTTGGGAAGGCGTCTGTGGTTCGAGGACGACCTTTCGGGGAGACCTTCGGGGAGGCGGGTAGGGTTGGTCGTTTCGGTTTTGGGTATTGGAGGGGTCGTGTAGGTCGTTCGAGTACGGGTTGGGAGGGAAAGTACGACCTCTTGGATCGCTTCAAAGTCGTACTCGAGTATGATGTCTGTTGACAGAGACGACTCAAC
>NW_020872358.1:365783-370783 GCF_003789085.1 Penaeus vannamei | reverse complement strand
TAAAATATTATGAGATAGCCCTCAAATAACCCCTCCTATAATACTACCATAAATTATATATATATATAATATTATATATAATAACTAACTAATATGCTAACCATATCACATATATGTACCCCACAATTATCCTACCTCATAGATATAATAATATATAATAACCACCACCCACAACATCCCCACTATATATCACCCACCCCACACATATCTTTATATAGGTGACCTAATAATAAATATATAACAGATACCCCACTACCCTATACACATATATATAATTATATATATTATGTATGCGTATGTGGATATATATATATATATATATAGTACACCCAATAACACACATATAGTAGATATATAATGTCTATACTAAATATATTATTAATACATGTATTATATTATATAGTTCTAATGTACTATATATATATAGCTGTATGAATTATATACATAAGTAATTACCCACCTAACCCACCCCTCAACGCCCCCCCACGCCGTTTGTTTGGCATCCGGTGAAATTTACGCGTTCGCCTAAGCGTTCGCGGAGGCCCCCCGACGCGAAAGCAGAGGGGACACGGGCAGCGCTGGCGGGGCGGGCGTTGGCAATCCTGTGCCATTTGTGACGTGAGGACTATGGGAGGATTTGGCAGGGAGGGGGAGTGAGGAGGGGAGTGAGCAGGGGCAGGGGAGAGGGGAAGGGAGGCAGGTCTTTGTTTTGTTGACGTGTTTCCCCTCGTCATCGGCGATTGTGTGCTCAGTGGGGCATTTCTATGTGTCATCGTAACACGTGGTAATGCTTGGTAAAGTGAGAAGAATAGAGAGTAGTTTCTTTCTCTCTTTTTTTTAACCGCGTGTCATTCTGAAAGATAGACGCCTTCATTTCTATCACCATAGAATAGTATCGATATATATAGATATATATATAATATATATATATATATATAGATAGATAGATAGATAGATAGATAGATAGATAATATATATATGATGCACACACGCACACACACAAAATATGTGCGGTGGTTTTATGTTTTACTGTTTGATTTTCTACTATGTTTGGTGCTTTTACTATTTTCTGAATATTGTACACGACTGTTCTGTACACTATAATCACCAGTGAGGAGTGAACAAAGAATCCTAAAACAAGAGACCGATAAAGCGGTGTTAAGGATAATTGGACAATTATAAATTAAGCTAGATAAGCACGCAGCAGAGAGCGTGTCACCGCTAAAGCATAGGATAATAATAATAATAATAATCCAAGCGCCAAAAAGTTTGTCCCTGTCTCGCATTGCCAATAATAATAATAATAGTTACCAATAATAATAAATAATAATTATATTTATTATTATTTATTGCCAATGCCATAATAAATAAGTTACCTAATGAAGGTAATAGGGGTAACGGATGCAAATAATAAAAGAAATTACTACCATCGGACGTTGGGTTAGCATCTACCTCTGCTAAAAAAAAAAAAAAAAAAAAAAAAAAAAAAAAAAAAAAAAAAAAAATTGAGCTATCCTGCTAACCAACCAACAAACAAACTAACAAACGCTACCAAAACGTTCTTAGCGAAGGTATTGATGCAATGGTAATTACGAAAACGAGTTAACGGTAATAGTAACAAAAGTACTCAACAATAGAAAAAAATATTGTAATCTATAGTATTACGTCGAACAAAACAAAGGAAAGACCCCACCAAAAGTGAAAATAAAGGGAAATATAGGAGAATAAAGATGAAAGAAAGAAAAAAGAAAATAAAAGAAAATAAATAAAAGTTAAAATAAAGGGAATATATAGGAGAATAAAGATAAAAGAAAAAACAAAAAGAGAGAGAAAAGAGACATACCGTTACAAATTGGAGTCAACTGCCCCCTTTCCTCTTTCCAGAACTTTAACAAGCGCAACCAGGACAAATAACCCGAATGGAAACTTCTGGAAGGACACGTAACAACCCTCACCGCCTCGCCCTCGCCTACCCCTCACCCCCTCCTTCGCCTGCCTCTCCTCCCTCCCCCGCCCTGCTCTCCCTTCCCTCACCCTCCCTCGCTTCCCCTCTCCCTTTCCCCTCCCTCTCCCCCTCTTCGTCTCCTCTCTCCTCCCTCTCCTCCCCCCTCTATCTACCCCCTCCCTTTCCTCCGTCTCCCCCCCCTCCCCCCCACCTTGCTCCTCTCCTCCCCCTCCTCCTCCCTTTCCGCCCTCCCCCTCCCCCTCGCCCTTTCCCTTCCTCCTCCTCAGCCCTCCCTTTCCTCCCTCCCTCCCATCCGCTCCCTCTCCCCCTCGTCCTCCCCCCTCTGTCCTCCCTCCTCCCTCCCTTTCGCCTCCCCTCCTCCCCTCTTCCTTCCTCCCTCCATCCCACTCCATCCCCCCCGCCCTAACCACCCGTGTCAAAATACGCGGAAAGTAATTATCGCGTATCGGAAGGCCGGGAAATGTCGAGTGATTTGTCAGGTCTTAATCAAAGCGAACGTGTCTGGAATATTTTGTGTGACTTTGAAGCTTTATTTACTTTTTTTTCCTTTTTTTATTTTTTTTACATGACTGTTTTTTTTTGTGACTTTGAACCTTTATTTACTTTTTTTCTTTTTTTTTTCTTTTTATTACATGATAGTTTTTTTGTGACTTTGAACCTTTATTTACTTTTTTTTTTTTTCTTTTTCTGTTTTTTTACATGTTTTTTTTCGAGTTTTATATTTTTATGTTAGTAAAACTGAAAAAGTTTTTTTTTCTTATTCTTACATGTGTTTTATCGTTTTTTTTTATTCGTTTTATATTTTCATGTTGCTATTAAATGTGAAGAGGAGTATAATGGAGATAGAAAAAATATTAAGCGGGGAACAGTAATCAAACAAAACAACACACAAGCGTAATGATCATAATGATCTAAAATCGGAAACAAATTGGTAAAAAAAATATATATATATTATAATATATATATATATATATATATATGATATATATATATATATATCTATAATAAATAAGTTAGGTATATAGAAATTGAGGAAAAATTAATGCAGAAAAGCGTGAACATTAAAATCAAAGAAACATAACAAAACGTGCAGAAAACACAGGAAAAGATAAAACAAAAAAGATAAACGATAACATAGAGAGAGGGAAAGAGAGAAGAGAGAAGAGAGGGAGGAGAATGAGACAGAGAGAGAAGAGAAGAGAGAGAGAGAGAGAAAGAGAAAAGACAGAATAGAGAGACAGACAGACATAGAGAGACAGAGACAGAGAAAAGAAGAGAGAGAGAGAGAAGAGGACAACATCAACAGACAGACAGAGACAGGAGAGACAGAGATTATGAAATCGAGAGAGAAGAGAAAAAAGAGAAGAAAAAATGGGAGCCAAAACAAAAAAAAAAAAAGCCCAAATCCCGTTTGTCCCCCGCCCGCCGCCATGCCATCCGCACCAACCCACCCACCCGGTCATGGCATCAACCCGCTCCACCGCATCCCACATAATCCAACAGCAAACAACAATAACCATGAATTAATAGTACCAAGTGATAACAAAATGAAAGTAAAACGATATTAAATTAACAATGATAAAATCAATGATAAATACACAATAAAAAAAAGCAAGCAGGAAAAAACACCCCCCCGCCAAAAAAAAAAAAAAAGATAATAATAAAATGAAAAATAATAATAAATAAATAAATCAATAATAAAATGAAAATAAATTAATAAATAAATAAAACAATAAAAAATAAAGTAATTAAGATAAATAAATTAAAACAATAAAAAAATAAGTAATAATAAATAAATAAATAAAATATAAAAAAATAATAAATAAATAAAAATGTTAAAACCTTTTCCGTGCAAAATCCCTTTCCTTCCACCTGGCGTCACGGTGAGTCTCGACAACACCCCAGTAACCCGAAATACGCCGCCCTCTGATCAAGGACAGCGATGGGAGAAAGAGAGGGGGAAAAGGAGGGAGAAAGGAGGGGAGAAGGAGGGAGGGAGGAGGGAGGGAGAAGGAGAGGGAGAAGGAGGAGGGAGAAAGGAGGGGCTGGGTGTGCCGAGAGGGGAAACCTGGAGAGGGGGAAAATAGCGAAAAGAATTAAAGGGGAGAGAGAGAAGAGAGAGGAGAGAGGAGAGAGAGAGAGAGCGAGAGAGAGAGAGAGAGAGAGAAGAGAGAAGAGAGAGAGGAGAGAGGAGAGAGAGAGAGAGAGAGAGAGGAGAGAGAAAGAGAGAGAGGTATCGTTCGCCCTAATGAACCAAATTGGCACATGGCATTGATGGGAGACGGTCATGGGATCTATTTTTCTTGAATGAGACAAAGAAGAAAGGAAAAAGATAAGCTAAGAAAAGGAAAAAATAATATCTTTTCTCAGTTCAATTATTTGTATGTATATATGTGTATCTGTTTATGTCTGTCAATCAATTTAATTTCTGATCTAACCGCCTATGCATAGATCTAGATTTATTTAACCTCGTATTCAGCAAACAGTCCTTTCTATCTATCAAGTTTCCTATCTATCATTCTCTCTCTCTCTCTCTCTCTCTCTCTCTTCTCTCTCTCTCTTCTCTCCTCTCTCTCCTCTCTGTCTCCTCCTCCTATTCGTCTCTTCTCTCTCTCTCTTTCTTCTGCTCTCTCTCTCTCTCTCTCTCTCCTCTCTCCTCTTCTCTCTCGATCTCTTCTCTCCTCTCTCTCTCATCTCTCATCTCTTCTGGCTGACAGAGTTTAGATCTCTCATAAGGAACAAAACATCGGACGATGGGGCGATTATAAAGGCGTGCTTTTATCCAGCCGGGATTTCTATACACGGGCGATGTCATAGGCTATCGGTGTCTTGCATGTATTGAAAACGATGTAGTGCATCTACTTCGCTTGTTCGTGTTGGTTCCAAGGGACGAGACGCTAGGGTGATTCGGCTTATGGTGCAGCGAGTACTCAAGATGATCGATGGCTAAGCTGGTAGTAGGAGTTGTCGGCTGGATTAAAGCGGATGTCAAGGGACGCGCGCAGCGTGATGTCAATCGTCGTAGACCATACGA
>NW_020872358.1:353283-358283 GCF_003789085.1 Penaeus vannamei | reverse complement strand
AGAGAGAGAGAGGGGGGCGAAAGAAAGGGGAAGGGGTTTTAACATTTCTTTTGAATGAAACTTTATTTTTTTTTTGGGGGGGGGAGGGGGGGAACGCGTATATGAGGATTTTTTTTATTATTCTACTTATCTATAATTTATACATCTATTTATCTACTCATCAATTTTTGAAAGAGGTAGAAGGAAAGAGAAGTGAAAAGGGAGATAGGGAAAAGGGGAAAAAGGGTTAATTAATGATAATTGTCAAGATAAAGTAAAAAAAAAAAAAAAAATCGAGGGGAAGGTTAAAAGAGAGAAGAGGAGAAGAGAGGAAGGAGAGAATAGGAGGAATAAGGAAATAGGGAAGGAGGGAAAACGAGAAAATGGAAAGAATAATGAAGGAGGTAAAAAGGGAGAGAAATGAGAAGGGTAGACGGGAAAAGCGAAAGACAGGAGAAAGGAGAACAAAGAAGAAAGGATGGGAGGAAGGGAGAACTTGCAAGAATAGAGAAGATTAATATAACAAAGAAGAAAGAAAGAAAGAAAGAAAAATAAATATATAACAATAATAAGAAAAGATACATAGACGAAATGAGAGAGAAGGAGGTAACGAAGATGTGGAGGAAAGAGGAGGGTAGAAGAGGGTAGGAAAAGAATAAAGAAGGGAAGAGGAAGACAGAGGAAGAGTTAGAGAAATAGAGAAAGAAATAAAAGGGGTAGTGGAGGGTAGCAGAAGAAGGGTAGGAGGGGGGAGTGGGGAGAGCGGGAGGAGAGGAGAAGGAGGAGAGGAGGAGGAGAAGGAGAGGAAGGAGAAGAGAGAGGAGGGAGGAGAAGGAGAAGGAGGAGGAGAAGGAGAAGGAGGAGGAGAAGGAGGAGAAGGAGCGAAGAGAAGGAGAAAGATAGGAGAAGAGAAGGAGAGAGAAGGAGGAAAGGATGAGAGAGAGGAAAAGGAGGAGAGGAGAAAAAAGAGGGAGGAGGAGAAGGAGTGAAAGGAGGAGGAGAAAGAGGAGAGGGGAGAAGAAGGAGAAGAGGAGAAGGAGAAAGAGAGAAAAAGAAGAAAAAGGAGGAGAAGAAGGGAGAAGGAGAAAGAGAAGAAAAAGAAGGAAAGAGAGGAGAAGAAAAAGAAGAAAGAGGAGGAGAAGAAGAAATAGAAGGAGAAGAAGAAGAAGAAAGAGAAGAAAGAAGAAAGAAGAAGAAGAAAGAAGAAGGAGGAGGAGGAGGAAAGAGACCGAATCTCGTGGGTGGTAAGAGCATTTAGTAAACTCCTTGGTAGACCTTCTTATAACTTGGTAAAAAAAGTCTTAAGTGATTTCTTGTCTGAATGTTATGATGCTTTCCTTGCGTGGGGGGTCCGGGAGGAGGTGGGGAGAGGGGGGGGAGAGGGAGGTGGGGATGGTGGGGGAGGGGATTGGGATAAGGGAGGTGGGGAGGTGGGGAAGGGAGGATGGTGGTGGGAAGGGGTGGGGTGGGATGGGTAAGGGGAGGAGGATGGTTTGGAAGGAGGGAGGATGGGAGGATGTGGGGGTGGGATGATGGAAGGGAGGAGATGGGGAGAGGGAAGGAGGGAGAGGAGGGAAGAGGGAGGAGGGGAGGAGGGAAGGAGGGGGATGGGGATCGTAGGGGGGGGGGGGAGGGAATTAGGGAGGAGAGGAGAGGAGGGGTAAGGAAGGATGGTGGAGAAGATGATGATGGTGGGAAGGAAGAGAGATGGAGAAGGGAGGAGAAGATTTGGGGAGGGGGAGGAGAAGGAAAGGAACAAAATGGAGGATAGAGAGGAGAAGGAGATGGAGAAGGAAGGATGGAGAGGGAGAGGAGAGAGGAAAATGGAGATGGGGGGAGAGGAGGGAGGGAGAAGAGGTAGGGAGGGGGAAAAGAAGGAGTGGTAAGGGGAGGTGAGGTTGATGAGGGAAGTAGAAAAGGGAGAGGAAAATAGAGATGGGAGAGAGAGGAGGAAAGGGAAAGGGGAATGGAGTGAAAAGGAAGAAGGAAGAAGAGGAGAAAAGGGAGGAACTGGGGAAAGGGGAGAAGGAGGCCGAGAAGAAAGGGGACGAATAGGAGAATTTAGAGATGAGAATAGAGGAGAGAGGAAGAGGATGAAAGATGAAAGAAAGGGGAAGAGGAGGAACTGGAGAGAAAAGCGGACAAAGAAGAAGAGAGAATTGAGAAAATGACTAAAAAGGAATAGAATAAAGAATAAAAAAGGGGGAGGAAGAAGTGAAAGGGCAAAGGAAAGAGGAGAAAGAGAAGAAAGGGGAAGAAGAGAAAGAGAAGAAAGGGGAAGAGGAAAAATGAGAGGAGAGAACGAAGAAGGAGAAGGATATAAGAAAAAAAAAAGGTATGCGAAGGAAGAGGAAGTAGGAAGAAGAATGCGGACAAGGAGAGGAAAAGGAGAGGCGAAAGAAAGACGTGATAAAGAAAGAGAGGAAGAGGAAAAAGGGAAAATGGGAAAAGAAACAAAGAAGATGAGAAATGGAAAGTCGAGGAAGAGGAAGCAAGAAGAAGAGAGGAGGAGAGAAAGAGGAGAGGAGAAAGACGATTAAGAATAAAGAAAAAAAAGAAGATAAAGTTGATGATGAAAAGAAACGGATAGAAAGATTATGATGAAAAAACACACATACGTACAATAAACAAACACATACATATGTGTGTGTTTGTGTGCATATATATAAGTATACACACACACACACACACACACCACACACACACACACCACACACACACACAACACACACACACACACACACACACACAACATATATATATATTATATATATAATTATATATATTATATATATATATATATTATATATATATACATACATACATTATAAACAAACACACATACGTATGCGCATATGCATGTATGTATGCGTGTATGTATCCATATATACATACTATAGGCAAAAAACAAACCCACCACAAACCAGACTATACTTACCCCCCCCTCCCCTCCTCCCCCTCCCCCTCCTTCCCCCTCCTTCCCCCTCCCCCCCTCCTCCTCCTCCCCCCCAATCACGGTCGAGTCAAAACGTTTATTCCTTTCAAACGATCACAAACGTTTCATGTAATAAAGGCAGATACACAGACCCGTAATCTTTTACATTTCCATTATATTAGAATTAACTTGTCAGATGCACACAATCCATAGAGTTGTTGTATACATATTCGTTGTTGTTTTTTTGTATCATTAATAAATTGATCTAGTTATTTATTATTATTGGTATCATTTTTTTTTTTTTTTTTTTTTTTTTTTTTTTTAGAGGGGGACTAATGTAAACACAATCAGCATCATAATCAAATGGGAAATAAAGACTACGTTTAATCGAGAACATCCTGTATCCCGGCCGGCCATTTAATTACGGAGGATGAAGAGATAACAGTTAAATCTATAAACAAATAGAAAAAAATATATATTGGTTGTGCTTGTTTTTTTTTTTTTTTTTTTGAGGGGTGGGGGAGGTGGAGGAGGTGGGGATGGGGGTGTGTGGGGTGGGGGTTTGTTGGAGGGGAGTGGCGTTTCAAAAAGGTAAAAGGGATAGATGGATTGATACAGAGATAAGTATATATATAGATATATATGAGGAATATATATACACACACACACACAACAACACCACACACACACACATACATATATATAATATATAGATAGATAGATAGATAGATAGATAGATAGATAGATAGATAGATAGATAGATAGATAGATAGATAGATAGATAGATAGATAGATAGATAGATAGATAGATAGATAGATAGATAGATAGATAGATAGATAGATAGATGATATAGAAAGATATAGATAGATAGATAGATAGGATGATAGATACATGGATATGGATATATATGTATATATATTTACACATATATGTGTATGTGAATATACTTAACATATATGCAAATTTGCGCGTGTGTTTGTCTGTATAGGTGTATGTGTGTATGTATGTATACACATAAAATGGAATAACTGCAAACGCTATGACACAAAATACTAATCCATACATCAAAAATACCCATCGATTTTAACCCCAAAGAACGTAAATTTGACGCACAACATTGAGAAAAAAAAAAGGAAAAGAAGAAAAGAAAAGGAAAAATTTAAGCTTCAAAAACCCACATCCATTGACATCTAAAATTGAAAAAAAGAGAAAATCTCTCAATTTCAATTTCAAAATAGAAAAAAAAAGAAAAAAAAAGCTTCAAAACCCCGAATCCATTGAAATACAAAATTGAAAAAAAAGGAAAAAGAGAAAAAAAAAGAAAAAAAAAGAAAAAGTTTAAGCTTCAAAACCCCACATCCATTGAAATCTAAAATTGAAAAAAAAAAACAGAAAATCTCTCAATTTCAATAAAAAAAATAAAAAAAAAGCTTCAAAACCCCACATCCATTGACATCTAAAATTGAAAAAAAGAGAAAATCTCTCAATTTCAATTTCAAAAAAGAAAAAAAAGAAAGAAAAAAATTAAACTTCAAAACCCCACATCCATTGAAATACAAGATTAAAAAAAGAAAATCTCTCAATCTCAATTTAAAAAAAGGAAAAAAAGAAAGAAAAAAAAGCTACAAAAGCCCACATCCATTGACATCTAAAATTGAAAAAAGAAAAAATCTCTCAATTTCAATAAAAAAAAGCTTCAAAACCCCACATCCATTGAAATCTAAAACTCAAAAAAAAGAGAAAAAATCTCTCAATTTCAATTTCAAAAACCCCATCCTGCGCAAATTGACCGGAAGCAAACACCTCCACATTTTCTAATGGACAAAATTACCTATAATGGTATTCATACTCGCTATATACTATAATGGTATTCATATATATAATGGTATTATAATCGTTTTTTCCACTGTCCGCTGATACCTGGCATTGCGAAGCATGATACCACATTATCATAACAACAAATGAAGCGCAAAGATTCGATTCATTATAACGATTGGATGGCTAATGAGGGCTGTGACGTCATCGGAGCCATGTGACGTTCATCGGGAGCCATTTTGATTTTGAAATGAGTCAAGAGCAACACGG
>NW_020872358.1:348283-350783 GCF_003789085.1 Penaeus vannamei | reverse complement strand
GCTAAATCTCTTGTAAATACGAGAAGAGGCGAAGAGAATATGGAAAATTCATTAATTCCATTCGTGTTTTCGTGTGTCATTTTTTCCTATTTTTTTTTTTTTTTTTTTTTTTGGGGGGAGGGGGGGTGAAGGGTTATCTCCCTTGATTTTCTTCTGGTTTTGTCTCTTGTACTTTATTCTGTATCTCCCTATGTCTGTCTATCTTTCTGTTTGTCTTGTCTCTGTCTGTCTTTTCTCTCTCTCTCTCTTCTCTCTCTCTCTCTCCTCTCTCTCTCTCTCTTCTCTCTCTTCTCTCTCTCTCTCTCTCTCTCTCTCTCTCTCTCTCTCTCATCTCGCTCTCTCTCTCTCTCTCTTCTCTCTTCTCTCTCTCTCTCTCTCTCTCTCTCTCTCCTCTCTCTCTCTCTCTCTCTCTTCTCTTCCCCCCTTTTTCTCCGTCCTCCTACCCTCCTCTCTCTCCTCCTCTCTCCTCCTCCTCTCTCCCTTTTCCCTTCCCATTCTGACCCCCTCCTCCCTCCCTTCCCTTCTCCCTCCTCCTCCATTCCCCTCCCTCCTCCTCCTCCTCCTCTTCCCCCCCTCCTCCTCTCTCCCTTCTCCCCCTTCTCCTTTTCTTCCCTCTCCTCTCCTCTCCTCCTCCTCCCTCCCCCCATCCCCCTCCCATTCCCCTCCCCCCCCTCCCTCCCTCCTTCTCTCCTTCTCTACTCCTCCTCTCTCTCCCTCCTTCCTCTCCTCCTCTCCTCCTCCTCCTCTGCAATCAGCTCTCACCCTCTGAAACAGCGGACACCTTGATACACACGGGCGATAACCTCCATATACCGGGACAGTGTTGCCAGAAATGCAACGGCCGGGACAATGTTGCCAGAAATGCAACGGAATCTGCTTATTAGAGGTTGGAAGCTTGTTCTGTGTGTTGTGTGAAGGGTGTAGGGGGTGGGGGTGAGGGCTAGGGTGGTGGGGTGGGGGGAGAGGAGTTAAGTGTGTGATTTTGGGGTTTGGTGTAGTGTGTGTGCTATGGTGGTTTTTGTTTTGTATGTTTTGTGTTGTGGTTTTGTGGTGGGTTGGTGTACTGTTGATATGTGTTGCTGATTGTGCTGGTGATTCGGATGTACATTGGTGTTCTGTTGTTTTGGTGTAATGGTCAACCTTGATATCAACGAAGATGATAATGATTACATAATATCACAAAAAGCAATAATAATACTAAATGAAATTTAATTACTAATGAAACTGAGAAATGATGGAAATGATAATTATAATTTCTGTGAAATATAGTAATGATATAGTGTAAAATAAACTTATGCAATTAATGTGATAAATAATGTGATAATAGTAATAATTATTAAAAAAAACAATAATAATAATAACCATAAGGCAATGATAAAAATATGATAATGATAATGATGCAAAAAGCAATAAATGATGATAAGAACGTAACAGTAATGATAATGATTGATAATTAATGACAATGATTATTGATAATAATGATAACGATATAACAACAATAACGGTGATATGATCAGGATAGAACAATAAAGATAATTGTTAAAATACTACTAATGATAATTGATAATGATATTGATAGTAATAATGCTGATGCTGATGATAATGATGATAATTGAAAAAAAAACATGATAATGGTAGAAATATGATAATTGTATGATGATGATGATGATGATGATGATGACCAATTAAATAATGATGCTGATACAACAGTAAATAACAGTAGTTATAACATTGATGAGGATAAAAATGACAAAAACAAACATAGTAAAGTAATGATATTGATAATAATGATAATAAATAATAGTAAAATATAATAACCAAAATAATTGATAACAATAATAATAAAAGAAAGAGAATATAATGACAACACATTGATAATGATATTGATGACGTGACAAGGAGAAGTCAGTGACAATAATGATAACAATAACATTAATGATAAAGATAAGAAACATGACAATAATCAAAAGATAACAACAGTATTCATAATCTCGATAAAAATATTGTTTACGATGACGAAAATAAAGAGGACTAATAATAATAAAAGTAATAATAATCATGATGATTCAGATATTCATGATAAAAAATAGCCTTACTGATGATAATGATTATCTTAAATTGACGATTAATACCCTAACTGATAACACAAGCGATAATAATTCGAGTAGCGATAATGATAATGATTATACGAACAACATTGATATTAATAATAAAATCTGAAAGAGAAAGAGAAGAAGGAGAAGGAGAGAGAGAGAGAGAGAGAAGAGAGAGAGAGAGAGGAGAGAGAGAGAGAGAGAGAGAGAGAGAGAGAGAGAGAGAGAGAGAGAGACGAGAGAGAGAGAGAGAGAGAGAGAGAGACAGACAGAGAGACAGAGACGGAGAAGAGAAAGAGAGAGACATAGAAGAAGAGAAAGAGAAAGAGAGAGACAAAAAGACCGACAGAGAGAGAGAGAGAGAAAAAAAAGACTCCCTTCCCCTCCCCCCCCCCCCAAAAAAAAAA
>NW_020872358.1:338283-343283 GCF_003789085.1 Penaeus vannamei | reverse complement strand
GCAGAAAGGAGTGGAAGATCGAAGATGGAGAGGGGGAAACACGCGAAAACATTACTGTGAGAGATTTGTTTTTTTCCATAACGAGAGAAACGCGAAAGACCTTCCGTGCAGTTACATTAACCTCTCCATCGAACCTCACAATATCCCCTCCATCACCGCCAACACCATATCCATCACCATCACCTCCAGCAGCACCATCAAAGACCCACGATGAATTAAAAACGTCTCTTCATCGCAAAGCGTCGGCAACACCACAGATTCTCCGCGACCCTCACACCTGCTGCTCCTCACGCCCCCGACTCGGAATGTCTCTATATTAAAAAGAAATATGCGGCCATCCTTTGCTTCTTCGACGCCTCCGTTCGAGCTGTCGACCCTTCCCCTCGTCTGCGCTCCCCCCGCCCCTTCCCCTCCTCCCTCTCTTCCTCCCTTCTTCTTCCTTTCTTCTCTTTCTTCTCTTCCTCTGATCTGCGCTCCCTCTCGCCCTTCCCCTCCTCCCTCTCTTCCTCCTTCTTCTTCCTTTCTTCTCTTTCTTCTCTTCCTCTCATCTGCGCTCCCTCCCGCCCCTTCCCCTCCTCCTCTCTTCCTCCCTTCTTCCTTTCTTCTCTTCCTCTGATCTGCGCTCCCTCCCGCCCCTTCCCCTCCTCCTCTCTTCCTCCCTTCTTCTTCCTTTCTTCTCTTTCTTCTCTTCCTCTGATCTGCGCTCCCTCCCGCCCCTTCCCCTCCTCCCTCTCTTTCCTCCCTTCTTCTTCCTTTCTTCTCTTTCTTCTCTTCCTCTGATCTGCGCTCCCTCCCGCCCCTTCCCCTCCTCCCTCTTTCCTCCCTTCTTCTTCTTTCTTCTCTTTCTTCTCTTCCTCTGATCTGCGCTCCCTCCCCCCCTTCCCTCCTCCCTCTCTTCCTCCCTCTTCTTCTTTCTCTTTTCTTCTCTTCCTCTGATCTGCGCTCCCTCCCGCCCCTTCCCCTCCTCCCTCTCTTCCTCCTTCTTTCTTTCTTCTTTTCCTCTCTGATCTGCGCTCCCTCCCGCCCCCTTCCCTCCTCTCTCTCTTCCTCCCTTCTTCTCCTTTCTTCTCTTTCTTCTCTTCCTCTGATTGCGCTCCCTTCCCGCCCCTTCCCCTCCTCCCTCTCTTCCTCCCTCTTCTTCTTTCTTCTTCTTTTCTTCTCTTCCTCTGATCTGCGCTCCCTCCCGCCCCTTCCCCTCCTCTCCCTCTTCCTTCCCTTTTCTTTCCTTTTTCTCTTCTTCTCTTCCTCTGATTGCGCTCCCTTCCACTCCTTCCCCCTCTTCCCTCTCTCCTCCTTTTCATCTTCCTTCTTTTCCTCTGATTTGGGCTCTCTTTCCCACCCCTCTTTCCCCCTCCCTCTCTCCCTCTTTTCTTCTTCCTTTCTTCTCTCCTTCTTTTCCTCTGTTTTGCGCTCCCATCCACTCCGTCCCCCTGTTCCCTCTATCCTTTTTTTCTTCTTTTCTTTCTTTTCCTCTGATTTGCGCTCCATTTCCTTTCTTCCCCTTATCCCTTTTTTCTCCTCCCTGTCTTCTCCTTCTCTTCCCTCCCCCCTCCCCCTTCCTCTTTCCTTTCCCTCCCCCTCTTTCCTCTCTCCTCCATCTCCTTTTCTTCTCTCATCTCTCTCTCTCTTCTCTTCTCACTCTCCTCTCTCTTCTCACTTCCTCTCCTTTCCCCTTCCTTCCTCTACTGATTCTCTACCCTTTCCTCCCTCCCTCCCCTCCTCCTCCTCTTCTCCCCCCCCCCCTCATCCCCCTTCTCCCTCCCTCATCCATCTCTCATACCCAAATGGAAGGGTTTTAATGTCTTTCTCTTACTCATTTACTTCTCTCTATTTTCTCTCTCTCTTTCTATTTTTTTTTTTTTTTGGTTCTTTCTCTTGTGTATTTTTTTTCTCTCTGTCTTTCTTTCTTTTTTATCTTTCTTTTTCTTTCTTTTTTCTTTATTTCTCTCTCTCTTCACTTTGTTTTTCTCTCTCTATTTTCTCTTTGTTTCTCTCTCTCTTTTTCTTTATTTCTCTTTTTTCCTCTTTTATTCACTCATTCTTTCTCTCCTTTCGTTTTTTTTCTTAATTTTCTGAAAACAAAGAAGAAGTAGAAAGGAAGGAAGAGAAGACCCAGAAAAAATGAAAAGGAAGAAAGGAGGAAAAGGAGGGAAGTGGAAGAGGAGGAGGAAGAAGAGGAGGGGGAGGAAGAGAAGGTGGAAGAAGAGGGGGAGGAAGAGAAGGTGGAAGAGGAGGAGGGGTGAGGAAGAGGAGAAGGAGGAAGGAGGAGGACGAAAAGAAGAAGGGGAAGGAGAAGGAGGAGGAGGAGGCAGGTAGGCTAGAAGAAAAGGAAGTGATAGGAAATAGCTATAGGAGGAAAAGTATTGACAATTAGGAGGAAAACAACGAATTTGAAAGAGGAATAAAAAAAGTGAGAGTAAAGAAAGAAAGAAAAAAAATAGAAGAAAAATCGAAGGAGTGAAGAGGAGGAATAAAAGGAGTGAGAAAGGGAAGAGAATAAGAGAGAGAAAAGAGGGAGGAGGAGGAATAGGAGAGAGCAAATAAGGAGGATGAAAAGGAGAGATAAAGGGAGGAGGAGGAAAATGAGAAAGAAGAGAAGGAGGAGGAAGAAAAGGAGAGACCAAAGGAAGAGGAAGAAAATGAGAAGAGAAAAGAAGGAGAAGGAGGAAAAAAGGAAAGACCAAATAAAGAGTAGGAAAATGAGAATAGAGAAAAGAAGGAAGTGGAGGAAAAAGGAATAAGGAGGACCACCCGCTATGCTTTTGCTAATTAAGACTTTATCTCCACTTCCGGGCAGGGAATCGTTTTTTTTACGATCTATTAATTAACACAAGGGTCATCAACTCCGACCCGAAACTGGCACTTTGGAAATTAGTTTCGTGGGCTCAGGACTGTCGCTTATATCACGTCGAAGTTATGCGTCTACGCCTTCGCTGCTCCCCCGCCTCTCCCCCCTCCTCCTCTCCCCCTCTGCCTCTCTCTTCTTACCCCTCTCTCTCCCTCCCTCCTCTACCTGCCCCCCTTCTCTCTCTCTGTCTCTCCCTCCCCCTCCTTCCCTCTCTCTACCCTCTCCTATTCTACCTCTCAACCTCTCTTCCCTTCCCCTCCTATCTCCATCTCTCTACTTGCCCCCTCCTCTCTCCCCCTCTCCTCCTTTACTTCTCTCTACCCCCCCCTCCTCTCTCTCTCCCTCCCCTCCTCTCTCCCTTTCCCTCCTCTTCTCCTCCCCTACCTGCTCTTCTAGCCTCCTCTCGCCCACTTTCACCCCGTCTTCCCTTCTTTATTCCTTTTCTCTTCTTCTTCTTCTTCTCCCCGCCTTCGCTGCGCTCCCTCTTCTCCCTCTCCCTCTCCCTCTTCTACTGCCCCCCTTTCGCTCCTCTCGCCCTCTTGCTTTCACCTCGTCTTCGCTTCCTTATTCCCTTTCTCTTCTTCTTCCTCACCCTCGCCGCTCTCCCTCTCTCTCTCTCTCTTTCTCCTCCTATCCCCACCTCCACACTATATCCTTTCTTCTTTTCCTCATTCCCCTCCCCTCCTCCTTCCTTCACCTTCTCTACCCCCCTCCTCCACCCCCTTCTCCCACCCTCTTCTTTGCTTTCCTCATACCCTCTCCTCTCCTACCCCTCCTCCTCACCCACATCCTCTTTTTCACTTCCTCTCCCTCTCTCCTCCACCCCCAACCCCTCCCCTGCCATACCCCTCTTCTCCTCCCCCTTCTATTCCCTCCTTTGCACCTCTCGCCTCTTCAATTCTCCCTCTTCCGGGTGTCTGAGTTTAACGAATAAGGTGGAGACAGACGGAGGAATGGAGAGGGAGGCAGAGGAAGAGAGGAGAGAGGGAGAGGAGGAAGGGAAAGGGCGAAGAAGAGGAAGGGAGAGGAAAAGGGAAGGAAGGAGAAGGAGAATGAAGGAGAAGAGGAAGGGAGAGGGAAAGAGGAGGAAAGGAGAGGAAGTGAGGAGGAAGGGAGAGAAAGAGAGGAGGAAGGGAGAAAGGCGAAGAGGAGGGAGGAGGGGGAGAGAGAAGGAAGGAGAAAGGAGAGGAAGGGGAGGAAGAAAAGGACGAAGAGAGAAGGAAGAAGGAAGAGAGAAGGAAGGGGGAAGAAGAGAGGAAGGGAAGGAGAAAAAGATGATGATAATAATGATTATGGTAAGCATATCATATCATTGTGATGATGAAATTGGTGATAATGATAATAATAATGATAATGACAACAACAATACTAATAATAATGATGATAATAATAATGATAATAATAATAATACTGATATCAATGATACTAATGAAGATAGAAATAATAATAATAATGATGATAATGATAATGATGACAGCAACAAAATATTTATAACGATCATGATGATTAGGGGAATCATGGTAGTAATGATAAGGGCAAGAAATACGACAATGATAAAGATGGTAGTGACACTGATATTATTTCTGGTACTCCTTAAACTACCACTACTAAAGCAATTACTACGACTACTACCACTACTACTACAGTTACTACGACTACTACCACTACTACTACTATCACAACTACTCCAATTACTACGGCTACTACGCAATTATTGATAATGATAATGGCATTCATGGTGATGATGATAATGGTGATCAAAATAATAATGTTAAAAGGAACAATGATGATGGTGATAATAATGATGATAACAGAATTACAGGATGATAAGGTAATTACACAAATAATTTTCATCATTTTGTTATTATCATTTATCATTGTTACTGTCATGATTATGATCATTGGTGTTGTAATTACCATAATGATTATTGATAATGACAAAACTAAGAGTAATCAATTTTATCAGCTTTATGATTGTCATCATTGTTATTATCAGCTTTACAATCATTAGGAATATTACTATCATGCCAGATATCATCCTCATCATCATTATCATCATCATCATCATCATCAATCAACATTATCATCATTATCATCCTCATCGTCATCCTCCTCCTCCTCCTCCTCCTCATCATCATCATCATCGTTAATA
>NW_020872358.1:318283-325783 GCF_003789085.1 Penaeus vannamei | reverse complement strand
GGTAGGGAGGAAAAGAAGGGAAGGAGGGGTAGGGAGGTCTGTTGGGCAGAGGGCAACGGGGGGGGGGAGAAGGGGGAGGGAAAGGGGAGGGGAGGGAAGGGGAAGAGTGGAGGTGAGAGGGAGGTCTCTTAGGCAGAGGGCAAGGGGGAGAGGGTGGGGAGTGGGAGGGGATGATTGGATGGGAGGGGAGGGGAAGAGGGAGGGGGGGAGGAGGGAGATCTCTTGGGCTGAGGGCAAGGAGGATGGGGGCGGGGAGGGGAGGGGAGTGGAGGGTTTGGGGAAGAGGGAGGTGAGAAGGAGGTCTGTTGGGCAGAGGGCAAGGGGGGCAGGGAGGGGGAGGGGAGAGGGGAGGGGGGGATGAGGGGGGAGAAGAAGGGAGGGGGAGGGAGAAGAAGGGGGAGGGAAGAGGGGAGGGGAGAGGAGAGGAGGGAGGGAGATCTCTCAGGCAGAGGGCAAGGAGGGATGGGGGCGGGGTGGGGAGGGGAGTGGAGGGAGGGGAAGAGGGGGTGAGAAGGAGATCTGTTGGGCAGAGGGCAAGGGGGCAGGGAGGGGAGGGGCAGAGGGGAGGGGGAGGGAATGAGGGGAGGAGAGAAGGGAGGGGGAGGGGAGGAGGAGAGAGAAAGAGGGAGGGGGAGGGAAGAGGGGAGGGGAGGAGGGGGAGGGAGGGAGGAAGAGAGAAGGGAGGGGGAGGGGCAGAGGGGAGGAGGAGGGAGATCTCCGAGGCAGAGGGCAAGGAGAAATGGGGGTGGGAGGGGAAAGGGGGGGGTTCTGTTGGGCCTTCAATGCCGGTGGTGTTTTATTGCCCTTCGAGGCAAGTGCTTGAAATGTTTATTGAGTTCTGATGTCGTTTTTGTGGCCGTTCAGATTTATTTCATCTGCGTCTCCTCCTCCTCCTTCTTTGCCTCCTTCTCTTCGTCTTTTTTTGCCTCATTCTCTTCCTCTTTCTTTGCCTCTTCCTCTCTCTTTTTCTTTCTCTTTCTCTTCCTCTTTCTTTGCCTCTTCCTCTTTTACTTTGCCTCTTTCTCTTCCTCTTTCTTTCCTCTCTCTTCCTCTTTTTCTTTGCTCTCTTTCCTTTTTGCTCTTCTCTTTTTCTTTCCTTTTTCTCTTCCTCTTTCTTTGCCTCATTCTCTTCCTCTTTCTTTGCCTCTTCTCTCTCTCTTTTTTTCTCTTTCTCTTCCTCTTTCTTTCCCTCTTCCTCTTTTTCTTTGTCTCTTTCCCTTCCTCTTTCTTTGCCTCTTCCTCCTTTTCTTTGCCTCATTCTTTCCTTCTCTCTTTGCCTCCTCCTCTTCCTCTTTTCTTTTTCTTTGCTCTTTCTCTTTTCCTCTTTCTTTGCCTCTTTTCTCTTCCTCTTTTCTTTGGCCTCTTTCTCTTCCCTTCCTTTTTTTCCTCTTTCTTTGCTCTCATCCTCTTTTTTCTTTCCTCTTCTCTTGGTGCCTCTTCTCTTTTCTCTTTCTCTCTCTTCCCTTGTTTCTCTTGCTCATTCTCTATCTATTTGCCTCTCCTCCTCTTTCTCTTATCTTCCTTCCATCGCTGGTGCGCCACTATGGGGGGAGGGGGAAGGGGGAGGGTGGGGGGAGGGAGAAGGGGAGGGGGAGAGTGAGGGGGAGTGGGGGGAGGGGGAGGTGGAGGAGGGGGGGGCCGAGATTGGCGATTCGTCAGGTCTCCTTCTTTCTTTTTTTCTTTTTCTTTTTCTCTTTTTTCCCCTTCCTTCTTTTACTTTCCTTTTCTTTTTGTTTTCTCTTTCTTCTTCTTCTTTTCCCTTTAACTTCTTATTCTTGTTCTTCCTCCTCTTCTTCAGCTTCTCCTTTACTCCTTTATCTTCCTCTACCACTAGAGCCTATTCTCTCTCTCTCCTCTTTCTCTCACTCCCTCTCTCCCTCCCTCCCTCCCTCCCCTTCCCCACCTCACTCTCTCTCCCCCTCCTCCCTCCCCTTCCCCCCTTTCCCCTTTCCCCTCCACTCCCTCTCTTCCGCTCCCCCTACCCCCCCTTCCCCCCTTTCACCCTCCCCCTCTCTCATCCCTTTTCCCCTCCCCTCCCTCCCTCCCCCTCTCTTCATCCCCCCTTTCCCCTCCTCCCCTCTCTCCTACCTACCCTTCCTCCCTCTCTCACTCCCTCTTTCCCTTCACCTCCTCCCTCCTCCCTCCCCCTCCCTCCTTTCCTTTTCCTCCCCCCTCCCCCCTTTCCCCACCTCTCCCCCCTTCCCCTCCTCCCCTTTCCCCACCTCCCTCCCTCTCCCCACCTCTCCCTCCTACCACGACCGTACCTGAGACGAGCCTCTGAGTTCGGCGAGCGGGAGCATGACGGACGAGTTGGCGCCTGATGCGGAGGAGTCAGTCCGCTGGCCTTCAAGAAACACGAAGAAGGGGGGGACGCAGATCAGGGAGAGAGGAGGGGGGGGGGGGGAATGCAGATCAGGGGAGAGGGGGGGGGAGGGAGAACGCAGATCAGGGGGAGAGGAGGGGGGCGAGAAACGCAGATCGGGGGGGGGGGGGGGGGGCAGGCGGAGCGAGGGCGTCTCTCAGCCTTTTCGATTTTGCAGTTAGTAAGATGTGAGAGATTCCTAGACTCTTTTCGTATGGAGAAGGAAAATGGCGAGGATAAGAATGATAAATGAAAAAAGAAAATATCGAGAAAGAGAGACACAGAGAAAGAGAGAGGGATAGATAGATAGATAGATAGATGGATAGATAGATAGATAGATAGATAGATAGAGAGAGGGAGAAGAGAGAGAGAGAGAGAGAGAGAGAGAGAGAGAGAGAGAGAGAGAGAGAGAGAGAGAGAGAGAGAGAGAGAGAGAGAGAGAGAGAGAGAGAGACTGGTGCGGATACACGTTCAGACGGATGGACACGTGTGTACGTTCGCATAGATAGGCAGGATATAGATACGCTTACATATAGATAAATACGATGCAGGTACATGTACACATAGACAGGCACGATGCAAATGCAAATACACACAGACACACACAAACACACACATACACACAAACCATACATTACCTACTACAAACAACAACAACACACACACGAACAAGCAAACACATACAACCTCCATTAAAAAAAAGAAAAAAGAAAAAAAAAAAAAAAAAAAAAAACAGATTCCTTCCACTGTTTCTTCTTCTTCTTTTCCCTTTAACTTCTTATTCTTGTTCTTCCTCTTCTTCTTCAGCTTCTTCTTTACTCCTTTATCACAACAACACACACGTACGAACAAGCAAAACACATACCTCAAAAAAAAAAAAAAAAAAAAAAAAAAGATCCTTCCACTCCAAATCCAAAAATCCCCCTCCCCCCCAAAAAAAATCCCTTGCAGCCGGAATCTCGAAAAACTTCAACCACCTCAAAAAAAATAAAAAAAAATAAAAACGAAATTTCAAAATCCTTAAGCTTCAAGTCTCTGGGTTCGATCTCCTTGCTTCTCTCTCTCTCTCTCTCTCTCTCTCTCTCTCTCTCTCTCTCTCTCTCTCTCTCTCTCTCTCTCTCTCTCTCTCTCTCTCTCTCTCACTCACTCTCTCTGCGCCCGACGAAGTGCTAATTACGTCCCAGTGGTTCGAAAAGAGATGAAATGAGGCGGGTTTAGTATTTCCGGGTGGGGGGGTAGGGGGGGCGCATCCGTCATGCCACAAGACGTATTTCTATAAAGTAATACGAATGCCGGAGGAAAGTCTGTCAGCACGCCAAGGAAGAGGGGAAAGGAAAGGAGGAAGAGGAGAAGGAGGAGGAGTAGGAGGAGAAGGAGAAGAAGACGAAGACGAAGAAGAAGAAGAAGAGAGAAGAGAGAGGGGGAGAGAGAGAGATGAACAGGTAGAGAGTAGGAAATAAAAGAAGAGAGAGTGAGTGAGATAGATAGCTAGATAGATAGAGATAAAGACAGACAGACGGACAATCAGACAGAGACAGAGACAGACAGACAGACAGAGAGAACAACAAACACAGACAGACAGACAGACAGACAGAGAAAGGAAACAGGAAGGTCAAATTATGTTTTTCCTTGCCTACCAAACCTGCTTTTACACAAACCAAAATATTCGAAGCCTCATCCCAAATTGTGAATCAACCACCACAGCTCCGGAAGCCTTTACAGAGAAACCATTTTTATATTTCTCTTAAAAAAAAAAAGACCTCCCCCCCCACACCTCTATGTCAAATCTAAGGGAGAGAAGAAAAAAAAACAGAGATCCAAACACAGCATTAGTGTTTGAAAACTGAGGTGTATATTTATAGATATTTTCCCCCTCATCTCTCCACCCGTGTGCTATATCAAAATAAACTTCGAGTAAATATGAAATACCCGACTTCACGGATTTCGTTAAAAAAAAAAAAAAAAAAAAAAAAAAAAAGAGAGAGAGAGAGAGAGAGAGAGAGAGAGAGAGAGAGAGAGAGAGAGAGAGAGAGAGAGAGAGAGAGAGAGAGAGAGAGAGAGAGAAATTGCGAATATTTAATCACTTCTTAAGATAAGGTGCTAATTTCTCCGATGTATCATTTCTTGCAAAGTCCAATTCATGCGAGCCAAGTTGTCATTAGTTTATCGATAACGTGAGTGGGGAAGTCTCATACCCTCCCTCTCCCCCTTCCCCAAGTCCTCATGCACCCTCCCCCAAATCCACATATCCTACCCCTTAAGCCCTCATAGTCTCACTCTTCCCTTTCCTCACACAGCTTTCTCTTACCTCATACTTCCTCATTTTTATCCCCTTCACTCATCTTCTTACCCTTCCCTCACATCCCTCTTCCTCCTTTCATTTATTCTCCCTCCCTTCGCTCTTATGCCTTTCCATTCCCTCATACACCCTCATCTTCAAATTCCTCCCTGCCCTCATACCTCATTCCTTTTCTCCTCCTTCGTCTTTTCTGCCCTCATTCTCTCTTTCTCTTCTCCCCCTCCTTCCCTTCGCTCATGCCCCCTTCCCCTCACGCTTGCCCTCTTCTTTCCCTCATTCTCCTCTCCTCCTTTCCCCTCCTTGGTAGTTCTTTCCTTCCCCTCTTCTCCGTCTCTTCCTTCCTTCTCTCATTCTCCCCTCCTCCTCTGCCCCTCTTTCTTCCTTTCCTCATCATCCTTCTTTTCTCCTTCCTTCCCTCCTCGTCTTCCCTCCTTCCTTCCCTCCTCTTACACTCCTTCCTTCTCTCCTCGTCTTCCCCTCCTCTTACACTCCTTCCTTCCCTCCATCCTGCTCCCCCTACTGCCTTCCCTCCTTCCTTCCCTTCTCTTCCCTTGTCCTTCTTTCCTACTCTCCCCCCTCGTCCTTCCTTCCTTCCTCCCCCCTCCACCTCCTTACTTCCTACCCTCTTTCCTTCCATCCCTCCATCTTCTTCTCGTCCTTCCTTCCTCCCTTTCCTCCCCTCGTCCTTCTTCCTTCCCTCTCCACGTTTCTCCCCTCCTTCCTTCCTCCTTCCTTCTTCCTCCCCTCGTCCTTCTTCCTCTCTCTCCCTCGTTCTCCCTCCTTCCTTCCCTCTCTCCTCCCTTCCTCCTTTCCCCACGTTCTCCCCTCTTCCTCACACCCTTCCCTTCTCTTCAAACATTAAGGTGTCTTTGGATCAGCTGTTTGACCTCAAAGAAGCGACGCGAGAAGGATAAGAAGATAAAAGATAACGAGGAAGATAAGGTGATAAAACAGAGACCAAAGAGTAGAAAGGAGGGGAGAGAACGTAGAGAGGAGATAAAGGAGATAAAGAAAGGGATATAAATATAACTAAACGGGGATAAATGTTAATGGAGAGGAAATGGTAAAAGAAGGGAAAAACAGGAAGAGGTGGAAATATTAGGAGGATTATGGATAGAAAGGGAAATGCAAGAAAGAAGATGGCGAGGATAAGAATAATAATAATAATAAAAAAAATATCGGGAAAGATAGAGACAGAGAAAGAGAGAGGGATAGATGGATAGATAGAAAGATAGATAGATAGAGAGAGAGACTGGAACAGAATTAGAAATAAAAACAAAAAATAGATAGAAAATCAGAAAACCATGCACAAAGTAATAAGAAAAGAGCAAAATAGAAGCCATTTCTTTGCTCCTTATCCTTCACCCCTCTTCTTCCCCACTCACCCCTCATTTCCCCACTCACCCCTCACTACCCCACTCACCACCCTACCCCTCTGACCCCCTCGCTTCCTCTCTCACCCCCTTACTTCCCCTCACCCTCACTACCCCGCTCACCCCTCACTTCTCCATTCACCCCTTCACTTCCCCACTTACCCCCTTAATTCCCCACTCACCCCTCACTACCCCACTCACCCACCCTACCCCTCTCACCCCCTCACTTCCTCTCTCACCCCCTCACTTCCCCACTCACCACTCTCACCCCCTCACCTCCTCTCTTCTTCTTCCTCCTCCCCCCCCCCCTCCTTCATTTCAAATCTCCCGCCAAAAAGTTTCCACCCGTTGACCTCTCCTTGTCTAACGGCCATCGGCTCTCCTTCCCGGTAGTTCCCTAATTGGGGGATTATTAACTAGTAGCCAATGGTTGTTGTTCGAAGTGTGACTCAACTCTTAGCCTTGAGGAGGAGGAGAGGAAAGAGAGGAGGAGGGGGGGGGTGGAGCGGGAGGGGAAGGGGAAGGGAGGAGGAGGTAGGGGGTCTGAGCCGTTCAGCTGAACACGGGTTCTCTTGTTCCCTCTTTGCTTGGGGTGGATGGGGGGGGGGTGAGGAGGGAGTGTTTTTTCTCTCTCTCTGCTTTTTCTTTCTTAATCAATGTATTTATCTTTTCTCTCGCTCTATCGCTTTCTCTCTCTCGTGCTCTCCCTCTTTCTTTCTCCCTCCCTTCTCCTCTCTCTCTCTTCTCTCTCTCTCTCTCTCTCTCTCTCTTCTCTCTCTCTCTCTCTCTCTCTCTCTCTCTCTCTCTTCTTTCTCTCTCTCTCTCTCTCTCTCTCTCTCTCTCTCTCTCTCTCTCTCTCTCTCTCTCTCTCTCTCTCTCTCTCTCTCTCTCTCTCTCTCTCTCCTCTCTCTCTCTCTCTCTCTCTCTCTCGCCTTTTTGCTCTTTATCACAGGTTCGACATTATATTTTTTTTATGTTTCCTATTATTTTACCCCCTCCCCCAAAGTATACAGTAGAGATATCAGATACGCAAATAGACATACGAAAAAACAATAATGATGATGATTATAATAATATCAAAACCAATAATAGCACTAATAAGATTGATCATTTCCCATTCTTAAAAAAAATATATATATATAGGATAAACATCTTGATAGCTATTACATCAATTTATGAAATTTTACCTCAATCCTCAAAGTACTTTCCTTTTCCCATTACCAAGTACCAAATAAATTCACCTAAACATTTGCAAGTCGAATTTATCAAATGTATACTTATTAATGCCGTGATTAAGTGGTGCCGATAAAGCCAACACTCCAATGTTTATGTTTGCCTTCTTAATATAAACTTTATATAAAAAAGAAATGTAGATTTATTTCTCATATTCATATTGAGGGTATATCGACCTTCCTTGAAAAGATATATTGCGTAATATACTCACTTTCTGGTTGTTATTGTCATGA
>NW_020872358.1:278283-293283 GCF_003789085.1 Penaeus vannamei | reverse complement strand
TAGTAGAAGAAGAAAAATTAGAGGAAGAAAAAATGAGAAATACGTGGAAGAAGAAAGAGAAGAATTAAGTAAAGAAGAAGAAGAAGAAGAAGAAAGAGATAGAACAACAAAATTTGAAGTGGGAAATAAAAGCAGAAAGGCTGTATCAATTTATCAGAAACTTTGAGTTACATCAAAACCTACGTCTTTCCTTCTGTTCCCATTTTCGTCAAGTCCGTGATCCACTTTTTTCTCTTTGTCTTTTGTTTTTCTTTCATCTAGTTGTATTAAAACCCATGCAGAGATCTGTCTCCTTTGATTTATTTTCTTTTTCTATCTTTTTAAACTTGTTTATTTCACTTTATTCTTTATTTCATTTTTCCATTCTTTTTTTTTCTTTTTCTACATTTCATTTTTTTTTTCATTTTTCTGCAATTCAGTTCTTCTTTTTCTGTTTTTTTTTTTTCGATCCAACTTTCTGGCAATATTGCAGATACTTCCAGGTGTTGCCAACATCGGTGACTTCATTTATGTCTTCGTACTCACCCAATTACCTAAACCGGTTGGCTCAAGTATCTCTCTCTCTCTCTCTGTCTCTATCTATCTATCGGTCTAACTATCAGTCTCCCTCTCTCTCTCTCTCTGTCTCTGTCTCTCTGTCTACTTAGCAATCTCTCTCTCTCTCTCTCTCTCTCTCTCTCTCCTCTCTTCTTCTCCTCTCTCTCTCTCTCTCTCTCTCTCATCTCTCTCTCTCCTCTCTCTCTCTCTCTCTCTCTTTCTCTTTAACCTTCCCCCCGTCTCTCCTGCTCTCTCTGTCTTTCTCTCATCTCTCGTCTTCATCTCTCTCTCTCTCTTCTCCCTCGTTCGGTCGCTCTCTCCGACTCCTCTCTTCTCTCTCTCTCTCTCTTCTCTCTCTTCCTCTCTCTCGCTTCTCTCTCTCTCTCCTCTCTCTCTTCTCTCCTCTCTCTCTCCTCGTCTCTCTCTCTCTCTCTCTCTCTCTCTCTCTCTCTCACTCTCTCTCTCTCTCGTGCTTCTCTACTCTCTCTCTTCTCACTCTCTTCTTCTCTCCTCCTCTCTCTCTCTCTCTTCTCTCCGCTTCTCTCTCTCTCGCTCTCGTCTCTCTCCGTCTCCTCGTCTTACCATCTCTTCTCATCTCTCTCTCTCTCTCTCTCTTCCCTCTCTCTCTCTCTCTTTTTGGAGGAGAAGGCGAGGACTTGAATGAAACCGTGAACTTTGGACTCAAAAAAAAAGAGGCCTTTCTNAGAAGGGAGAGGAGACCATACGGAGAACAGAGAATTAGACTGGATCCGCGTTTGGGTGGCAGAAATTTAGCAGAAATAGTGCAGGTGGTATTAAGCGAAAGGAGAGGAGGAGAGAGAGATAAAAAGACCGCCAAGAGGCAGAGGGAGAGAAAGCAAGTGAAATCGTCCAATAAGGAGAAGCGAACGGGGGAATAAATGCGAGCGGACAAGACGCGATAACACCGGCGAAGCGAAGAGGGCACGGAAGAGGAAAATAGACTCGGAACGGAGAGGGAGGAGGGGATGCGCGCGAGAGGGAGGCGAGATGGAGCCCGGAGGAGGCGTCATTAGTTTTGCGCGAAGGAATTCGGGCCTCGCTCAAGGTGATTAATGTTTAGGGACAAAAGAGCTCGTCATGTTTTACGACAGATTTCTCAGGGTCTGTGGCTTGTTCCTGTTATGTGCACTCCTGCACTCCCTTCACTTTCTCTCTCCTCTCTCCTCTCTCTCTCTCTCTCTCTCTCTCTCTCTCTTCTCCTCTCTCTCTCTCTCTCTCTCTCTCTCTCTCTCTCTCTCTCTCTCTCTCTCTCTCTCTCTCTCTCTCTCCCTCTCTCGTTCTCTCTTCTCTCTCTCCTCTCTCTCTTCTCTCTTCCTCCCCCTCCCTTCTCCCGCCTCTACCCTCCCGTCTCCCTCCCCTCTCCCCTCTTCCCTCTCCTCTCCTTCTCCCTCTCCCTCTTTCCTCTTTTCTCTCTCTTTCTCTCCCCCTCCCTTCTCCCCCCCCCCTTTCCACCCCTCCCCTTCCCTCTCACCTCCCTCTCTTTCTCCCTCTATTCTCCTCCACTCCCCCTCCTCTTCCTCCCTTCCTCCCTCCTCCTCCCCTCTTCTTTTCCCTTCCATTCTTTTACTCTCTTCCGCTCGTCTCTCTCACTCCCCTTCTCTTCCCCTTCCTCCTTTCTTACAGCGTGATGAAGAGCCAAGCGAGGGAACACCCATTAATATTTGTAGACTGATTATTTTGAGCTTAAAATATTGAGCAAAAGCGAAAGTCGGTCACGTTAACGACTGACGACCCGAGACCGGCGTACGGCTGGCCTCGGAGGCGGGAAAGAGGCGCTAGTAACGCAGCGAGAGGGAAAAAAAGGGGCAGGCGGGTCACGGTGATTACGTAAAACGGGTCGTGGCTTGACGTAATAGAAGGGGTGAGGTCGTGGGGTGGGAAGGGGGAAGGGGGAGGGGTGGAAAAACAACGCGGCGTGGCAGGTGCGAGAATGTATTATAATACGACAGGGAAGCCGTTGTCATGGTAACAGCGCATTACTTATGCTCGGATACTTGTCGCTGGCCAGGAGGTTACTTGGAAGCTGGGGAGTGAGGGGGTGAAGGGGGGTGGTGAGGGCGAGAGGGGTTGGTGAATTTGATGGTTCGGGGAATAATTGACTTGCAACTGCACTTTGTGTCTTCTTTTTCTCTCTCTCCTCATATGATATTCCGTATTTCGACAATGCACCGTGTTTAGCTTTGTCATTTTTGTTTTCGCAAAGAGATTTATTCATTAGCACTCGCTCGAGTCCCTTCCTCACGCTCCTTTACTCACACTCCCTCACTCGGTTTTTTTTCTTTTCCTTTCCCTCTTTCCCTGTTCCTGTTTCCCTTTCCGGTTCCTCGTATCCTTCTCTCTTCCTCTCTCTCTCTCTCTCTCTCTCTTCTCTCTCTCTCTCTCTCTCTCCTCCTCTCTCTCTCTCTCTCTCTCTCTCTCTCTCTTCTCTCTGTCTTTTTTCTTTTTTTCTTATTATCTCTTCTCTTTTCATCCTTCTCCACACGATCTCCTCCTCCTCCTTTCTCCTGTTTCCTCCTCCTACTCCCAAATCTCTCCTCCCCTCTCCCTCCCTCCCCCCTCCCCCTCCCCTCCCCTCCTCCTCTCTCCCTCCTCCTCCTCCTCTCTCCCTCCTTCCTCCTCCTCCTACCCCCCCCCCTCATCCCCATGGTCTTGAGATAGGCCATGAATTCGGCTAAACTGCAAATGTACCTAAATGGGAAACGTGCAAGCGAAACCTCGCCCTTGTCAGCTGCTGAGGATAGGGACGAGTGCAGTCGGGGCGCAGGAAGGGGACGAAAGGGGACGGAGGAGGGGAAGGGATAGTCGAGGATTAGAAGTAAGGGGAGGGGAGGCGAGAGAGCGAGAGAGAGAGAGTAGAGAGAGAGAGAGAGAGGACGAGAGAGAGAGAGAGAGAGAGAGAGAGCAGAGAGGAGAGAGAGAGAGAGAGAGGAGAGCAGAGCGCAGCTAGAGAGCTAGAGAGCTGAGATGCGAGAGCCGGAGAGCGAGAACGCGAGAGCGAGGGAGAGAAATTGGGGGAATAGAGAAGGAGAAAGATGAGATGGGTGCAGCATAAGGGAATGAAAGGGAAGAGAAAGAGAAAAGGTTTTTGTATTTATGGATAAGAAGGGGAGGCAGAGGTATCAGGGGAGGGAGAAGTGCGGTATAATGTAAGGGGAAAGGAGGAGGAAAAGGAGAAATGGCCGACAATGACGGGAAGGATGAAGGAAAAGAAGAAATGAGTGAGGATGGAGGAAGTGAGAAGGAAGAGAAAAAGGTGCGAATGAAGAGATTGCAGGAGATAGGCACGGAGTTGGAGAAGGTAGAGCGGGTGAAAAGAAAAAAACAAGTGTGAAAGAAAGCGTTAATAAAAGCGACACCTATAAAGATAACAGATGTTTGTGTCTCTGCGTTTAATTCCCTTTTAGAACTCATTTTGCTCGCCCCGCGCGCTGCAACCGGGGAGCCGCCCCGGGGTACGAGGGCCAGGCGCCCACGGGAATGTGTTTGCGAAGACAGATCGGGCGTTGCGCCTGTTCTCACGGTGGGAGGGCGGCGCATCACGGGGGAAGGGAATGGTATGTGTGTATTATGTGGGGGAGGGCGGCGCATCACGAGGGAAGGGAAGGAGGGCAGGCGGCCGCATGCACGAGGAATGTTGGAAGGGAGTGAAGGGGGGAGGGCGGCGCATCAACAGAAGGAGGGGATAGGGAGGGCAAGGAGGGAGGGCGGCGCATGCACGAAGAAAAGGGAGGGGAGGGTAAGGGGGGAGGCGGCGCATCACGAGGGAAGGGAAGGGAGGGAGGAGGAGGGCGTGCGCATCACGAAAGAAGGAGGGCGGAGCAATCACGAGGGAAAGGAAGGAGGGAGGGCCGGCGCATCACGAGGAAGGGAAGGAGGGAAGGTGGGAGGGCGGGCATCAGCGAGGGACGGGAAGGGGGGAGGGCGGCGCATCACGAGGGAAGGGAAGGGAGGGAAGGTGGGAGGGCGGCGCATCACGAGGGACACGCACGCCGCGCGCGCACGCCGCGGCGCATCACGAGGTAAGGGGGGAGGGCGCGATCACGAGGGAAGGAAGGGAAGGGAGAGGAAGGGGGAGAAAGGCTGAAGGTTTAAATTTGGAAGGGAGAGGGGGGAAGACAGACAGCAACCAGGCATAGTGCTAGAAAGCAGCAGACAGACAGAACAGGCGGATTAGAGAACTCATCGAGAGAGAAGAAGATAGAGAAGGATAGAGAAGGATAGAGAAGGATAGACGAAGGAGAGAGAAGGAAGAGAGAAGGAGAGAGAAGGATAGAGAAGGCGAGAGAAGAGAGAGAAGGAGAGAGAAGGAGAGAGAGAGAGAGAGAGAGAGAGAGAGAGAGAGAGGAGAGAGAGGAGGAGAGAGAGAGAGAGTGAGTGAGTGAGTGAGTGAGTGAGTGAGTGAGTGAGTGAGTGAGTGAGTGAGTGAGAAAGGTAGATGTGTAGAGGTGTAGAGAAAGGGGAGGGAGAGAAGCAGGAGAAAAAGGAAATAAAAATGAGAAAGTGGGGAAAGGGCGAAAGGGAAAATGTCAAATGAGCGAAAGGGGGAAGAGAGGAAGATGCAAAACGTAATTATGCAAGCACTGATCGTAAATTAATCTGTGCTAATGCTGGCCTGGAGGTTTGTTTGTAAATGAAAGGGAATTGCTGCTGACGATTGTCTCGCGTCCTTTTGTTGGAACACGTCCTCGTCCTGGAAAAAAGGGTTATTTTTGAGGATTCTGCGAGAGCCGGAGTAAATAAACCTGTTAGTTACTGCAGAAAGAGACTCATGACCCATTAATACGGATTTTGTTCGTGATTTTTTTTTCCTGCACGGAAGCGTGAAGAACTGGTGGAATGTAAATATGTGGAAAATTGTATGATTTTGTTTTCGATTTTTTTTTTTAAGCGTGAAAGATTGGTGGAATGGAGATGTGGAAAATTGTATGATTTTGTTTTCAATTTTTAAGCGTGAAAAATTGGTGGAATGTAAATATGTGGAAAATTGTATGATTTTCTTTCTTTTTTTTAAGCGTGAAAGATTGGTGGTATGTAAATATGGGGGAAATAGTATGATTTTTTTCCCTTTTGATTGAATTTGAATATCGTTATATTTCTTTGGATATCCCGCATTGTCCCCTCCCTCTGGCCTATTCCCTTTATATCCCCTTTTCTCCCTTTCCCCTTCCCTTTCTTTTCTCTCCATTGCCTTCTCTTTCCTTCCCTTCACATCCCTTCGTTTCTTTTCCCTCCCCTTCCGTTCCCATCCCTTTCTTTCTCTCTCCTCGTTTCTCCTCACATTGCGTTCTATTCTGTTCATTCCCTTTCCTTCCCTTACCTTCTTTAACCTTTTCTCCCCTTCCTTCCTACCCTATTTCCCCCTCATCTCCCCTTACCTTTTCTTTAATTTCTCTCTTTGTTTCCTTCCTTTCTCTCTCCTTTCTTTCTTTATCTTGTCTTGTCTTCCCTTCCCTCCTCTCCCCACCCTCCCCGGTCTCTCTCTCTCTCTCTATCCTCTCTCCTCTCTCTCTCTCGTCTCTCTCTCTCTCTCTCTCTCTCTCTCTCTCTCCTCTCTCTCCTCTCTCTCTCTCTCTCTCTCTCTCTCTCTCTCCTCTCCTCTCTCTCTCATCTCTCTCTCTCTTCTCTCTCCCTCTCTCTCTCTCTCTCCTCTCTCTCTCTCCTCTCATCTCTCCTGTCTCTCTCTTCTCTCTCTCTCCTCTCTTTCTCTCTCTCTCTCTCTCTCTCTCTCTCTCTCTCTCTCTCTCTCCTCTCTCTCTCTCTCTCTCTCTTCTTTCTCTCCCTCTTTCCCTCTCCCCTTCTCTCTCCTCTCTCTCTCCTCTTCCTCTCCTCTTCCCTCCCTCTCTCCTCTCTCCCCTCCTCTCGCTCCCTCTCTCCCTCTCCCCTCCCTATCTCTCCCTCCCCCTCCTCTCTCCCTCTCCCCTCCCCTCCCCTTCCCCCTCCAACCTCTTCTCTCTCATATTTACACAGCGGGATTCGGAGATGATGAGAATCGAGCGCGGAGACTCGGCCAAACTTTCGGTGTCGGGAGATAAAAGCCTGATCCAGCCGCCATGCAAATACATGCGGCGCGATCTATCCGGCTCTCGTGCTGATAATCTAAGGGACAAAGGGGTGGGGGAAAAGGCCGCGGGGACGTTGGGGGGGAAGGGGAAGGGGAAGGGGAAGGCCTGGGGAAGGGGAAGAGGAAGGGGAAGGAGGGGCAGGATGGGGATACGGCGGAAGGGTCACAGGGATTTATCGGGTCAGGATCGGGGATGGGGAATTAGAAAGGGGAAGGGCACGATGGGGATGGAGGAAGGAGCGAAAAGTGATGGGGATTTACAAGGGGAAAGGGTTTGTAGGGGAAGGGGTAGGGATGGGGTTCGGTGGATGGCTAGAAGCGGATTGGATTGGGATTTTGGGAAGAGGAATGGCGATGGGCGGATATGGTGAAATGAGGGATGGGGGAAATGCAATGGTGAATTAGCATTGTGGACGATAAATAGAAGCAGAAAGATATAAAGGAGGAAGAGAAGGCGAAGGAGAAGAGAACAGAAGACAAAAAAAATTAGAAAAGAGGATGGGAAATGAAGAATAGGAGAAGGGGAGAAAGAGTGCGAGAGAGAAAGGCGGGGCTGTAGGTAGGCATGGGACTGGGACCAGGAATGGGAATAGGGCTGGCAGCAGGTGGGGGGGGGGGGCAAGGGAGAAGGAGGGAGGGCTGCCCTTTCCATAGCCGGGTGTTTTCTCTCCGAGCGGAGGTTAAGCTGGATTGTCCCGCGCGGTTTGATTTGGGTGTTCCTTTTGTTCCTTTGTTTTGGTGCTCTTTTGTTCTTCGAGGCGGGAAGGGGCTAGGAGGGGGTTGGTTTCTTGCACATGCTCTGGACACGTCGGGATATTCCGCTTGTCCTTGGATCGCCCTTGAGTGGGGGAATACGGTGTGTTAAAGAGATGTATTCTAACTGAGTGTTATGTCCGGTGTTGTTAGTATCTCTGAAATTATTTTCTGGGAATTTATAGGGTCTTATCTAAGATTCATAGCTTGTATTCTTATTTATGTTGTTTTTGCATTTTAGTTTGACATAGTATCTTGGTGTGATTTTGGTATGGCATCTGTCATTATTTTATTATTATTATGAAAATTATTATTAATTGATGATTGATCTTCTTCATTGTCGTCCGCGTCATCGTTATATTGAAATATTTTATCTATTTTTACATTATGCCGTGAGGATTCATGGACACATGGCGGCGACCATGAGCCTTGATATTAAACCGCATATAGCATGCAACATTCTGTCCACTTTTTCATTAAACGCGCACACGCGTCTCTGGACGCAGTCTTGGGACCACCACGCCCATTTACACAGCGTCATATCAGGGATACTAGTAGGGATACACAGGAAGCGGTTCTGCGGGATTACTCGGCTGTATTCCCAGACGGCGCTCGCAGACGATGAAGGGTGGGAATGACTTGCTGGGGATGCCTTTGGATAATGTCATTTCTCTCTCTCTGTACTCTTCTCTCTGTCTGTGTCTCTCTCTGTCATGTGTTGTCTCTCTCTCTGTGTGTGTGTGTCTCTCTCTGTCTGTGTGTGTCTCTCTCTGTCTGTGTGTCTGTCTGGTGTCTCTCTCTGTCTTGTGTGTGCTCTCTCTGGTGTCGTGTGTGTGTCTCTCTCTGTCTGTCTCATCTCTCTCTCTCTCTCTCTCTCTCTCTCTCTCTCTCTCTCTCTCTCTCTCTCTCTCTCTCTCTCTCTCCTCTCTCTCTCTCTCTCTCTCTCTCTCTCTCTCTCTATCTTCTCTATCTCTATCTCTATCTCTCTCTCCATCTCTCTCTCTCTCTCTCTCATTGAATATCTTTAGTATCTGCTATAGCATAGTTTTTTTTATGTCGTGTTGCTGGCATTGCCACTGGAATTGAATATATTTTGTGATTCGTGTATCTCGTAAAGGCGAATTTCCATGTTGAATAAGTTGTTCTATTATTGTTATATGGGTTTATAATCATATCTACTTGAGGATAATACATGTCGACTAGAACAAATATATATCAACATTCATTTGCATCTCTCGGCAATGAAACAAATGTTCGCTCTACATCTACAATAACATATGTCATTCATCATCTCTCTCATCTCTCTCTCTCTCTCTCTCTCTCTCTCTCTCTTTCCCTCTCTTCTCTCCTCTCTTCTCTCTCCTCTCTCTCTCTCTCTTCTCTCTCTCTCTCCTTCTCCCTCTCCATCGTCTCCTCTCCTCCTCTCTATCTCTCTCTCTCGTCTCTCTCTCTCTCTCTGTTCTCTTCTCTCTCTCTGCTCTTTTATGTGTGTGTGGTGTGTGTGTGTGTGTGTGTGTGTGTGTGTGTGAGAGAGAGAGAGAGAGAGAGAGAGAGAGAGAGAGAGAGGAGAGAGAGAGAGAGAGAGAGAGAGAGAGAGACAGAGAGACAGACATACATACAGACAGAGAGTAGACGTCAGAATGAGGGAGACTGAATAACGATTCTAGTCCAATGTTTGTAGTTGACCTTTCGATATTGCATCTCCATCAGAATTGCGCAGTCTTAATGAAGATGTAATTTCGAAAGGTCAATTAATTACCTTGTATTGCGAGATTGTCCATTTCATTTATGCGCTTTCTGCAATTTGACATAAGGAACTCCTCGTTCTTTTTCTGTCAATATCTGTCTTCTCTCTCTGTTGGACTTTCTGTCTTGCTCATTTGTCTCTGCCCTCCCCCTCCCTCCCTTCCCTTCTCCTCTGTCTCTCTCGCTCCTCCCCCACTTTCCCTTTCCGTTTCTGCTATCCCTCCTTCCCGTTTCTTCTGCTACTTTTCTTCTCCCTCCCCATCCTTCCTCTTTTTCTTCTCCAATCCCCATCCTTCCTCTCTTTTCTGCCATCCTCCCGTCTTTCCTCCCTCTCTCTTCTTCATGTCCTCTCCGTGTACGCCCTTCTCGTCATATTTCTCCTTCCCCCCTCCCTTCCTCCCGCTCACTTCAGGTCGATGGTTGCAGTTAATGGAATCTGGTCTCGTTAACCTCATATTCCTTAATAAACTGCTGTCGTATGTCTCTCCCAAATTGAATCAGCCCATCAAGGAGACAACGGGGGAGACGTGGACTTCAGGAGCTGTTCCGTGTCTGCGTGTCTCTCTCTCGTATTTCCTCGCCTGTCTGACTGTCTATGTCTGTGGCAACGAGGCCGAGCTTCCCATTCGCCAAACTGCTAATGACGAATGGATCGATCTGTCATTGTTAACTGTTGGGGGGGGGGGGGGGGGGTCCTGATAGTGATTGGATGGGAAGGTGGAGGTTTGACTGGGTGAATTATCGAGGACGATATAAAAAAGGGTGTTGTTTTTAAGTTTGCGTCGTGTACTTTGTTGAATTTATGAGTTAATTTTATTTAGGTAAATAAAAGATAATTATCTTTCCTTGGTGAATGAAGTTGTAAATTTGGATCTTGTACACACTTTTTTCTTCGTGTTAAAACAAGGGAAACTGAAACCTCTCTTTGGATTCCCTGATTTGCAAGCAAAATTGCTGCTGCCAATCAGCATCAGTGGAACTTATCTAGCGCGAGACGAATTTATGGTCCGAGTACGATCGTTTTGCGGCCGTTAATGCTGGTACTTCGGGCATTGTTACCGTTCTCTGGTTCGCTTAGTGTAGCGTGTTTGTGCTCATTCGTTTCCGTAACTCATCTTCTCAACCCTGGACGAAAATAGGTGCCATTCTCTCGAGCGTGTGTGGGCTCCGCAAAGTCAATAAAATAAGAGATGACTGACTGACTTGGCTGAACGCTTGTTGGAAGACGCAGGCAGACGGGCGCACATGCACAGGGCGAACGTACAGATAAAATGGCCCTCCAGCCGATAGCAAGGCAAGGCATGGCGACGACAGTGAGGCGAGGAGGCAGGGCGACAAGGACGCGGCGGGGCTTAGTGCCACCGCGAGGAAGGGCGTCTCCGTGCCAGCAAGGTCAAGAACCTCCGCCGTCGGGAGTGGTGGTGGCTCTGCCGCCCCAGCCCATCTTCCTCTCGGCAGCCGCCACGACGGTGGAACAGGAGACATTTCTTCTCTGTTCGCCCTCTTTTTACAGACTGCATTTGAGATTCCACGAACTCACTGGAGAGAAGAAGATGGTTCCTGCGAAAACCTGAAGTTATAGCTGAGCTTTTTTTCCGAAAGCCCCAGACCATAAAGTCCTTTGAGACAGCCTACGCCCGCCCTGCTGTCATTTGCAACGGTCGCGCCTGTGGGCAAACGACTCCTGACTGGACGGGGAAGAGATAAGTAGGGAAGCCTAATGACCCAACTACTGGTGGTTACAGCCTAATGACCTGCAGGGTTCACGTGACCGCATTTGGAACCAGGCTGCGGCGTTCGTGTACTTGCAGGTCACCCGGGGGCGCAGAGGGTAGCATGAATTTACACTTTTGGGCGTTCTGCTGCTCAATATCGATGGAAAGTTATATACTCTAAGAACGCTTTGAACTCTCGCCAATGTTGCAGGGATAGAGCTATAAATAGCCAAAGCATCTAGAGTGCATGTATGTGGACCCTTGGCACAGAATCCCTTTGTCATGCGATGGAGAGTTTCTCGTCCCAAAAAGCGTTGACGTGGATGCAGTGTCCCAAAGTCACTGAAATCTTAATGATCACAAAAGTTTCCAGAAAATTCCGACCATTAGCCTCATCCTCTGAGCTTAGGTGCTGGGTGGCGAGTGATGACATGTTTTTCTCTGGATTTTTTCTTATTTCACCAGGACGGGATTTGTAACATTTTGTTCTTTTTAAGATGGAGTCTCATAAAAGGACGAGAGCAGGGCAGTGTCGAGGTGGTCATTTCGCGAAATCTCTTCTTGCTTAAAATGGAGGGGGAGGTGGAGTTGGGGTCTTGTGTTTTTATAGAATGGCTTAGTTTTCTGTGTTTGGAGCTCGCTGTTCCATCTCTCTCTCTATATATAATTCTCTTCCCTTCCTTCCCTCCCTTCCTCCCTCCTCCTTCCTCCTCCTCCCTCCTCCCTCCTCCTCCTCCTCCCTCCCCTCCCTCCCTCCCCCTCCCTTCCCCTCCCCTTTTCCTTTCCCTTTCCCTTTCCTTTTCCTTTTCCTCTCTTTCTGCTCCTTCTCCCTCTCCTCCTTCAACCATCACTCTCCCTACTTTCAATTTAGTTATTACATATACTTTGCTACCGTCTCTCTTCCTCTCTTTTATTGCATCCTGCATAACCTGCCTCCAACTTCGCTGCTCTCCAAGCCAAGCCCGCTTTGTGTGTATGTAGAAAAAGAAGGAACGAGGAGGAGGAGGAGGAGGGAAAATGAAACAATAATAACGGAGTATAATTACACCGTTTTTTGCCCAAGGACGGGGGGAGGGGGTGGGGTGATTAGCGAGGCGATTCAGAGAGGAATGAAAGAGGAATTAGAGAAGAGGTTTTAATCCGGATCGCATTATGGTTAGCGCGGGGAATAAAGAGCGAGGTAACGGGTGCGAGGGCTTAGGGGTTATGCAACGGTGGGCGTGGGGGGGGGGGGCAGGGGCGTGAGAACGACGTAAGGGAAAGGCATAACGATAGGCTGCAGCTACTGTTACTTTGCGTTCGATTCGCGTTGTTGTTATTGCTGTTGTATTCTGTTGCGAGCTGTTTGCGTGGTGGTGTGTACTTTTTTTTCTTCTCCTTATTGAGTTTCACGGTCGTTTTGAGGTTTATAATGGGTGTCCTAATAGCGTTAGTTGGGGCTGCATTGAATTTACAACCTCGAAATGTAATAAGATAGCGGCAATTTTTCCTATTTTATTGGTGGCAGTATGTGTAAGATGTATATGATGAGTATATTTCCATTTTCGATGTTGAGTAACCTGTCTCCTTTTTATTCCAGGTGAGTGTGACGGGCATCAGTGTGAGTTTCTTGATCAGACGGGGGGGCGTATTCACAAACCTCGTCAAATGGATGGTGAGTCACTGCTAATGAGGGAAGAGTACGCGAGGATAACTTCTCCCTCGCTTCATCCTCATCAGTCCTTCTCCCTCTCCCTATAATCCTTGCTTTTCCTCTCTCTCTTCCTCTCGCTCCTTCTCCCGTTCTTTCTTCCCTTCCTTTCTCTCATTTTCGCCTTCCTGCTTCCTCCTTCCCACCAAAACTCTCCTCCCTCTATTTCCCCTTCCCTTCCCTCCTCCCTTCCTTCCTCTCTTTCTCCCCTGCCTTTCCCCTTATTTCCTCCCTCCCTCCTCCTTCCCCTCTTTTCTCCCTTGCCTTTCCCTTATTTCCCCCCTCCCTCCTCCCTTCCTTCCTCTCTTTCTCCCCTGCCTTTCCCCTTATTTCCCCCTCCCTCTTCCCTTCCTTCCTCTCCTTCTCCCCTGCCTTTCCCCTTATTCCCCCCCTCCCTCTTCACGTGCACGCAATAGCCATCTCATTGCCGCGTATTGGAGCGAAGCGTCCGGGGTCGGTGATATTGGCTCTAGCGCGGGAGGGGAGCGAGAGGGTCCCGGTGCCCCGAAGACGCCAGTTGGCAGAAGAAGAACCCGCGGAGGGATAGCCGCGTTAATTGGAAGATTTCTCTTGTGTGGTTTAGATGTGTTTTTGATTTGTTTGTTTATTTATTTATTTTAGTTTATTTATTTATTTAGTTTATTTATTTATTATTTGTATATTGTATTATTATTATTAGTTATTAATTATTATTATAATATAATATTATTATGTAATTAATAATTGTGTTAATGTGTGTGTGTGTGTGTGTGTGTGTGTGTGTGTGTGTGTGTGTGTGTTGAATGGGATGCGTTATCATTTTAAAAAAGTCATAGATTATTGTTTTATATTTTGTGATATTTGGATTCAGGAATATTTAGAGTTGCCAAGCATGCGTGGCGTAGTTTGAAGGTGATTGCGGCTCTTATACCCGAACGTCTTTGACATGACAGAAAGCCACGTTTCAAATTGACCGAGACGCTGCATAAAGACCTCGTCGTGATTACATAACCTCTGCCTTTTACTGCCCTTGATGTCAATTAATTACCGGGAATTGGAAGTAATCGCACGCGGGAGTTGTCCCGTTGCCGAAGGTTTATGGCGCCGTTGAAGCTTCGTCGTTTGGCAATTAAGGTCTCGTGTGGAATAATTCCAGGCTGTAGTAATTCTCCTTTTAGTGTTCGCCTTTGTTGTTTAGGGTAAGCCACCTGCTTGGTTTAATGGCGCCTTGCTAATAAGGGCTGTTCGGTTTGCCAGCTGCATGTCGGCAATTAAGGCGAAGCTTACTTTGACGGAAGGCGTGTTGCTCCAGGCGATCGGCGGGTGGGATTTCTGAATTTTTGGTAAAATCGTTGTTTTGAACTGACTTTAGGACTTGAAAATGTGCAGTAATGTTCTAGGTGTATCTAAATTTATGTTCATTCTATATTCAGTGTTTCTTCTTTGCTGAACTGAAAACTGAGGCTGATCAGTAATGTTCTCGGGGTAGATCAGCTGACGGCAGACACAGTTTGCATCATTAGTAAGTCCGTTGGTATTCCTTATTGACCACCGTCCTACTAACAGAGCCTGAGCATACGAGGTAGTACTTAAGTCTACCAGAGACGTGACACAGGTCAGCTCTCTCTCTCTCTCTTTCTCTTCTCTCTCTTCTCTCCTCTCTCTCTCTCTCTCTCTCCTCTCTCTCTCTCTCTCTCTCTCTCTCTCTCTCTCTCTCTCTCTCTCTCTTCCTCTCTCTCTCTCTCTCTCTCTCTCTCTCTCCTCCCTCCCCTCTCCTCCCTCTCCCTTTTCTCTCTCTTCTCCTCTCTCTCTCTCTTATCCTTCCTCCTCTCGCCCTTCCTCTCTTCTCTCTTCTCCCTCTTTCTCTCTCTTCCCTCCCCTCTCCGTCCCTCCCTCTCTCCTCCTCTCTCCCCCTCTGTAATCCTTCACACAACAACACAAACATCCTAAATCTCATATTATTCCACACTGTGCACCCACGCCGCACTCATCGCACTAAATTCATATTCAAGCAACACACACGACAAACAACAGGCTTGTAAGATACTTCCTCGACGAATGGACTTGGAGATTTCATGACTGCTGTTAATTAATTGCATTATTTTTAAGGAATGGAGACAGCGAGAAGATGATAGTAGGGGATGAGATGAGAGAGAGAGAGAGAGAGAGAGAGAGAGAGAGAGAGAGAGAGAGAGAGAGAGAGAGAGAGAGAGAGAGAGAGAGAGAGAGAGAGAGAGAGAGAGAGAGAGAGAGAGAGAGAGAGAGAGAGAGGGAGGGGGGGGGGAGAGAGAGGAAGAGAGGAGAGGGGTTGAGAGAGGAGAGGAAGGATGGAGAGGGGAGAGAGAGAGAGAGAGAGAGAAGGAGAGGGGGAGAGAGAGAGAGAAGGAGAGGGGGAGAGAGAGAGAGAGAGAGAGGGGGAGAGAGAGAGAGAAGGAGAGGAAAGGGGGGAAGAGAGGGAGAGAATGAGAGGGGAGAGGAGAGAGAGAGAGAAGGAGAGG
>NW_020872358.1:257500-268396 GCF_003789085.1 Penaeus vannamei | reverse complement strand
CAAGCCGAAGCCCCCCCTTTTTTGACCCAAAAAAATCCCTTTCCCTCCCCAACGGCCCAAGGGAAAAGGGGGGGAAAAGAAAAATGGCCAATTTTTAAAAGGTCCCCGGACCAAGAACGGAGCCAAACAAATGAAATAGATAAAAGGAGATAGGAGCCGGAAGGAAAGAAAGAAGGAAAAGTTTCAAAAAGATATCTCCGGATCAGTGCCCGAATGGAGTTCATTAAAAATTGTCCTTATCGATTGCGGCAGAGACGAGACAGGCCTTCCCTGCGAGAGTCTGGAAAGTTGTCTGATCTTTGCACAGAATGCTGATGCCTTGGGGGCCTTAACGTTGCTAGTTTCCGCTGCATTTTTTTCCCTGTTTTTTGCATTTTCCTGTGTATGTTTTTAAGCCACACGCATTGGGTTAACGTCCCGTAATGCATGCGAAGAAAGATGAAAGAGGATTTTGTTATTCGAAACGGAATGGAAAGAATGGAAGATTAACGGACGAAGGAACGAAACTGGATTTTTACAGACATGCGATATGTTTGAAAGCCTTCCGAGCGCCAGTCTCATGCACAATAGTTTACTGTATGAAATATCGCTGGGCATTTCCCGCCTGAGATATCGTGCATGCGAGCCCGGCATTGTCTCGCTCGCACTCGGTCATACATCGTCGCGCCTGGCTCGTGGCCGTCGGGAGGAATTTTAAGTTGGGTGAATTCGCCAGTTTTCGGTAGGCTGGGCGGGCCTGGCTGGCTGGTTGCGGGGTTGCTCGTCGGCGACTTTTAGGTAGAGTTGGAATGGTTTATCTTCTCATTTCTCGTAATTGTGTTTTGGGTTTATCGATATTCTTGCTCCTGCTCCGCCATTATCCCTCCAAATCTCCTTATTCCTCCTCTCATCCCCCTCTTTCCCGTGCTCGTCATTTCTCCGCTTATCCTCTTTCCTCTTATCCGGACCCTCATTCACCCCCCCCTCTCCCCCTCCCGTCTTATCCGTCTTCGTTAATTCCGCACGGCAAGTTTCCTCCCCCCGAGGTCACCTGGCACCGCCTTTCGTGCTGCCCGGGAGTGCCATCGCCGAGGAGCCCCCGGGCAGGCTCTCTCCTTCCGGCACTGTCCCTCGTCTGCCTCGGAGCGGGTGGCTCGGTGTCATGACTCGGGTTCTCGACTCGGTCTTTCTCCCTCCATTGTTCGGATGTTTTCCTTTCTTTATTCTTGTGTTATTTTTCTTCTCTCTCTCTCGCCTTTTCTGTCCGTGGCTAATTCATTTTCGTTATATTGCCGCCTCTTCCTATACCTTTTTCTCTTCCCCTCCTCACCTCTTCTCCTTCTTCCTCCTCTTCCCCTCCCTCATCCCTCTTCCCTCCTTCTCCTCTTCTTCCCCTCCTCATCCCTCTTCCTCCTTCTCCTCTTCTTCCCCTCCTATTCCCTCTTCCTCCTCTCCCTCTTCTTCCCCTCCTCTCCTCCTTCCCTCTTTCTTCTCTTCTTCCCCCCTCCCTCCTCCTCCTCCGCCTTTTATCCTTCTCCTTCTCCTTCTTCCTTCTTCTCTCCTCCTCCTCCTCCTCTCCTCCTCCTCCTCCTCCTCCTCCTCCTCCTCCTCCCCCTCCTCCTCTCTCCCCCCCCTCCTCCTCCTCCTCCTCCTCCCCTTCCAGCTTCCCCCTCCTCTTCTCCTCCTCCCCCCTCCTCCTCCTCCTCCTCCTCCTCCTCCTCCCTCCTCCTCCTCCCCTCCCCCCATCCTCCTCCTCTCCTCCTCCCCCTTCCCCCCTTCCCTCCCCTTCCCCCTTCCTCCTCCTCCTCCCTCCTCCTCCTCCTCCTCCCCTCCTCCTCCTCCTCCTCCTTCCTTCCCTCCTCCCTCCTCCTCCTTCCTTCCTCCCTCCTCCTCCTCCTCCTCCTCCCCCCTCCTCCTCCTCCTCCTCCTCCTCCCCTCCTCCTCCTCCTTCCCCTCCTCCCTCCTCCCCCCTCCCCCCTCCTCCTCCTCCTCCCCCCTCCCTCCTCCTCCCCCCCCTCCTCCTCCTCCCTCCTCCTCCCTCCTCCTCCTCCTCCTCCTCCTCCTCCCCTCCTCCTCTCCTCCTCCTCCTCCTCCTCCTCCTCCTCCTCCTCCTCCTCTCTCTCCTCCTCCTGACCCCTTGCGGTGCCGCTGAGGCGAGGGACGTATCAGCACTCAGACCATTTTGTCGTGAAAGGTTTTTACAATATTTATGGATGTGAAACTCTGCCTGATGGGGTTTACAAGAAAAGTTTTTTTTGTCTATGTAACTTTACCTAGTCTTGTAGAAAATTGTATTGAGAAAGTAACGTTCCCTTTCGGACATGGTATATGTGTATATATATATATATATGTATATATATATATATATATATATATATATATATATATATATATATATATATATATATATATGTGTGTGTGTGTGTGTTTGTGTGTATACGGATGTTTATGCGTGTGTATTGTGTTTACGTGTATGTGTGTATGTGTTTTTGTGAGTGTATATTTGCATGTGTATGTTTGTGTTTGCTTGTGTTTGTATGTATACGGATGTTTATGTGTGTTTTTGTGGTGTAATTACGTGTATGTGTGTGTGTGTTGCACTGTAATCATACAGTAGAGACTGCCGTGTTTGTGATTTTGCAAGCGCAGGCGTGCATCTGCCGTTCTTCATACCGCACTGCTAACGATCTCGGGACGGCGTTCGGGACTGGCGCAGGAGGGTCTCATTGTGAGCTTCGTCGGCCCCTTATTTCGTGTTCGGAGCGGAGGGGAGAGCACATGTTCAGCTGCTCGTTCACTTGCGTGGCGTCGGGCGAGGGTGTCCGTCGGGTGTCCCTTTGCATGCACTGTGTGTAGGTGCCGATGGGCGCTGACGAAGGAATGGTGTTTCATTTTTTTCGATTTTCTCGACTCATATTTCGCGTTTTTAGTTCATCTCTCTCTCTCTCTCTCTCTCTCTCTCTCTCTCTCTCTCTCTCTCTCTCTTCTCTCTCTCTCTCTCTTCTCTCTCTCTCTCTCTCTCTCTCTCTCTCTCTCTCTCTCTCTCCTTCAAAGTGTCTTTCATAGGATAACACAACCTTTTCAGCAAGAAAGTAAAGCAACGACGAGCGCGTGGCATCCGATATATAAAAAAAAAATCCCCCCCCCCCCCAGTCAAGTGTACAGCGCGCGGGCATTCCCCATTACCCTGTGGTTTATGAGTGAACAGTGCGGTTATTCCATTCCGTGCTGCGCATGTGATGTCCACGTCGGGATTATCCTGTTGGCGATGGTGGCTTGCGTGCGGTCGGGGTGTGGGTGGCGCTGGCGAGGGGGGGGGCGGGGAGGAGGTCGGTGGTGGTAGGGGTGCTGGTTATGGTTGGAGTGATGATGATGGGGATGATAATGGTGATACGGGGTGATGATGATTATAACGAAAGGGGAAACGACGAAGAAATCGTAGGGAAGGGGATGAAGTCGCAAGAAAAACAAACAAACAGCGGAAGCCGCCTGTTTATCTACGCGGAAGAAGATAACGAAACGCCAAACCCAGCAGAGGACGCGGCATATATTCTCTCGTTCTTTTTTTCTCTCTCTTTATCCCTTTCTCTCATGATTGAGTGCAATCGCTGCACTAAAGGCGCGTGATGGGGAGTCGATGACGCAAAATTAAAGCGAACAGATTATAGCCTGCAATAAATAAGCTGTTAATGCGGGTGTGGAAAAGTGAATTGGGCCGATAACGGGCGGACGTCCAGGCAGTGCAGGGCGAAACACCGCTTTCCACGGGGGGCGGGAGGGAGGGAGGGAAGGGAGGGTGGGGGCGTTGAGAAAGGGATGAGATAGCGCTGGTGGAGGTGGTGGAAGTGGGGGGGGGTAGGGTTGAGGGTGGTTGGGCTTGGTGTTGGAGTGTGGAGGCAGGGTGTTGAAAGTGTGTTGGAGGTGGTGGTCGTGGTAATGAGATGGTAGAAGCAGGGAATGGAAGTAGAGGTGGAGTGGTGGAAGGGGAAGGGAGGAGGAGTTGGAGGTATATAAAGAGGTGAAGAGGGTGGGGTTGGATGGAGGTGAGGTTTGGAGGGTCGGAGGAGAAAGTGAAGGTAGAATTGGGAGTGGAGGTGGAGAAGGAGGTGGCGTTGGGCTGGCTTGAGTATAGTTTATTGAGGGTAGAGATGGAGTAGGAGGTAGAGGTGGTGTTGTGGTTACTAGTCGAGGTGGGGGGTGGAGGGGAAGTGGGTAGAAGCGGGGATGGGGTTGCGGGAAGCAGTGGAGATGACAGAGGTAGAGGTGGAGGAGGAAGTGAAAATGGAGGTCGCGATGAAAATGGTGCTCGGTTCTGTGATGATGATGATGGAATGGAGGAAGCGGGATAAGCCAAAGAAGAAGGAAGACTGTAGTAGGAAGAAGATTTATGATAAAGAGGAAGGGGAAAAGAAGTTAGAAAATTAAAACCAAGAGGAGAATCTGGGGAAACTATCGGTTTTCCTGGTGACACCTCCAAAAGTTCCGTAATGATATTCCGAGTTTTTTGGTATTAAGACTCTCTATTTACTCCTTAACGGTCAAGTGAGGGGAGAAAGAGAGAGAGAAAGAATGGAAGAGGGAAGGAGGGAGAGAGGGAAAGAATAAAGGAAGGAAAGAGGGAGGGAAAGAAGATAAGAGAAAAGGAAGAAGGGAAGCGGGAAGGGGAAAAAGAAAAAAAAGGAGGGAATGGAGATTGGATTAAAGGAAGGAAGGAAGCGAGAAGTGAAGAAAAGAGGAAAAGAAGGAAGGAGGGAAGAGACGGAAGGAAGGGGGAAGGGAGAGAGTGAAGAAAGGGCAGTAGGAGCCAAGAGAAAGACAAACAGGCAAACATACACAGACAGAATAAGGTATATGCTTATGTTCTCTTATCCCTATTGCCTGTCCTTCATTTCACCTTGTCTCTCTTCCTCCGTCACTATTTCATTCTTCACTATTCAGAGCGCCTTCTTTGATGCCGAGAACACTTTGAAGGATTGCCGGACAAAGCCGCGCGTGTGATTACCGTCGGTGAAACTTTGCGTGCGTCTCGCTGTTGCTTCCCGTTGATCTTGCGTGTTAAGTCAGGTAAAGGTGCGAAAAGAAAAGTTCGAAAAAATACGGGAGAGAAAGACATGAAATAGAAAAGAAAGAAAGCAAAATGTGTAGAATATATGCATACTTACGCGGGCGTGTAGAGTGCTCGGACCCTCCGAGTAAAGGCACGCACCACGCATGAATATTCACGAATGGCTGTGACGCCGTTAGTGTTGATTATGACACACGATGGACCATAAGCCTCGAGGACGTGGCACTCCGTTGCGCAGAGCCTTAGTGCCGGGCGGAGAAAAACGAGATTATTTTTTAAATCTTCTGCCGTGGGATGCGGTATTGGCATTTGGGTGTGATATGCCCCGTGGGGTAGATTTTGAATTGTCAGAGCAAAGCACACGTTTGTATACGGATTTTGTGCGTTTGTGTATGTGCTTGTTTTGTGTGTTATATGTATGTATGTATGTGTGTGTGTGCGCGCGCGCGCGTGCTGTTTGTGCTGTGTACGTGTATGTGTAGTACGAGTATATATTGTGTAAAGGAAGTTAATGGTACTGTCTGAGGCATCTTTTGCCTATTATTTTCTTGAATAATTCAACCATTGCATGGTCCGTTCGTGATGCTATTATGTGAAGATCTTTGTCTTATAGACTTATTTACACACATGTACACGCACGCTGGCTCCTTTGCAATGAACAGCCTTTTCTTTTCCATTTCTTCCCGGTCACAAAGTGGGTAAAATATTAAGATTTCGTGGTTTATCGATTGCCAGCTCTTTTAAGTGACTTAGATGATCTATGATTTAAGGTCAGTACTTACGGCGCAGTCAGACACTGAATTTTTAGAACATATCTTCAGAGAAGACATCTTGACGGTAATATATTACAGCCGAATTGGGCATCATCCTCAATGGATTGTATAGGCAGCTGTCGGATTTCATCTCGTTTCACCAAATACAATAGTCTCCGTCCTGAAGTGTCAGCATCCAATCAACCAACTTTCCCCAGTACCTTCAATCAACGTCAGCAAGACCTGGTCCCTTTGTTGTCTTCTGTTTGCAGTATCGTCCTATCACCTCCCTCCTTTGACCCTCCCACACCTTTTCTTCCTCTCTCCCTCCTGTTAACCCCCTCCTCCCCCTCTACCCCCCCCCTCTTTCTCCAGACCCCCCTTTCTAGACCTTCCTTCTCCAAACCCCACCTTCTCTACCCCCTTCCTTCTCCAACCCCCTCCTCCTCTACCCCCCCCTCCCAACTCTCACCAACTGGCCAGGAGTGAGGCCCATCTCGGCTTCCTTCTGGGTAATGGACCTCTATTTACTCGGTATTGAGACGTGAGCGATTGAGTGGTGGGGACTCGGCGAGGGGTTGCGGCGGAGGAGGGATCGCTTGGTGTGGTGAGGTGTGTGTGGTGAGAATTGAAATGAGCGTTGTGGGGAAAGATGAGTTGTGAGATGTGTAGACTGATGTGTGGTGAGAATGGAAATGAGCGTTGTGGGAAGTGTAGTCAGATGTCTAGTGTGATGTGTGATAAGAATTTGTGAAATGAGAGCTGTGGTAAAAAGTGTAGTGAGAAGTGTGGTGGGATGTGTAGAGAGGAGGGTGATGGGATGTGTAGGGAGTAGTATGGTGAGAGGTGTAGTGACAGGTGTGATGAACGGTTTGTGTGCCCTCGTGGAGGCCAATGCACACAGTACACTTACGCACGCATTCCAACACGCACGCGATGCCAGTTTGCGAATAGCACTTGCCCAAACAGCAGGTCACTATGGAGTAACCTTTTTTTCATGTGAACTATGGCGTGCGCACGTGTATTTGCATCCATGTTTAGGAGGGTAGATGTGTGTGATTTTTATGATGTCGCATTTATGTATGTGCGTTATTATATGTTTGCGTTCAATATGCATTGTATACAGTACGAGTAAACCCTTTATCTGAGGCAGCCTTTACAATATTTCTTGAAAGATTGAAAGTCGGATGAAAATTGTCTTCCCAGTTTGTGAAGGCGAAGTTGCCAGTCTCGCGGGCGATTGAAAATTGAATTCATGTCTCGATAGGAAATCAGGCGGACAGACTAAGAGATGTTTATAGACATATAAAGAACATAGGTAGACGGAAGAATGGATCGAGAGGCTGACAGACGGACAAAATTCATATATTTGCGTACCTCTGATATAAGGTTTACTCGTACTGTATGCAATGCATATTGGATACAAACGTATAAACCACTTGAAAGAATAAGGAATGTTACAACAATTTCTTTGTTTACATGCAAATTAAAACAATACCTGTTATCTCAGTTTAATGAGTAATGATTCTCCTTTCTTCTGTCCACTTTTGATTTATGTATAATATTCTCATGTGTGTACAGTATATACGTATATATACGTGATGTATATATAATACATATACATGTGTATATATATATAATATATATATATATATATATATATATATATATATATATATATATATATATATATATAATAACGCACATACGCACACACAGTCTATGCAAGCATATTTATTCATTAGCTGATTCTGACCCCCCCCCCCCCCCCCCGGCCGGCAGTTCGGGCGGAGAGGCGCCCGGGCGATCCGTCACTGCGGGAGAGGGGGTTTACGCGAGGCTTGCCCGTGTCCGGCGCTCAATATTGGCGATGCAATTTGATTTGTTGTCTTGGATTCGTTCTGCTTCCTCGGGATTCGGACTCGAGAACGATCGCTTTGCAATATGGCGGGGCGAGGGAGGAGGGGGAGGGGGAGGGAACGGCGGAGAGGGGAAGAGTGCCTGGGAGGGAAGGTGTAGGGGGTGGCTGGGAGGAGAGGGGGAGTGAGTAATTAGGAGGGAAAGGGAAGGTGGGGAGTGGCTAGGAGGGGACGGTTTGGGGGGGGAGTGGCTGGGAGGTGAAGGAACTGTAATGGGGGTGGGAGGCCAGAAATGGTTGATAGATATTGCTAACTAGACCGGCAGTGTTTAATTAGTGAGACATAGGGGAGGGTGTTGAGAGGTCGAAGGAAAGGGTGGGGGAAGGAGCAAGGGAATAGGAAGGTGTAGGAGGGGGAGTTAAGTTTATTGTAGTGATGATGAACCCTCCTTCCCTCCCTGCCTCACCCCCTCCCCGTCCATGAATTTTGGGTCGATTGTACCATTGTATTTATCTGTTTTAACCGTAACAGCTGCACCTCTGCCAGGCTGCTAAGTGTGCAAACAGCGGTCGGAGGATAATTTTCTGTCTCGATCGTGCTCATCGCATGTCGAATAAATTTTCAAGAGGCTCTTTTTCATTTTTTAGCATCGGGAGGAAATCCTTTTACTTTTATGATCACGAACATTATGGAATATTGCGTATTGGGTATAAGTGGTTCTTAAACCAAAGAGTATAAAAAGAGCGCACTTACAATGCCCTGAGCTCTCTCTGAACTGAAAAGTGCGCTTGGAAATGCTTCCCAGCGCCATGCAAACGTAGCAGTCTGGCACCTCTGTGGCGTTATCCCTCAGAATTTTCTACGTATATTAGACATGCTTAACTTGGCGACTGTGTTTACGCGCGAAGAATGACACAGAACGGCGACGGCGGAGACTCAAACATCGTAGGGAGTTGGAATGGGAGTGAAGAAGGGAGAATAGTCGAAAGGTGGGTGGAGGAAAGGCAAAAACGAATAGAGGGATAGAGGAAAATATTAAAGAACAAAGCAAAGATGCAAGAGGAGAGAAGGGACAAAGGGTCAGTATCCGATAATAGCAATAGGAGTGGGTTGGGTGTCTCATTTGTTTATTCATTTATTTTTCGTCTCGCAAAAAAGGGAAAATGCATTTTTATCCCGCTTTCGGTTGGCAACGGGAGGGGCGGGGCGTGCGGCATCTGCTTTGTTTGCGGCGCTGTTGGTTTATAATATTTGTTGTTTATTATTTACGGCCACTCTCCTCCTGTTATATTTTTTTATTGTTAGGACTATTATTTAAGGGATATTTATGTTATTTATATATATGATATCATCATCGTCGTCGTCGTTATCATTATTATCGTCATCATTATCACAAATCATCATCATCATTAATCATCATCATTATCATTAATCATCATTCATCATCATTATCATCATCATCATCATCATTATCATTAATCATCATCATTATCATCATCATTAATCATCATCATTAAACATCAATATCATAATCATTATCATCATCATTAAACATCAATATCATAATCATTATCATTATCATTATTGTTAATCATCATCATCATGAATTAATTTTGTTTCATGGGTAGTGTTGGGAGCCACGGCAACGAACGCGAGCAAATATTGGAGAGCCTCATCTTTTTGTATCACATTCATAACCACCATTAAGCATGCTTTGTCACGGCGCGTTGATACTGCAATATAATTATATATACATTTTTTATCGGTCATTAGCCTTTTAACTAATTAGCGATGGCTCGTATCGGATCGTAATGGACCGTAAACCTAAACGGCTCATGGTGAACGGGCCACGGCTGGGGGCGGCTGGGGTCGTGTGTCGTCGAGGTCCCCCGGTCACATCGTCGGGTGTTTTTCGACGGTTGGGTGTGCACTGTGGCGGGCAGGGAGTTGCAAGGGGTGTCGGAGGCGGGGGGGGGGGGGGCTTCGTAGCATGTAGATCGGATTATTGCATTGCTAGGGGGTGGGGTGGGGTAGGGGTTGAACTGTAGGGAGCTTTGGCAGGTATTTTTTTAGGTGTTGAATAATTCAGTACAACGGGAAAATGGGTAGGATTTGGCATTATTTTCGTAAAATCGGAAGATGTAAATAGCTTTGTGATAGTGTCAGAGAGAAGGATATGCCGTGCAATAAAGATAATGCATATTGAGGGAAAAAAGAACTTTAGCGGTAAGTTTTATCAGCATAGACTTTATCTCCCAGGCGGCGGCGGTGGTAGCTCGTTGCACGCAAATTGTCTCCAGATCCCTCTGCCTGGAGTCGTTCCCCTCTGCCCCGTTTCCCTCTCCCTCTCCTCTCGCACGTACAAGGCAGCCACACGTACAGCTCGGCACGGCATACGAAGAGATTTATTACACTGAACGCGAGGCCCTTGGCACGAGGGGAAGTCTGAGGGAAGAAATTGGAGAGGAACCGAGGGGAGGTGGCCTGAAGAGAGAGGGCGGAAGGGAGGGGGAAGGAGGGGCCTGACGAGAGAGGGGCGGAAAGGAGGGGAAGGAGGGGCCTGAGGGGAGGGGTTGGAGGGAGGGGGAGGAGTGGGGCCTGAGGGGAGAGTGCTGGAAGGGAGGGCACGAGATGCATCCTATCGGATTAATGATGAATGCTGGAAGTTTGCGGATGATTGCCACCATGGCAACATCCGGTACGTGATACTGCTTGTAGGGGAACATGAGGGCCGTTAGGGAGGGGGGGGTGAGGGGTATGAGGGGCAAGAGGGAGGGGAGTGTGTGTGTGTGTCCGATAGGCGCGTGCTCATTTGGGGACAGACAGACATACCGAGAAACACAGGTAGGCAAGCAGACTAGCAGGTAGGCAAGCAGACTAGCAGGCAGCCAAGCAGGCAGGCAGGCTAGCAGCCAAGCACGCAAGCAGGCAGGCAGCCAAGCAGACTAGCACACAAGCAGAATAGTAGGCAGGTAGGCAAGCAGACTAGCAGGCGGGCAGGCAAGCAGACTAGCAGGTGGGCAGGCAAGCAGATTAGCAGGCAGACAGGCAAGCAGACTAGCAGGCAGGTAGGCAAGCAGCTAAACAGGCAGGCAGGCAAGCAGACTAGCAGGTGGGCAGGCAAGCAGATTAGCAGGCAGACAGGCAAGCAGGCAGGCAGGCCAGCAAACAAACAGGCAGGCAGGCAAGCAGACTAGCAGGCAGGCGGGCAAGCATAATAACAGCCAAGCAGACTAGCAGG
>NW_020872358.1:245000-252500 GCF_003789085.1 Penaeus vannamei | reverse complement strand
GCGGGGAAAGAGAAAGATGGAAAGGAGGAAGAAAGAAAGATGAGGAATATAGGAAGAAGGAAGAACGGGGAAAGAGAAAGAAGGAAAGGGAGAAGACGAAAGAGAAAAAAGAAAGATGGGGAATATAGAGAAAAAGAAGGAAATGAGGAAGATGGCATAGGAAAGAAGAACGATGAGGAATATAGGAGGAAGGAGGAAAGAGGGAGGCGAAGGGAGGCTTCACGGAAGCAGGGTGGCCGGGAGTGTCTCATGATGGATCATGTCTCGCGACCTCACTGCTTTAGGGAGGGCGAGGGCGAAGAGGGAGGGGGAGGGGGGAGGGGGGTTCCTAAAGGTTTTGGATGTCAGCAGGGCGAGGTGATGGAACGTGTGTGTGTGTGTGTGTGTGTGTGTGTGTGTGTGTGTGTGTGTGTGTGTGTGTGTGTGTGTGTGTGTGTGTGTGTGTGTGTGTGTGTGTGTGTGTGTGTGTGTGTGTGTGTGTGTGTGTGTGTGAGAGAGAGAGAGAGTTGTCCAGTCAGACCGATAGTGTTTGTCGGAATCAGCGTTCCTTAACTTCTTTTGTATCTTTTCCCCTTTCAGTTAGTTTATCCTTCCAGATTTTCCCTACTGATAAAGGAAAGCAGTACACAGTTTACCTGCATTGCCTGACATAAACGATCGTGTAATAGCAAAAACAATAACGTTTGTATGATGATGCAGAGTGGGTCGAGAACCGATATAATGAACGAAGCCAAAGCACTAAAATAATTTAGTATTCCCATTTCCATCATGGAATTTTGATCCCCACCCCCAGGTTAGAATTGCTGATTATGTGTATGAGATGTGTCTGAATGCATCTCCATCCTCCATTCTTTTTTCGGTAGCCTCGTTCCTTCACCGTGATGGCGTCGCTAACCATCCGAAAGAAAGAGAAGATATTTCATTGCAACAGACGAACAGCAAGGACCATTTATCACCCAGTGGAGCGGGAGAGAAAAGACGCCAAACGTTTTGTTTCGAGTCAGCACTTACATATTAGTGTCAGCTCCATTAGCCACGTTTTTTTCTTTTCTTTTTTTTTTCTTTTTTTTTTCTTTACTTGACACTTCTCCCTCGCTCATTTGATCTTCGTTGTTTATTCTCTGGATGTTAAAGAATCAGAAGAAAGTCATTGTGGCCAAAATGAAAGTGAGGTTTGTTTTGTTTAGTATATGTTGTTTGTTCTCTGTATGTCGAAAAAGAGAAAAGGATAGTTACAACATTGTGTTAGTTTTGGCTCTGTTGTCTGTTCTATAAATATTAGAAAAATAAATATTTACGATATTTAAGGCAAAGTAAAAAAGAACCGTTTGTTTTGCAAGAAAAAGTGTGACAATTAAGGCAAAGTAGAATAAAACATGAATCATGTGGATTTCATCTTCGCTGTTTGTTTTGTAAATGAAAAAAAAATCAATAATGATAGTTAAAACAATATGGCAATTAAGTCAAAGTAAGAAAAAGAAGAAGTCTCGTGTGCTTGAGCTCAGGAAGAGAAGCCGGTGATTTACGTTTTAATTTCTTGCTCGAGCGGCTTTGGCTCGCTCAAGCCGCTATCCTTTAACTCGTTGAATGGAAATGCTCGTCTCGTCCTCGCCCGGCCGCCTCGTGGACCGGCGCTCGTCCCCGGCCGGAGCGCGTCGGCTGCGTCACGAGCGTCCGAGGTCTTTGTCACCCCCGGCCGACAATCCGTTTCGAGGTCGGACTATTTGTCCTAAAAACGGGGAAGAAAAATCTTATGGGTTGGGGACGTTCTTGAAGGAAGGCTGTTGAGTCAACGCGAGCATTTTTTTTTTTTTTTTTCCCTTTTACTGCTTCCCATCATCGGCTAATCGAACATCGCGATGGTCTCATTAAGCAGGCAAATTACGCTTCTTATCAGCCAAATTCTTCCTGGAACTAATGGAAGCTTCTTTTTTTTTTGGGGGGGGGGGGGTGGTGACGATTTTTTTTCTTTTCTTTTTATCTTCTTCTCTTCTCTCGACGTATTCCAAATGGCTTTCCCCCGACAGCCAAGTTTCTCTCGGGGCGGTATCAGCAAAACCATCTGCCGCCCCAGCTGGTCTCTTTCTCAAACCAGCTCTCCTCAAAAGGGTTTAATCTCCCTTTATCGTCTTATCGCCAGGAAAAGGGTATATTGTTTTCATTGTTGATTGAGTTGCATTATCGTTTTTTTTTCTTTCTTTCTTTTTTTTTTACGTTCCTTATTGAGTTGCTATATTTTTTTTCTTCGTTTTTTTGTGATTGGATTGTTGTATCTGTTTCTTTTCTTTTTTGTTGCTGAAGAGTCGCTTTGTGGTTTCGTTTGTTTTCCTCTATCTTTTCTTGTCTTTTCTTTTTCCTTTTTCGTTGCTAGCGGAGTTGCTATATCGTTTATTTTCTGTTCGTTGCCGGAGTGGAAGGACGAGGATTTCTCTGCCCTGCTTGCTAACTTTGCTTGGGTGGGTTGGATGCCCCGCCCCCTTCCCCTCCCCCCTGTGGGAATTATGGTGATGTATACTTTTGCGACTTGCTGACCGTCACATTTGCATGTATATTAGCGCCGTGAAGAATGTTTGCTAATATAACCGCGCGCTCATTTATTAACATATGATACGCACATGTACAAGCACTTATTCTGGTGCTGTAGTGTGGTATACACGCCACACTATTATTAGTGATATTTTCTAAATGTGCGGAGACGTAAGTACACGAAGCAATACATATTAACGTAAGCCGAAAATTGGATACAAAGATAAAGTCAGTAACGTGCATAAAATTGAGATGAAATGCATCCACAAGGGAATCTCTAAATCGTGGCGTTTCGAGTCATATTTTACTCCACTTCAGACGGTAAAAATGGAAGATGCATGCTCACTCCCACTCTACACTCGCACTCAAACTTTCTCTCTCTCATGCGCGCGCGCCGCACACACACACACACACACACACACACACACACACACACACACACACACACACACACATCACACACACACAACACACACACACACACACACTACAACACTCGCACTACACACACACACTCTCTCTCACACACATGGCGGCGCGCACACAACACACACACACACACACACACACAACACACACACACACACACACACACACAACACACACACACACACACACACACACACACACACACACACACACACACACACACACACACACACGCACACACACACACACACACACAATTCTCCTCGCCTTAGGTGGCCCGTGGACGTCACGCATTTTTTCTAGGTATTCTTTTTTTGCTTTTCTTTTCTTTGTTTGTTTAGTTTTTACATATTCGTTGACATTTCAATTAATGACGCGCAGTTCCATTGTGGTTGACCAAAACTTTTCGCATTCACAAAGTTGCCACTTTTTCTTTTCGTTTCAATATTCACGGAAAGCGCGGAGTTACTGGCACAAAGAATGCTGAGAGATGCTGTATTACCGCCGTTAGGTCCTGTAGCTGAAGTTACGTTCTCTGTGAAGAGGGGGAAGGTAATGCGGGAAGGATAAAGGTAGATCCCCTCGATTTATATAGACTGAGGATGCTCACATCCTGAGGAGACAGTCACGCATATATATACTCTCTCTCTCGTCTTCTCATCTCTAGAGTGAGTCTTCACTCACTCTCGTCTCTCTCTCTCTCTCTCTCTCTCTCTCTCTCTCTCTCTCTCTCTCTCTCTCTGTCTCTCTCTCTCTCTCTTCTCTCTTCAATGTATCCATCTGCCGTAATCTAATTTCTCTCCATCTACTATGACACAGTGGCTTACCTCTCCTTTCTCTTCTCTTCTTTCCGACCTTTCCATTTTCTTCGAATTTACCATTTTTTATTCCCTTCCTATCTCTCCGTTCGAGATTTTCTTTCTAATTTACCTGTGGAGACTTTGCCATATATTAATAAGGACCCAGACTTTCCTAATTGGCGCTGACAGATGAGCTCGCTTCAAGTCCGTTCTGGATAGTGAACAGGAAAGAAGTTCTGAGAATTCTTGTGCCAGGCTTGATTAGGGGGAGGGAGGGGGGCGGAGACAGAGCGAAATGGAGGAGAGAAGAGCCGAACGAAAATAGGGCCGCAGAGGTATGGTAGAAGTAGTGGCAGAGGGGCACTGTCCCGAATGGGGGCGCGGAGATTGAGCGAGGAGGGGGTCACAGGGGCACGAACGAAATAGTGCCGCGCAGGTATGGGCGAAATAAGGGCAGAGGGACACAGACGAGATGGGGTCGCTGAGGTATGGAAGAAATTGGGGCAGAGAAGCACGAACGAAATCGCAGAGAGAGGCATAGAAAGAATTGGCTCAGAGGTTCAAACATAATGGGCAGAGACTTGAAGGGATTCACAGAAGGTAGAGAGAAGGCATTAGAGATAGTTGGGACAGGATAGTAGAAGGGGAATGTAGATACACACCAAAGATAACAAAAGCATAGCAAGGCAGATGTACCAAAAGATGACTATAGATAAACAATAGGCAGTTTATATTATATAAAGTGACGAAGGCAGATGCACACTTACGAAAGTAGAGACGGATAAGGGCAGAAAAACTGAGAAGCAAGCATTATGGAAATTGGAGACATAAACCAGCAGAGATAATAAGGACAGCGAAATAGAAAATGTATTAAATATTAACAAATATATTGACACACATTGTTATTGAGTGGCACAGGTAGTAGAAGAGGCAGTAAGATATAGGGCAGAGGTGACTCAGTAGACAGAATATGATAGCGAAATTCAGGCGTGAAATCGACACAGGTAACAAGGGAGGAAGTAACACAAAGCATATAAAGTCGAAAGAGATCAAGCATGACAGAAAGTAATACAGATATGTCACAGGTCGTAGGACCGAAAGTAAAAGATGTTAAGAAAGAGGGAGAGTAAGAGAGTGAGGAAGGAGAGAAGAGGGAGAGAGTGAGGAGGAGGAAGAGGGAGAGAGAGTGAGGAGAGGAAGAGGAGAGAGTGAGGAGGAGGAAGAGGGAGAGAGTGAGGGAAGAGGAGTGAGGAGAGGAAGAGGAGAGAGTGAGGAGGAGGAGAAGAGAGTGAGGAAGAGAGAGGAGTGAGGAGGAGAGAGGGAGAGAGGAGGAGGAGGAAGAGGAGAGAGTGAGGAGGAGAAGAGGGGAGGAGTGAGGAGGAGGAAGAGGGAGAGAGTGAGGAGAGGAGGAGGAGGAAGAGGGAGAGAGGAGGAGGAGGAAGAAGAGGGAGAGAAGTGAGGAGGAGGAAAGGGAGAGAGTGAGGAGGAGGAAGAGGGAGAGAGTGAGGAGGAGGAAGAGGGAGAGAGTGAGGAGGAGGAAGAGGGAGAGAGTGAGGAGGAGGAAGAGGGAGAGAGTGAGGAGGAGGAGAGGGAGAGAGTGAGGAGGAAGAGGGAGAGAGTGAGGAGGAGGAAGAGGAGAGAGAGGAGGAAGAGGAGAGAGTGAGGAGGAGGAAGAGGGAGAGAGTGGGAGGAGGAAGAGGGAGAGAGTGAGGAGGAGGAAGAGGGAAGAATGAGAGGAGGAAGAGGGAAGAGTGAGGAGGAGGAAGAGGGGAAGAGTGAGGAGGGGAAAGAGGGAGAGAGTGAGGAGGAGGAAGAGGGAGAGAGTGAGGAGGAGGAAGAGGAGAGAGTGAGAGAGAAGAGGGAGAGAGTGAGGAGGAGGAAGGAGGGGAGAGGAGGAGGAGAAGAGGAGAGAGTGAGGAGGAGGAAGAGGGAGAGAGTGAGGAGGAGGAAGAGGGAGAGAGTGAGGAGGAGGAAGAGGGAGAGAGTGAGGAGGAGAGTGAGGAGGAGGGAGGGAGAGAGGAGGAGGAGGAAGAGGAGAGAGTGAGAGGAGGAGAGGAGAGAGTGAGAGAGAGTGAGGAGGAGGAAGAGGGAAGCAGTGAGGAGGAGAAGAGGGAGAGAGTGAGGAGGAGAAGAGGGAGAGAATGAGGAGGAGGGAAAGAGGGAGAGAGTGAGGAGGAGGAAGAGGGAGAGAGTGAGAAGGAGGAGGGAGAGAGTGAGGAGGAGGAAGAGGGAAAGAGTGAGGAGGAGGAAGAGGGAGAGAGTGGAGGAGGAGGAGAGGGAGAGAGTGAGGAGGAGAAGAGGGAGAGAGTGAGGAGAGGAAGAGGGAGAGAGTGAGGAGGAGGAAGAAGGAGAGAGTGAGGAGGAGGAAGAGGGAGAGGAGTGAGGAGGAGGAAGAGGGAGAGATGTGAGTGAGGAGGAGGAAGAGGAGAGATGAGGGAGAAGAGGGGAGAGAGTGAGGAGGAGGAAGAGGAGAGAGAGTGAGGAGGAGGAAGAGGAGAGAGTGAGGGATGAAGAGGGAGAGAGTGAGGGATAAAGAGGAGAGAGTGAGGAGGATGAAGAGGGAGAGAGTGAGGAGGAGTAGAGGGAGAGAGTGAGGGAGGAGGAAGAGGGAGAGAGTGAGGAGGAGGAAGAGGGAGAGAGTGAGAGGGAGTGAGAGTGAGGGAGAGTGAGGAGGAGGAAGAGGGAGAGAGAGGAGGAGGAAAGAGGGAGAGGAGTGAGGAAGAGGGAGAGAGTTGAGGAGGAGGAGGAAGGAGGAGAGAGGGAGAGAGTTGAGGAGGAAGGAGGAAGAGGGAGAGAGTGAGGAGAGGAAGAGGAGGGACTGAGGAGGAGGAAGAGAGAGTGAGGAGGAGAAGAGGCGAGAGAGTGAGAGAGTGAGAGTCCGTCCGTCGCCAATCCCGAATCCCCACTCCGGACGCAACAGCATCTTCACCGCGAAAGGTTTCTAAATCAAAGGCGGAAGCTGCAACTGGCATTTGCGATCCCTCGTGCATTTGTCATGCTTGCCAGCGCGGGTTTAGGCTGGTGTGGATGGTGTATGGCGCATCGTTGTACTCAATACCTACACACACACACACGCGTTAAGTAGGTAGGTAATTAAGCGATAAGTATATAGATAGAGAATTGTACAATTTAAAAAAGAAAGAAATAGAATGAAAACAGAAGACTTTTTGAGAATCCCAATCGGATGGAACGAGACTCATTATCCATTTGGGTCTTCTCATCTCCTTTCCTCTCTTCTCTCATCCCATTTCATGTTTTCGTCTCCCGGGCGCGGCGCATTGCTCGCCCGCGCCCCGCCCATCCCCTCGTCTGTCGCGGGATGGGCTGGCGTCTGCGGAACCGCCCGAGAATCCCCTGTCATTTTTTACCTTCCTCTCCGTGGCCGTTTGTCTTGTGTCGCATTTGCATGGGCGTTTCCCTCCCTTATCTCTGCTTTTTTTGTCTGTCTTTCTTTTTTTTCTCTTCGTCTATGTTTCTCTTCTGTCTCTGTCTGTCTGTCTCTCCCTCTCTGTCTCCCCCCCTGTCTCTCTCTCTTTCTCTCTCTCTCCTCTCTCTCTCTCTCTCTCTCTCTCTCTTCTCTCTATCTCTCTCTCTTCTCTCTTCTCTCTCTCTCTTTTCTCTCTCTCTCTCTTCTCTTCTCTCTCTCTCTTCTCTCTTCTCTCTCTCTCTCTCTTCTCTCTCTTCTCTCTATCTCGTCTCTCTCTCTCTCTTCTCTCTCTCTTCTCTCTCTCTCTCTCTCTCTCTC
>NW_020872358.1:217500-225000 GCF_003789085.1 Penaeus vannamei | reverse complement strand
ACACACACACACACAAACGCAGACGCAGACGCAAACACACACAACCACAAGGTACATATATGACAGACCCAGTTAGGAATTCACATAAAAGAGGAATGCGGAGATTCTGGGAAGCGCAAGCGAGCATGTGGATAAGCAACCAAACAGAAGCATGTGGGTGCATAGCGAATCAGGGAGGCGCGAACGCAGGCAGCAGGCAGACAGGAAGGGCAGCGCGCGAACAGGCAGGCAGGCGAACAGACTCCTTCATGCAGGCAGACAGGCGCAGGCACAAGGAACGGTTGATTGACAGGTCAGACAAAATGACAGATACCACCAAGCAGGTTGGCAGATTGACACGGGCGCAGAGAAAGATACAGACAAAAAAGACAAAATGCAGATTGGCAGACACATACTGGGAAAGATTGTCAGACCGACAGCAAATAGGCAGACAGGGAAGCAGGTAGACTCACACAAGCATACAGAATGGCAGACAGACTAATAGGCAGGCAGTTTCAGGCAGACTAGCACACGCAGACAGGGGCACAGGAGGAGGTCGATAGATAGACAATGAGACAGACACAAACCAACAATTATAAGTAGACATACGGAAGGGTTGACAGACAAGTAGGCAGACACCTTGGGACATGACAGACGCAGGCATAGCAGACACAGGCATGACAGACACAGGCACGGCACGCAGGCGAGTGAACGGGGCAGCCCCCAAGGGCGGGAGACGGCCGCCGCGGCACGAGCGTCAACCGCCGCCGCGCCACCGTTGACTCCCAGCGGCATTGATTCTCGGTCATACTCGGGCCTGCAGCGTGCCGCCCCTCCCGCGCCGCCCGCCCGCGCGCCGTAGCATAAGCGGGGGCGGGACGGCGCGGGCGGGCGGCCGGATGTCAGGGAGGGGCGAGGGGGAGGATGGCAGGCTCACGGGCAGGGGAGGGGAGGGGGGGAGTTGTGGGCGTGTGAGGGGGAGAAAGGGAAAGGGGTGGTGGGGACAGGGGAGGGGGGGAAGAGGTGAGGGAAGGCCGATGGAAACTTTGGGAGGAACTGGACTAGATACCGAGGAAGGAGGAGAAGAAAGAAGAAGAGGAAGAAGAAGGGGAGGGAGAAAGTGTGTTGATCCCTTGCTGATGGGTGTCTCTAGAGGATTAAATGGGAGCCGTGGCAGGGCGTGTGACAGGGGACGACAAGGGGGGCGACAGGGCGATGCGTGTTCGATAAGCAACAAATCCTCCAAAATGGAACAAGTAAAATTAAACTTTTCCTTAAAAAGTGAATGAGTAAATAAATGGACTAAATTATAGATTTATAGATAAGGCGAAGACTGAGAGAGAGGAGATGGAAGCGGGTAGGAGAGCGTGGTTACATCGGGGCGGAAGAGGGCAGGGAGGGCAGAGGCGAAGAGGGGAGAGAGGAAGAAGAGGGGAGAGAGGCAAAGAGGGAGTAGGAAGGCAGGGAAGCGGGTGAAGGGGCGGGAGGAAAGGAGGGAGGAGGGCAGAGGCGAAAAGGGGGATGAGAAGGAACGGATGGCCCGGTTGAGGAAGGGAGGGCAGAGGCGAAAGGGGGGGGGGAGGGAAGGCAGAGGCGAAAGCGAAAGGGGAGCGGGAGGAGGGGTGGCAGGAGGTCTCCGACAGCAACATCAGAGGCGAGCTCTCCTTAGAAATTAGGGCGTCCTCCTCGCCTGCATCGCGCCGGATTATCGAAATGCATTTAAAAAGATCGGCCGGGAACCAGGCCGGATTTTCGCATATTTTTTTCGCCGCGAGTTGCTGCGAGGGCCTCGTTGTAAAGTTCAGATCATGTTTGTGCTTTATCTTCGTCGCCTGCCCCTGTGTTTGCTCGACGTCTTATTTTGAAAGTTTTGGGCGTGCGGGCGGATTTGCGGGCGTCGCGTCTAAGTTTAGGCGGGCGATTCGTTGCATTAGCACTTCTTCGATTGCTAAAGGATCCTGTCGAGAGTATTTTTAGATTTCCCTGTGTTTGTAGTGTTAGGTTTTATTCTTATGACGCCATGTAGATTGTCTGAAGCGATGGCGAGTAAACGGGCACCAGTAGGAGAAGAAATACATGAATAAATCTTGGGTCTATGTAGAGTGTTAGTGATTACAGTACTTGGCATCATGCTCAGTCAAAATATTACAACTTCTACAATTTCATCATACAAAAAAACGCGACGTGCTTCCTTTTAGTTCATAAACTAGTGGAATATTACGGCTGCGCGGATATTTATTGTCGATCGAGCGCTTGTGGATAAATTACCGATTTTTTTTATCTTCTGCTTCTGATTTCGTTTGTTTGTTTTTATTGTGTTTTTTCGTCGTACTGGTAGTAAAAAACACTGGATTACAATTACGTATGGGTGTCTTTTTATCGCCTATTGCCTCACGGATAAGCCTATATTTATTAATGGAATAACAGTGAAAAAGAGGCCCCGTAGAAAAGAGAGGGAAGTGCAGCGCGGAGCGAGCACCATCAGCTTGCACACGAAGAGCAGTCCATGCCGAGGGATAGAGGGCGCGAGAGCCTTAAGATTCTTGTCTCGTGCCCCGTGCAGTACCGGCGGCATCTTGGTATTGCAGCTCGCCTTCCGGTTTTCAGCGGTCAGCGCCTTCGGGGCCGGGGAGGGTACGCTAAGCTCGGCATCATTGATCAAGGAGGCGTCCCTGACATGACTTCGAGGTGAAGCGGAGGTGAGAGAGCGGGGGCGGCGGAGGCTGCTGCTGCTTCGTGTTTGTTCTCTTTCTTTGTTCTTCCCTTTCGCTTCTCTGTAAAGCTACTTTCCCCCCACGTTCCCCCCTGCGCCGTCGCCGCTTTTTCCTTTCATCGCTACTCTCACTTCTGGTCCCTTCCTACTTCCTCTCGTACGCCGATCTTTTTCTCGTTCTCCTTTGTCTCCGCTCCTGCTGCGTCGTTTAGCGAACACTGCCGAAACCCCGCCAATTTCCCTTTTTTTCCTTGCCCTTGTAACTTTTCATTCACACATACGCATACACGTACCAGCACCCAACATCCTCACCAACACCTGCACCCACATTCACACTCAACGCCCACGCCCACAGCTACTCTGGGGCAAGCGAAGCAGGTAAAGGCTTTGAGTTAATCGAAGGGTGTGATTGGATAGCAGTCAAGGTAAAGGCGTGTTGGTGATTGGCCAGTGATTAAGGTGCGAAAGCGAGTGATTGGTTAGCGGCTGAGTTCTGTTCCAAGAGGGCTTGTGATTGGTTAGTAGTTAATGTTCTTGTTGTAAGCGAAGGCTTGTAATTATCAAGCAGTTATGGATCTGTCGTGAGCAAAGGTTTGTGATTGATTGGTGGGCGAGGCGCTGGATTAAGTGGAGGTTCTGAAATCGTTGTTCCTTAATGATGTCGAAGTCATGGTCTTCAGCGGAGGTGGCGCTGGAAGGAGAGAGAGGAGGCGAGGAGCAGGAATGAGGGAATGAGAAGGAAAAGGAATAAGGGAGAGGGAAGGGGGGAAGAGAGAGAGGGAAGGAGGAGATCATGAAAGATAAAATGGGAAGAATTAGTAAGATTAAGAGGGAGAGTTAGGAAAAAAAAAGAAAAACGAATGAAGAAAGAATAAAATCGGGAAATGGAAAGGTAATTGAAAGGGAAAACAGACCAAAGCTTGGCTCCGCTCTCGGCCTGTATTTGATCGAAGATGAACAGCAGTCTGAAGTTGTTTATGCCTTCCGGATGTCTGCATTGTGATGCTGATTACTGCACCTTACAAAGGCAGACGTTCCTCTCCTCATTAATAAAGCCAAATGGGTATATTGCAGAACTTTTGTGACGTCAGGGTGTCGCGTGTAAACACCCATTGAAATACATCCCTTGCCAGCCTTTGTCGTTTTAAGCGTGCTCTTGTTCTTACCAGCGTATTTACGTTCTCATCCACAGTGATCTTTACACGATCACGCACACGTTAGCTTTCACACGTTTGCTTGCCCACGCACTCGCAACGTTATACACACAGATTTTTGCGTACACATGCAGGCAAACGCACAGCTTCGCACAGTGCCGTCAGAGGCGCCCCACCCCCCATGGGCATGAAGGGGCAACATGCAAGTCTCGGCCGTTACGGATGCGCGTGGCTTTTCAAATGGAAACGGGATGGCTTCGTAATCGTTACTTTCGGTCGCGTTTCCGTTTTATTGCGGATGCATCTCGCCCCCAGGAGCTTTCGACACGGCTTTTGGTTGCAGGGAAATTGCTGTTTTATCTCCAGTTTTGCGCCCTTTCTGAACCGCTTTAATTTTTTTTTTCTTACTATTTCTTTATTTTTATTACGCTCCTCCTTCATTTCTTCCTTTGTTTCTTCACGTAACTCTTCGTATCCCTTCGTTGTTTCGTCTTTTTGCTGCTATTCTTGTCCTCTTTCCTGCTTTGTTCTTTGATATTATTCATACCATCATTGTCTTATTACAGCTGTTCCTGACAACTTTTCCTTTTTTCAATTCCTTTCTCCTTTATGCTTTATACTGGCTTTCATTTTACCCTCATTCTTGGCCCCAAATTTATCTGCCTTCCCCACTAGTTCCCCATCTTGTCTTTTCTTCTTTTCAATCCTTCTTTAACCTCCGCAGTTTCTCCCTCTTCCTCCTTCCTTCCTGGTCCAATCTTCCCCCGAGAGACAAAGCATTATAATCCAGTCGCGAGGTAATGAGCCTTGTATTGTCTTAGGAAGAGGATTTTTTTTCGTTTTCTGCCGATTATTAATTTATGTCTCTCCCTCTTGTCGAATTGCCCTGCAGCTTTTCAAGAATTTCGTGTTTGGCTTTGCTTTGCGCGACATTCCTTGATGAAATTTATTACCTATGATTAATTCGGAGTTTCTCTTGTCAGGTATAGTTCGAGTCCGTTTTCTGCAGCCTTTTGCACTTATTTTTAGCTGCTTGTGTGCACGAGGCAGCAGCAATTTCAGTAAAACAGAAGGGCGAATATCTCTGTAAACAGACGGACGGACGCGCGCGCACGAGAACAAATGTATATGTATGCAGACCCCACATACCGACGCGAGGGAACTCAAAGGCACTATGACTTCCGTTCCATCCCAGACCCCTATACACATACATATACATGGATACCTTCAGCCCAAACCAACCAAATACGCATATCCACACATAAACATGACCACATACATACACATGAACACTTCCAACACATACATACACATGAACACTTCCAACCATCCTCCACCTCCCACACGCACATACACATGAGCACCTTCCCATCCGCCAACCCCATACAATCGTGCATGCATACACATCCCTTCAGCCCCTTGCCCGAGGCATACATGCACTCATGCACTGTCAGCGCATCACCCCATCCACACATGCACCCATACACTCAAACAGTTAAATACCTCCAACTCTTTCCCCAGCTTGTACATACACACACATTGCAAAAGGAACAAGGAAGGGAAGAACAAGAAACACATATTCGTGTTTTTTGTTCTTCCCTCTGCTGTTCATTTTGTAGTTCGTTCAACATGAATTCCACACACATATATAAAAGAGCATGTTGGCAAGCACCTCGTACAACACATTAGATGATCATGCGATGACGTCACAAAGTGAACGCGTAAACGGATTACATTTTATCTTATGATGTTATTTGAAAAGACTCGTGTTGCATATGTACTGTGTTTTCTCTCTCGTATTTCGTTCGGCCGTGTTCCTTCCGGCCTCCTACGCTCAGCAGCCGGTCCTTTTTAGGGCGAACATTTATATTTTAATGTGTGGTTCATGTTCATGTTGCAGTGTGTGTGGAGGTGGCTTTAATTTTGCATTGTTTGCCGGAGTAAAGTTGCCCAGGTTTAGTCATGAATTTCTGTACTAACGGAGACGTCCAGCCAGTTTCCAGATTATTTAGCGGCAGGAGGCGCTCCGAAGCAGAGAAATGTGCATGTGCAGGGTACACTGAATACTTATTCACTTAACCCTGTGCATGTGGGGAGTGTATGTAAATCATCGTGGCAAAATAGGGCTAAAAATAAGAACAGAAAAGAACGTGGGCTTTTGTTTTGTCACTGGGGAGGTTTCATTTTTTCCCACACGCATTATTTTAATTGTAATTATGTATTCATGTTTTATTTGATTGTTATTGTCATCATTATTATTATTATCATCATCATCAATGCCATCATTATCATAATTACTATTGTTATTGTTATTAATATTATTATTATGTTATTATCATTATTATTATTATTGGTAGTAGGAGTAGTAGTAGTATCATCATCATCATCATCATCATCATCATCATCATCATCATCATCATCATCATCATCATCATCATCATCATCATCATCATCATTATCATCATTATCTTCATCATTTGCGCGCGCACTCGTGTGTTTGCATATGTGTGTGTGTGTGTGTGTGTGTGTGTGTGTGTGTGTGTGTGTGTGTGTGTGTGTGTGTGTGTGTGTGTGTGTGTGTGTGTATCTGTGTATGTGTGTGTGTGTGTGTGTGTGTGTGTGTGTGTGTGTGTGTGTGTGTGTGTGTGTGTGTGTGTGTGTGTGTGTGTGTGTGTGTGTGTGTGTGTGTGTGTGTGTGCTTGCCTGTGTGTGCGTGCTTGTGTGTGTGTGTGTGTGCTTGTCTGCGTGTGTGTGTGCGTGTGTGTGATCGTTTTATTTCTTTAAATGGGGTATTGTAATTTGTATGTAAATCGACACTGTAATGTAAATACATTTTATTACTTGTTATGGCCTTGTCGTGCACGGTAATGTGAATCATGGCGTTGGTAACCTTAAAATGGACAAAGCTACGGTGTGCTGATGTGAACAGAGGCAACCCTTTTCTGTTGTTAATGCTCATTGTATATGCAAAAGCTGACGGTGCCGTGATACGCTTACACAGTTTCACTCTTATTTGGGTTACCGCATTTACACTTTTTCAGTCCTTTAACTTCATTTCCTTTCGTTTCTTTAATGCCTGGCCCGCATTTTTAGTCGGTATATATTTCATTACACGTTTTCAGTGTCCCTTTTCATTCGTTCTATGGTTCATGGTACATTTACACTCTCCATTTTCACTCGTTATATAGCTCATGGCACATTTACACTCCATTTTCATTCGTCATATATTCCATGGTACATTTACACTGTTCATTTTCATTTAGTATATCGCCCATGATATATTTACACTGCTGCGTTTTTATTCAACATATATATTTCATGGCACAGGGATGCTGGCCAAATTTTATCAGGCACGCGTTTCATGACTTTTGTTTCATGACGCTCGTGCACTGCTTTATTTTTATCCGTCGTGTGTTTGCCTGCGTGACGTATCGAAAATATCCCCTCGGGTAATGGAGCTGCGAGGCTGTCCCTTTCTTGTCATTTATGCAATTATACGGACTCCCCATCGCGAGGGTGATGGACTAGGGTGCAATTAACCCTTTGTGAGATACCGGGGCTTACCCAAGGATTTGAGGTGACGGGGGTGTGGTGTGGTGTGTAAAGCGTTGGGGCTGTATGGTGTGTGTGTGTGGGGGGGGTATGGTATGGTAT
>NW_020872358.1:182500-210000 GCF_003789085.1 Penaeus vannamei | reverse complement strand
CGGCAGTGCCTCTCGTGTCGGCCCCTGGGTTTAATATGCAGGGCGAATGCGGGCGCGGGAGTGTGGCGGCATGCGCGGCGCTTCGTCAAGGAGGAAAATGTTTGGATATGTAAAGTGGCGGAGAGGTGGGAGGAAAGAGGATGTAGGGGTAGTTGCCTGTGGTGCTCGTGCTGGTGGTGGCAGTAGTTGTAGTGCTTGTAGTGGTGGTGGTGGTAGTACTCGTAGTATAGTAGTAATAGTTGTAGTTGTGGTATTAGTAGTGGTAGTACTCGTAATAGGAGTTGTAGTAGTGGTGGTGGTGGTAGTAGTAGTGGTAGTGGTAGTACTAGTAGTAATAATAGTAGTAGTAGTTGTTATTTTTGGTGATGATGTAGGGGCTGCAGCATTAGCATTAACAAGAGCATTAGCAGAAACATTAGCAGCAGTAGCAGTAGTATTAGAAGCATTAGCACCAGCAGCAGCAGCAGCAGGATGAGGTAGTGATGGTAGAGGAATGAAACAGAGGCGAAGGAAAAACAAAATGAAAAGGAATTGTGTTTAGGAAACGCCTCGCACTTCTGCCGTCGCCTCTGATGGCATTGTGACGGCGATGGCTACTCAGCCCTCTGTAAGTGGCTGTCCTGTTTACTCTAACAGGAGCTTACTTTGGTGTTTTTTTTCAAGGGTGTTGATGTTTCTTAATGAAGGCTGTAATCTGTCTATATGCACAATAAAAAACGTTCAGTTGTATAGTTTATAAATTAGTATGATGCATATGCATATGCTCTATATATACGTAGCCGTATCTCATTTTATACGCGCGCGCGCGCACACACACACACACACACACACACACACACACACACACACACACACACACACACACACACACACACACACACACACACACACACACACACACACATATATATATATATATATATATGTAATATATATATATAATATATATATATATATATATATATATATATATATATATATATATATATATATATATATATATATATATATATAAAGTTCGCATTCCGAATTTCTCATTATCCAGAGAAAATAAAAATCAGAAATGAATTAGGATACAAGATGTTGACCCTTGACCTCAGCGAAGAGGAATGACCTATGACTTTCGGCCGCCTATCGCTCGCCCCCAAGACCTTTACAAATGTTCTTCGTTGACCTTTGAATTTTTCAGCCGAACAATGGTCACCGTTGGCTCGTCGTCTGCAGTGCCATATGACCCTCCCGCGGCGGCTGACCTTTGGCGCTCCGGCGGGTCATCTTACACCGATTATTCGCCGCGTCGGCCTCGCCGAAGGGGCTCGTCGGGCGCGGCCGCGTTCGTCTGTCTTCCTTGTGGGGCTCGCGCCGCTCGGCTTCTCTTCGCTTTCGCTTTTGTTGCTTGTTTCTTGGTTGTGGAAAAGGAATTTGCGTTTGTAGGTAGACGGAAAGTCACGCCCACGCATACGCGCGCACGCACGCACGGCACACACACACACACACACACACACACACACACACACACACACACACACACACACACACACACACACACACACACACACACACACACACACACACACACACACACACACACACACACACACACACACACACATATATATATATTAAACAAATCCGCAGCGGTGCCACGGCGAGGAGTGAGTCGGCTCCACTCGCAGCCGACGCGTGTTCCAGTCGGTGTTCATTACGCGAGGCAGCGCTTCCGGCGCCACCGCTCGGCGTCAAGCGAATCGCCGATCTTGAACTTGCGACTTGAGGATGCTTCCTTGGCTGCACTTGGGATCGACTCGTCTTTTTTTTATAACGGAAGTTTGTATTGAAGTTGCTCGGGAAACTTTCTTTTTCTTTTCCTCTTTCTTCAAATTACGGGATGCATTACTGGCAACCTTGTCTAAACTTACTGCCCTCGGGTCTGACATGACCTCTAATGACCTGGGATTCCTCGTCCGTCATGCACCGCCACCGCTCGAAGGAAAAGAGAAAAAAGAAAGAGATCGGTAGCTCAGTCGCCGCTTGAACTTTATGCGTTGCCCTTTAAGTCAATGACCTTTTCTCGCGGGTCTGTGACTCACCTGGAAGTTTACGAGGCAGAAAAGGTCACAGATGCATGGAATTGCGCTTGATTGCCGTCCAAGCACAGGGTGAAACACAGTTATAACCCCCTCGTACGCTGTCATGGAGTCACGCGAGCAATAGCCATTCGTCCGGAAACGGAGAAACGGGGTCCGTCTGCGATCTCGCTCTGCGCCGTTCCCTTGGCTCCCGGCGGTTATTTGCGCGGAGACCTTGCCGGACTTGTCTTTATTTCCGTGTATTTTTTTTTTTTTCTTGAAGGTGGGACGACGGACGCATCTGTTGTGGTGGCGGTGGTGGGGGGGGGGAGGGGGGGTATGAATTTGAGGCACGAGGGGCAAGCGGTCTGAGGAACCGGACGAGGGCGGGGAGCGAGGCGCGGAGAAGCAGGCACAGGCGCGCTTATAACATTCCTGAGGTTCGCCCGAAATTGCATTGGTGGAAAGTTACCGTCGCTAATTCTGGCACTGTGATAAATCATATTTTCATTTTTTCTCTCTCTCAGTTTCTTCTTCCCTTTCGTATTCTTCTTCGTGATCTTCTTCATTATCTTTTTTCTTCTTCGTGATCTTCATTATCTTTTTTCTTCTTCGTGATCTTCTTCATTATCTTTTTTTCTTCGTGATCATCATCATTATCTTTTTTCTTCGTGATCTTCTTCATTATCTTTTTTCTTCTTTGTGATTTCCATTTCATCATCATCATCATCTGCTTCTTTTTTCGTCACCGTTATTCTCCTCCTTCTCCTCCTCATCATCATCATTCTCTTTTTCTTTTTCATCTTTTTCTCTTCCCCCTCTTCCACCTCCCTTTTCTTCTTCCTCATATTTTCACTACAATACCTCCATCTGACGGAAGCGCAGAGCCAGCTTCTGTGCATGAAAGGCGCCTCGGAGAAAGAGTTGGTGTGACCATGCGTACACCCCCCCCCCTTCTTCCTCTCCTCTTCCCCTCTCCCCTTCACCCCCACCTCCCCGTCTTCCCCCCTTCCCACCTCCAGTCTCCCTACACCCTCCCTCTTCTCCCTCACCTAGCTCCCCACCTCCATTCTCTTCTCCCTCTCCACCCTCCCTGTCTCCCCACCTCCACCTTCCCTGCTTTCACCCTCTTCCCCTCCTCACCCTCCCCTCCCCTCCTTGCACGTTGTGTATTCGCTCTAAAGTAAAGAAGAAAAAAAATGCGACGGCGGGGAGTGGGGTATTGTGTTAGCGTTGACACCGGCGCCACCTGGTTTGGCCTGATACTGTCCATCCAGGATATTAGTGCTCCCTCCGCCTCTTCCTCTCTTCTCTTTCGCTCTTCTCTGCTCTTTCTCTCTCTTTTTTTGTTTTCCCTTGTCTTCTGTTTTATTCTCTTCTCTTTTCTCTTTTCAACTCGTCTCTTTCGCCTTTTTTAATATCTTTCCTTTTTTGTCGTTTTGTTTTGTTCGCTTTCATTTGTTTTTTTTTTTATCTCTCTCTCTCTCTCTCTCTCTCTCTCTCTCTCTCTCTCTCTCTCTCTCTCTCTCTCTCTCTCTCTCCTCTCTTCTCTCTCTCTCTCTCTCTCTCGTGCTTTACTTTCAAATCCTACTCCCTTCCTCTCGTTCTCCTTATTTTCGTCGCTCCCTCTTCCTCTCTTTCTCTCTCTCCCCCTTCTATCTCTGTCTCTTTCTCCTCCTCCTTTCCCACTGCCTCTTCATATCCTTTACTCCGTATTTATGTGATAACCATCTTCCTCATCCCTTCTCGTCTTCTCATTTTCTTCTCTTCCTTCATATGTTACCTTTTTATATACACTAGTATTATCATCCATCCTCTAGTGTAATGGTGTGTGTTGGTGTGTGTGTGTGTGTGTGTGTGTGTGTGTGTGTTGTGTGTGTGGTGTGTGTGTGCGCGCGCGCGCGCGCTGTATATGTGTACGTGTGTGTGTGTGTGTTTCTCTCATAGCTTTCTGGCCATTCTTCCTTTTCCTCTTTTATCTCCCATTTCCTCCCCGAGACTTCCCTTCGTCTCCCTCTTTGTTGCTTCCCTTGATACCATAGATCTCCTACCTCCTCTTCTCCTATCCTTCCCCTCCCTCTACGCACACGCCCATGTCCACGCCCACATTTAGGATAGGCTGGCGGGCTGTTCTGATATTTGAAAGGAATTACGTTAATGCAAGAGGTAATAAATTAAGGGGGGGTGTCCACGTCAGGGAGGAAAGGGGTATTGTAGAACACGAGTTTCCCCCTCTCCTTCCTTCCACTCCATTTAACTCTTCGTCCCTTTTAGCTCTCACTTTTTTTCCCTCTGTCTTTACCCTCCCTTCCCCCCCCTTTTCCCTCTCTTTCTTCTTCCTTGCTCTTCCGCTGGACTTCCTTTTCCCTTCTCTTATTTTCTTTTGCTTTTTTCCTACCCTCTCTCTCCCACACCTTCCTTTTAATATTTCCCTTTCTCTCCTCTTCGCTCCCCTTGTCCCTTCCTTTCTCCCTCTCTTCCCTCTCCATCTCCCTTCCCTCTCCCCCTTCCGCCTTCCCCTCCCCTTCCTTCTCTCCCCCGCTCCCTCGACCCCGACGAATGAGGAAATATAAACGAGAAAATGCGAAGTTAATCTCAAATCCCGAACCAGCGGAGAAATTACCGTCGTGTCCCTTTGCGTAAGACGATTTATTTCTTTTATCTGTTACCGTCGTCTTGATAGTAATTTCTCCCTGCGCAGAAGTCAGGCTGGCTGGCAGGATTAGGGATTAGGATTTAGGCTCGGCAGTTAGGAATGAAGGATTGTCATTTGGAATCGAGATTGGGAATTGGGAGAGACTGTAGTCCGGGAGAGGGCGATTAGGGTCAGGAATCGGCATTAGGGGATGAGGCATAAGGATTAGAAATGGGATCAGAGTTTGAAATCGGGATTAGAAACGAAGGATGACAGGAGAATGGAGGAGGGAGCACCTGGGAGCCCGTGCTGTCTGCGCTTGCATTGCCGGCGACGTGTTTACTGTTTCACTTGTCTCCTGATGCGGAAGTCTCGCTGCTGCAACTGCTCTGCCGTTGCAGGAAGTGTCTCTGGGCGGCCTAGGTATTTTTATTAGTGTGTTTTTTTTCCTGTTTTGTGTGTTTATTTCAATGAGATGTGGGATTTATTTGTTTTGCGGAACAGTTTGGTGTGTTGTTTAGTGTGCGTATATTTCGAGGTCTTTTAATCTGGCAGAAATAATGTTTGGAATTCTAAAATTGGACTCAAGGTCTTGCTCTGGAATTGATTTGGGATTCAACCTTTAAAACATCATGTGAGACGTGGGCTCATTTCTGTGCTTGATTGCATGCATTCTTTCTTTCATTCTTTTTCTTTTTCTTTTTTTTACTTTCTTTTTTTCTTGTTCCTTTCTTTGCCATCCTTATTTTTCATCTTCTCTCTCTCTCTCTCTCTCTCTCTCTCTCTCTCTCTCTCTCTCTCTCCTCTCTCTCTCTCTCTCTCTCTCTCTCTCTCTCTCTCTGTCTCTACTCTCTCTCTCTCTCTCTTACTCTAATTCTCTCTCTCTCTTACTCTTCTCTCTCTTCTCTTACTCTCATTCTCTCACTCTCTCTTACTCTCATTCTCTCTCTCTCGCTTCACTCTCTCTTTACTCTCACTCTCTCTCTCTCTCTCTCTCTCTCTCTCTTCTCTCTCTCTCTCTCCTCTCTCTCTCTCTCTCTCTCTCTCTCTCTCTCTCTCTCTCTCTCTCTCTCTCGAGCGCACTCGCTCGCTCTTTCTCTTTCTCTTTCTCCTTCTTCTTTTCCCCACTCTCATTTCCCCCCCTGCTATCTCTCTTTGCATTAATGTACCAGTACTTATCTATCCATTCGTCTGCCAAGTCTATTAGCCAAGCCGTCTCCCCCTCGCTCCGTCAGTCGCCCATGCGGCCATGCAGAAGGAGGATCTCCCCGGGCGGCGTTGGCAGTGTCTCAAGTCCCGAGAGAATCCTGGCTCCCTTTATGGCATTACATGGCGTGTGCATTTGTTAGTGTGCGCTCTGATCTTCTTCGGATGGGCGTCGGTCTTCCATAACGTGGTTAGGCTATGCTGTCGTTTTCTTTTCCTTTGTGTGTGGGGTTCACTCTCTCTCTCTCCCTCTCTGTTCGTTTGTCTCGTAGTCTCTTTCTGTTATTCTCTGTCTCTCTCTCTCTTTCTGTCTGTCTGTCTGTTCTCTGTCTGTCGTGTCTGTGTCTCTCTCTCTCTCTCTTCTCTCTTCTCTCTCTCTCTCTCTCTCTCTCATCTCTCTCTCTCTCTCTCTCTCTCTCTCTCTCTCTCTCTCTCTCGTAGTGTGTGTGTGTGTGTTTCTCTCTGTTTCTCTCTGTCTCTCTTTGTCTCTCTTTCACGTTTTCTCCCTGGTCGTCGGAGGGACGCGTTTAAGTCGAGAAAGAAGAAAATGGTTAAGCGTTGTATCGTATAAAGAAAACGTGTATTGAATTTGCCTGTTTGGAGGATATCGGGTTTTGCGCTTTGCCGCCGCCGCCGCCTGCCTGATTTGATTAATTTCACATGCAGATCGCGGGAGCCAGTAATCATCGGTAAAGTCTTTTGCTTCTTCTCATTTGGCCGATGGCTTCTTTCCGGAAAGTAATAGAGGTAACGCAATAGTGTATTTGTAAAGTTTCATGTTTTTTTCTGTTCAGAACTTGATATATGCGTTGCATACATTTCAGTCTCGATACACTTTGTATATTTCTTATATATATATATATATATATATATATATATTATATATATATATATATAATATATATATATATTATATATATATCGTGTGTGTGTGTGTTTGTGTGTGTGTGTGTGTGTGTGTGTGTGTGTGTGTGTGTGTGTGTGTGTGTGTGTGTGTGTGTGTGTGTGTGTGTGTGTGTGTGTGTGTGTGTGTGTGTGTGTGTGTGTGTGTGTGTGTGTGTGAAGTTACATACGCATATACTTATATACTTATATAATACATATACGTATTGTATATACATATAAACAAGTAAACAAATATGTTGCACACAAACACAAACGCACAAGTGGACACACACACACACACACACAACACACACCACACACACACACACACACACACACACACACACACACACACACACACACACACACACACACACACACACACACACACACACACACACACACACACACGCACCCACCCCCCCCCCCACGCACACATACACTCATTCATACATTTACCCATTTCTCGAACCCGCGGCCTGGGCTTCTTTTAGCCTGGGCAACATGTTAACGATTCGTCCGGCTATTACTGCACCGTCAATATCCGTGCGGAATGGTCGACCTCCGAAGCCGCATGTATTTACCCGCTCGGTCTCCGGGGGGCGGGGGGCGGGGGTTAATTGGTTTGCTGGAGGGGCAAGAGGGGGGATGGGTTAGGGATAGGAGATTGGAAGGGATTAGGTAGGAGGGGAGGAAAGGGAGGAGGGAGGAGAAAGAGGAAGAAGAAGGCAGAAGGGAAAGACGAGGGGAGAGAAAAGAAGAGAGGAAAGAAAGAAAAACTCGGGAAAACCAAATCAATCGAAGACGAGCGAGAGGGGGCTGAGGGAAGGATGGAGGGCAAGGGAAGAGGGAAGGCGGAGGGCAAGGAAGAGCGAGAAGGCGAGAAGGAGAGCGGGAGGGGAGAGTAGAGGAGATGCTGCGGGAATTGAATTTCATAACCACGTATTCAATTTGGAACATTTTGAAAGGGGCCAAAATGATGTGTCCGTTTTCGACGACGGTTCGCCCGGGATGGAGGCCGACGGCGTGATGCGGGAAACGGTTTGATCGAAGCAATTTGCATGCGATTAGTCCGCCTCTTGATGAGACTGATTGGGAATAGATGGTACGGTGTCGATGGATAGATCGGGGGGAGGGAGGGGGAGAGGGGAGCGGAGTGGAGTTTAGAGATGGTGTAGGAGTAATGGAGAGAGGCAGGCGGAGAAGGAGGATAGGGGTTGAGAGGGAGAGAGGCAGGGAGAGAGAGAGATAGGAAAGAGGAGGAGGGGTAGGAGATAGGGGTAGAGAGAGAGGAGAGAGGAAGAGATGGGGAGAGGGAGAGGCAGAGAGAGAGATGGGGAGAGGGAGAGCAGAGAGGAAGAGAGAGGGAGAGGCAGAGAGAGAGGATGGGAGAGGGAGAGGCAGAGAGGAGAGATGGGAGAGGAGAGGCAGAGAGCAGAGAGGAGAGATGGGAGAAGGAGTGGCAGAGAGGAGAGATGGGGAGGGGGAGAGGCAGAGAGGAAGAGAGAGAGAGAAAGAGCAAAACAGGAAGAGGAAGGAGAGAGGGAGCGAGTCTCATCAGCACCCGCGGTATACGGCAACTTTGCAATAGAACTGTTGACTTGTTTTCCATTTGGCCTAATTAATTGCGGGAGTTGCCATGTCGGTCGAGACGCTCGCTCGCGCAAACGAACCCGCGGCGGACGCATTCCGTTGTTCACTTCCCCTCAGAGGCTTACGGGGATTAAAAAAAAAAAGAACGATAGTGTAGGCATTATTTTTTTTAAGAATGATTTTCCTTGTTTATTTGTGTATTTATTCATTCATACTGTACCTGTGCGGTTGATATGGATCGCTCTGTGAAACGAAGAGCGATGTTGATTGATATAAGATTGATATGAAGTGAGGAGACATAAAATTTCCTTTCCAACACTCCGTTTCCCCGCGTTTTTGGCTTCGCATGTTTCGTCCTTTCCCAGACTTTGATGACTTTTAAATCTCTTTGATAAAGTAAAGGAATTTTCGATCCTTCTCCTTCGCCTGACTTTTGGGATTCTTTGGAAAGTTTAAAATTACTTAATAGGATTAGGTGTATCCCTTTATACTATTCCTTTTTTGTTGTTTCTTGTCTCATTCGCAATTTTAGTCTTTTATTTTTTTATTTTTATTATTACTGTTATTATTATTGTTCTTATTATCGTCATTGCGATGAACTTCATGATCACTTATTACACTTGTTACTTTTTTGAATGATAGAATATATATTTTGAATTATTTTATCTCCGCCCATTCGCTTTTAGCTCAATATTCCGGGAGCGCTAGAATAAAGGTCAGAGTAGTTAATTGGGTTTGTCCTTTTTAATGAGTTGCAGTAACGTCCGGAAATATCAACAATATCGGCTTTTGGTTGCAAATCCTTATATGATTAAATAGAATGATATTGTAGTATTCGTAATTTGGATATGCAGATTAATTCGAGGGATGTTAAGAGGAATTAGGGAAGTATGCAGTGTTTTTTTTTGCCTGTGTGTGTGTGTGTGTGTGTGTGTGTGTGTGTGTGTGTGTGTGTGTGTGTGTGTGTGTGTGTGTGTGTGTGTGTGTGTGTGTGTGTGTGTGTGTGTGTGTGTGTGTGTGCGTGCGCGTTGTGCATGCATGCATGTATGTATGTATGTATGTGTGTATATATGCATAACACATTTTTTTAGATATATGCATGCGTATGCAGAGTTCGGGAAGAGAAAGCGAGAGGAGATGCGGACGCGCTGGCCCGCCTCCCATCCATCACCTCGGGAACACGAGGCCAAGTGACAGTCCCATCCGGGAGACTTGCACTGGCTCTGGGAATAGGGAATCGCGCGACGCAAAAGTTCTCGCCGTAAAAGGTTCGTAGTGAGAAAACACTTTGAGTACTTCTTCAGCAACGTATCGGGTCGCATTGCACAAAGTCCCGTATCAGTTGCATAAACGCCTTTTCTCTTGGTTCATTGAAATTTGCAACGTTTTTTGCAGGAGTCATTTACGTCATGAGAATGTTTTTTAGCGACGAAATTACAGCAGCAATTCAGACAGACAAACGCACTCTAGAAAATATGAGGACGACCGCGCTGGGTGTCTTTTTTTTTGGGGGGGGGGGAGATGAGCGGGAAGGGACTGGACACGCGGCAGGGGAAGAAAAATTCACACCTGATTTAGGGCAAGACACGTCTGAACAAGATCGGGTTGGGGGTAGTAGGTGGGTAGGGGAGGGAAAGGGGGTTAGAGGTCTGTGTGTGGGGGGTGGTAGGAGGGAAGGGGGATTGTGGGGGTAGGGGAGGGAAAGGGGTTGGGGGTCTGTGGGGAGGTAAGGGAGGAGGGAGGATTGGGTGGGGGGTAGGGGAGGGAAGGGAGTTAGAGGTTGGGGGGGGGGGTAAGGGAGGGAAGTGGGATTCGGGGGTAGGGGAGGAAAAGGGTGTTTGGGGTCGGTGAGGGGGGAGGTAGGGGAGGGAAGAGGCGGTGCAGCTGGCACAATGGTAGGACACAGATGGAGCAGCTGGACGCACGCTGGCAAGGGGAGGAATGGCCGCTGAGGGACTGGTGGGACACGTCGGCTGCTTATGTCTCGTATTTTGGCTCGGTGTAAGAGGGCGAGGGGGTGGGAGTAGGAACGGGAACGGGAGGAAGGAATGGGAATGGGGACGGCTAAAGAAGAAGAGATAGGTAAAGAGAGAGAGGATGGGAAGGGAGGAGAGGGAGAAAGAGAAGAGAGGGCGAAAGAGCAAGAGGGAGGATATAGGGAACGAGAGAGGATTTAGAAAACGAGAGAGGATATAGATAAAGAGAGAGGATATTGAGGAAGGCGGAGGATGTGGAGCAAGAAAGATGATATACAGAAAAGGAGACAATATCGAGAAAGTAAGAGAAAATCGAGAAAGAAGATATTGAGAGAAGAGAGAAAAGATATAGAGACAAAAGGAGAGAAGATATATACAGAGAAGGAGAGAGAGAGAGAGAGAGAGAGAGAGAGAGAGAGAGAGAGAGAGAGAGAGAGAGAGAGAGAGAGAGAGAGAGAGAGAGAGAGAGAGAGAGAGAGAGAGAGAGAGAGAGAGAGAAAGGATAATGAAGATAATGATGACGAGGAAATGACCAAAGGAAAAGAGATGATAAGAAGCGGGCAGGAGGAAGGCAGAGACAGAGAAAAATCTTCGGTAATACACTTCCCATGTCCTCTTTATCTTTTCCCCTTCCACTCCTCGCCCGCCCCCTTTTTTTTACTTGCTCTCTCTGCTATCTCCTCTTTTATCGCCGCCATTTGCTTTAGCCGTTGCCCTCCGTCTCTCCGTCCTTCCCGTCTCTTCCCTTCGTCTCTTCCCTCAGTCTCTCTCCTCCGTCTCTTTCCTCCGTGCCCTCCTCGCTCATCCGGAATGCGCGGCATTTATCGTCTGCTTGCTTGCTTTCTTGCAATTGCAGACGCGTAGGGGGGGGGAGATAGGGGAGAGGGAGAGGAGGGAGGAGGAAAGGAGGGAAGGAAGGGAGAGGATGAAGAATAAGAGAAAGTGACGGGGCGAGGGAGAAATGGAAGGAGGAAAGGAAAGCGGATGGAGAAAGAGAGGCAAAGACAGGAAAGGAGGAAGTGAGAAGACAAAGAGAAAGAGTTAGAAAAAAAAAAAGGAGAAGCTATACATCCCAGATCAGCCCGCGTCAAGAATCGCTTAAGAAAAAAGAAGAAAAAAAAAAGAGAAATGAAAAAAAAAAAAAAAAAAAAAAAAAAAAAAAAAATATATATATATATATATATATATATATATATATATATATATATATATATATATATATATATATAATATATATATGAAACAGAAAGAATGGTGAGGGATAGGGTGGGGGTAGAAGTAGTAATTTTCCGGGGGGGGGAGTAGGTGGATAGGGGGTTGGGGGTCACGTAAGGTCAAGGTGAAGAGAGGCTTTTGATGTCGCCGACACGGAAGAAAGCCATAGAGTGAGTGATATATGGTGCGGAATCTTAATACTGTTGGGGTCTCTTGAGAGGACCCTTTGATGGAGAAAAGGTTGGGGGGATGCGGAGTGAGGGAGGAGCGCTGGGGTTAGGGGCGAGTGTTTGGGTGAGGGAGGCAGGGAAGGGAGGAGGGGTGAGGGGCGAGTGTTGGGGTGAGGAAGGAGGGGAAGAGGAGCGTTGGGGTAAGGAGTGAAGGCGCGAGTGTTGAGGTGAGGGAGGCTGGGAAGGGAGGAGGGGTGAGGGGCTGGTGATGGGGTGAGGGAGGAAGGGAAGAGAGGAGCGTTGGGGGTAAGGGGTGAGGGCGCACTGTTGGGGTGAGGGAGGGGGGTAAGGGTGAGTGTTTGGTCGAGGGAGGAGGGGAAGGGAGCAGTGTTGGATGAAGGGGTGACTAGAGAAAGAGAGAGATAAAAGAAAGCAATTGTTTCGATAGGACTGATAGGAGTAAATTAGAAGGATTGTGGGAGGATTGGTTTGGCTGTCGGAGGAGGAAATGAGGGATGAGGCGGTGATGGAGGAGGAGCGAAGGAAGAAGATGAAGAGGGCATAGGAGAAAAAGAGAGGAATGGTGATGATGATAGTAATAGTAATAATCATTATAATGATAGTAATAATGATGCTACTACTGATTATAATAATAATGATAATAACAATGATGAAAATGATGATGATGATAATAATGGTGATGTGATATTAATGACGATAACGGTAATGATAATGATAAGGATATTACTAATGATAATAAAAATAAGAAGAAAAGGGAAAAGGAGAAAGGGAAGAAGGAGAAGAAAAACGAAGAAGGAGTAAGAGAAATGGAAGAAAGTGGGTAGGGAAGAAGTGGTGGTGGCAGGTACGTGGAGGCGAAAGATGGAAAGAAAGAGAGAAAAGGGGAAAGGCTCACAATCGTTAAGGGAAGAATTAAGGATCTGAATTTCGTATTCATAGCTTTCCTTATCATTGGCTTCTGTTTCTGCAACCCTGTCTTCAGGATTCCTTCGCTTTTTATTCTTTATCTCGTCCCTGTCTCTCCATTCTTTCTTATCTCCAATTTTCGCCATTCTTTTCTCTTTCGTTCGTCCATATTTTACATATTCTCTCTTATCTCTACCTATATTTCTTCCTTTTTATGCCGCCGTTTCCTCTCATTTTTCTTCTTTTTTATTCTATCTACGTCGATGCCTCCTTTATATCTTCCTCCTCTCTTCCTCTCGTCGTTTTCCTTTCCTCTGTTTTTTCTCTGTTTTTATCCATTTTCTTTTACCACGTTCCACTTCGTTGCTCCGTTTCTTTGGTGGATTCCGCTCCCCTCTCCCTTTTTTTCTTCTCTCCCTTCTCCTTGCCTTTATCATTCCCTTCCCCGGTCTCTTTCCCTTCCCGTCCCTTTCCTCGTATCTTTATCCTTACCTTTCTACCTTACCTTTGCCTTTTCTTTTCCGTCATCCGTTCCCCCTTCTACACCTTACCTTTTTGCCATTTCTTTCCATTTCTGTTTTCCCCTTCTCCTTCCTCTAATCTTTCCCTTCACTTCACCCCCTTCTCTCTCTCTTCCTACTTCCCCTTTCCCATCTCCCTCCCCACTTCCCCTTTTCCCTTCCCTCATTTCTCTTTTCCTCCCCAACCCCTCTTTCCCTCTCCCATTCTCTTCCCCCGATCCCCTTAATCTTTTCCATCGCCTCATCCCTTGTCTCCCTCCCTCCCCATTTCCCCTTCTCTCCGTCTCCCTCCCCCCTCCCTCCCCCATTTCCCCTCTCCTTCCTCCCTCCCCCATCTCTCCTCTCCCGTCCTCCCATCCGTCCTCCTCCCCCCACCATTTCCCTCTCCTCTCCGTCCTCCCTCCTCCCATTTCCTCCCTCCCCCCATTTCCCCTCCCTCCGTCCTCCCTCCCCCTCGTTTCCCCCTCGGAGAGCATTCCGGCGGAGGCTTCGAGCGGGCCGAGCAGTGTATAAATTCGGCTAAACGTTCCCCGGGCGAAATCTCCCCGAGTGCGGCATCCCTCTCGAAGGCGCACGGACGGACCTCGACACTGCTCTCGGCTACGTTGCTGAGGCTGTTGTATTATTATTATTTTTTTATGCTGACTTTCAGTTTGCGTAGAATATCCTTTTCTCCTTACGTGCTGTTGTTGTTATCGTCGCCGTTGTTATCATCAACAGTCATCGTTGTTATTATTATTGTTTTTTGTTGCTATTATTACCATTATATTATTATTACTATTTTATTATATATTTTTATATTATTGTTAGAATTGTAACAATTATTATATTCTTCTTAACCATCACTATCTTTTCTTGTTCGATAGTAGTATCGCAGAGATACACGGAAAGATACTCAGTAGACGGATATACACGCCGATGTATGGTCAGGTCTTTCACAGTGCAAGAGCGGAGTAGAGTGTGTGGGAAAACGACCTGACAAGACCACCTGAACGAAGAGGGCTTGGAGAAAATCAGGTCCTTGTGATCTTAGTAGTGTTGTTATTGCACTTGCTGTTAATGTTATTTCTATTATCATACCTCTTCTCGATTCTTGCCCCCTCTCCTCTCTCTCTCTCTCTTTCTGCCTCTCTCTTTTCTTTCTCCCTCTTTCTTGTAAGGTGCTCGTGAGAGGAGCCCTTTTGTCACGCCGAAAACTTGCGATGCTCCGTGGAGGGAGATAAAAGGCATAAGGACCAGGACGTGTGTGCCCTGTTTGCTACATGAAACAAAGAAAACAAAAGTATGAAATCAAAATCCCGTACAAGCCCATCACTAAACAAGGAAAAACGATCTGGAATTAGCAACAAGATCCATGGGGAGGGAGCACACAAACCCGTTCGACTTGACACATTTTATATTTTATACCGATCGCCCCCTTTATATTGGCGGGGGTGCGGTGGGGTAGACAATGGGGGTATCAGCATCCTTTTCAAAAATAATTTGAAATAGATTTTTTAAATACAAGAGCAGGGATTGGGTTATTTCAGAGTAAAATTCAATAGCTTTCGGTCAAAAATACATAGTGATAAAAGTAAAAGAAAGCGTAAATACAAATCTTTACGACATCGAAATGAATATAAAACACTAAAAGTGGATTAAACATTATTTACAATACAAATAACCATGCCTAGATTAAAAAGATACGAAAATACATTTTAAAAAACTGCCCTGAATAAAGTGAGTAAAAATGTGTCAAGAAACTGTATAATTATCAACTGAAAATATCACGAACAAACTTGGCTTTGATTTACCAAGAAAAAAAAAATAATACTTAAAACAAAACCCGCATATAACTTTGAAATTCTGATAAAAAAAACAAAAATAAAGTGTAAAAGTATAAGCGGCAGTTCAGCATCACGAAGCTCCGCGGTTCTAAAATGTCCGACATCAACAAGTAAAAAACGCGATATTATTTCGACACTTTATTGTATACACCCTACGCCCGTATACCCGAGGGGGCGTGGACTTCAACAATAGGAAGTAAATGTAGGGGTGTGTCGGACGATCTGTGGCTCCTCCAGGATCATACGAATCCCAGTGGGTCAGGATAAGGTCGGGATAAAGGGTTAAGGGTTAAGGAACGTGGAAGTAAGCGTTAGGAGAAGGGAAATGTCGGGAGAGATGAGGGATGGAGGCAGATAGAGATAAGGTGTAGATAAGAGAAAGGCTAGTATAGTGAGGGTAGAACTGTTGTAAATGTCCCACTGAGCAAAGGGCAAGAGTATTGCAAAAAAAAATAGGAAGGACGGGTAGGACAACAGTATATAGAGAGGGAATACAGATAAAGATGAGCAAACAAAAGAAAAGAAAAGACTAACCAAGGCAGGCATGAAGGAATATGCTAAAGATATGTAGAACAGAAAGGAGAAATTAAGGAAGAAAAGGGAAAAGTTAATAACAAGGTGAACTATAAATAGTACACGAGGAAAAGAGAGGGGGAGAGAAGTGAATATTATCAGAATATCATTCTCTCTCTCTCTCTCTCTCTCTCTCTCTCTCTCTCTCTCTTCTCTCTCTCTCTCTCTCTCTCTCTCTCTCTCTCTCTCTCTCTCTCTTCTCTCTCTCTCTCTCTCTCTCTCTCTCTCTCTCTTCTCTTCTCTTCTCTCTCTCTCTCTCTCTCTCTCTCTCTCTCTCTCTCTCTCTCTCTCTCTCTCTCTCTCTCTCTCTCTCTCTCTCTCTCTCTCTCTCTCTCTCTCTCTCTCTCTCTCTCTCTCTCTTTCTCTTTCTCTCTCTCTTTCTCTTTCTATCACTCTCTTGCTCTTTATTTCGCTCTCTCTTCCGTTCCCTTTCCTCTCTCTCCTATCCCCACCATCCCTCCCTCCCTGTCCTTTCTACAGTTACGGATCCCCCTTTTCTTTTCATTTTCTCTCACCCCCTCCCGTCCACTCTTCCAAAACATCATAACCTCCGCCTTCAAAATGACAGCTCCATGACACTCCCCCCTTCCCCCTCCCCCTCTCCCTTCCCCTCCCTTCCCTTCCCTCCCTCTCCCTTCCCCTCCCTCCCCTCTCCCTTCCCCTCCCTTCCCTCCCTCCCCTCCCCCTCCCCTCCCTTGAGTGACTTCCTCGTTGTCTTGGGAGGGGAAGAGATCTCGACGGATGGACGGCAGTAAGGGCGATTATTGCCTGCCATTTTCGTTTGCTTTCCCTCGGGGTTGATGTGTTTTATTTCTTCTTCTTAGTCTTGTTCCTTTTTCCATTCCTTTTTTTCGTTTTTATTATTTCCTTTTTCATTTTATAAATTTTTGGAGGGAGATAGGAAGAGGAAAAAGCGGTTTGGATTGTTGATTATTTGTTCTCTCGGCCTACACTGTTTGTGTATTTTTGTTTGTTTGTTACTGGGTTATTTGTGTAAAAAAATATGAATACTGATGGAGTTGCAGTGCTGTGATGATGATAATTATAGTTCTGATGCTAATGGTAATGATAATATTTACTGTTGCTGTTATAACTTTCAATCTGTTTATTTATTTATTTTTAATTCTTATTCACTGAGGCGGCTTTTGCATTAAATTTGAATAGCGATATACCAACACTAAAAGAAATTTTAATGGCTTTCATTAAGCGTGGAGCTTTTCTCCCCTTTTACTCTTATATTTTTTCTTCTCTTTCCTGCTTCCGTCTTTTTTCTTTTTTCTTTTTCCTTTTTTCGTTCTCTGTCTCCTTACTCTTCTCATTTAGTTTCTTGGGTACTCAGTCTTTAAAACACAAACCGTATTTTTTCTCTTGCATTTTTGCTTTGCAATTAAACCCTTTCATTTTGATGTTGTCAGTTAGGGAGGAGAAGACACTGTCATTGATAGAGGGGGAGGAAGGGGACGAAAGGGAGGGAAGAAGAGGGGGAAGTAGAAGAAGGAGAAGAAGAAAGAGAAGAAGGAGGAGAAGGAGAAGAAGAAAGAGAAGAAGAAGGAGAAGGAGAATGAGAAAAAGAGAAGAAGTAGAAGTGGAAGAAATAGAAGAGAGGTGGAAAAAGAAAAAGAGGAGGAGGAAGAAAAATGATGATAAAAAGAGTGAGTAGAATGGCGGAAGGGTGATAATATTAACATACTAGTATGGGAAAACTGCCAAAGGTAACATGCGAAATGGATCTTAATAAACAAAGAAATAAAGAAAGAAACAGAAATAGTTTGAGAGTAGGGACAGAAAGTAACGAAAGCATGAAAGTGGCCGAAGTTGAGGGAGTTAACTAAGCGACTCGAGGGAGGGAGAGAAACCTGAAGGGAACGGAGACGGATTCACACACACGCTCTGTCCTCGTTTTAGTCTCTCTTTTTCTTTTTTTTTTTCCTCTCTTCCCTCTCTCTTTATCCGTCTGTGTCTGTTTCTTTTCTCTCTCTTTCTTTCTCTTTTTCTCTTTCTTTCTTTCTTTCTTTCTTTCTTTCTTTCTTTCTCTCTCTCTCTCTTCTCTTCTCTCTCTCTCTCTCTCTCTCTCTCTCTCTCTCTCTCTCTCTCTCTCTCTCTCTCTCTCTCTCTCTCTCTCTCTCTCTCTCTCTCTCTCTCCTCTCCTCCCCCTTCCCCTCCTTCTTCTCTCTTCTCTCTCCTCCCTCCCTCCCTCCTCCCAGAAGAAAAAAAAGAACTTAAAAGAAAGAAAAGAGAGAATTATAAGGGAAAAGGAGAAGACATGAATAAAGGTAAAGATCATTCGCGAAGTGAGCGAGAGAGAGGGCAAGGAGGGCGGCGCCGCGGGCCGGAGGCAGGGGCCGCCAAGAGAGCGGTCAGGCAGGCGGAAGCAGGCAGGCAGGCAGCCGCAGTGTGACCTTGGTTTAACGCGTTTTCTCATGCCACGTCTGGAGGGAGCTGGCTGCGGCGGAGGCGGAGAGACGGAGGTGGGAAGAGAAAACGGAGGAAAGAGGGGAGTGAAGAGAAATAGGATGATAATGTTTGCGGTGACAAGATCATTGCTATTTTTTAAAAGTAAGAGTTGCAAAATGATGATATAAAAAGAGCATGAATTGTAAGAAAGTGTGGCTGGTTGTTGAGAGGGCAATTCTTGTTCTTGTTGCTTGAAAGTGCATTTTGGCCAAGCGTTGCCGGGGCCTCTGACGAGAAAGGTTTAAAGTTAAGTCAGGTACGTCCTCAGTGGCAGCCTTCGTGTAACGTGCTTTTATTGGGCTTTGTCTTAAGGACCAGGGCTTAATGAGGTAAACAGTTTCCTAAGAGATATAAGACAACCATTGCGGTTAACGATTTCAAGGTAAACATTTTAAAAATGCATCTGCCCCCACCCCGTTGCATTTTTGGTGACGTGGTTGAGATTGCCACCAAGGAATTGAGATTCTTTAGATTAATTTCCAAACGTTTTCTGCAATACCAGAATACGTGCTAAATTAAACAGAATATCAGACATTAAGGCAAGGGGGAGGATTAGCGATTCTATGAACAGGGAGGGTATTTCTGGTCATTGAACACCATAATTACGGGCTTATCTTCCTTCTCGGAAAATCTCCCCCTCCCTTGCCAGCTGAGTTGGCTGAAAAAAGTTTTTTTTGAAGGCGTCATCTTTTGTATTCTTGAGATGCAATCGCAGTTTGTTTACAAGTTGGGGGCTCGCGACCATGAATCCCAATCCTCGCATTTCTATGCGTTTCCAATATGGCGGCGATCGAAGGTAAACTAACTAAACTAACTAATGCGAGAAGTTTATAGATATTAGGGAGAGGGAGAGGGGAGAGGGAGAGAAAGGGGGGGAAGAGAGAGGAGAGAGAGATAGGGAGAGGGAGAGGGAGAGGGAGAGGGAGAAAGAAACAGGAAAAAAAGAGTACGGGGAAAATAGGTAAGGAATTTCGATAGTTGCCCTTCCCTAAATGCGTTTGTGAATTGTCCCCGGGGACTTCATTGCCCTCGCATTGGAAATCTCGAGTCGGGGCCGGAAGAAAAAGGGTCACTCGAGTGGAAAAAAGGTCGCTTGGGCCTAGGCTACTTGAAGGCTACTTGAAGGCTTCTTGTTACTTCCTCTTCCTCTTCATTTTCCACTTACTGTTGCTCCTCCTCGTCGTCATCATCGCCCTTCTTACCCGACTTTCTCTCCGCACCCAACTCCTCCTCCTCTTCATCTTCTTACCTTTTTATTTTTTTTCTTCTTCACTTCTTCCTATTCTTCTTTCTCCTCCCCCTCCTCCTCATACTCATACTTCTCTTCCTTCGTCTCCTTCTTCTCCTCCCCTCCTCTCCCCAATCCCCTACTCCTCTCCTCTTCGTCTTCTTGTCTTTTTTTTCTTTTTTTTTTTCTTCTTTTCTTCCTCCTCTTCTACCTACTCCTCCTCCTTCTCCCGCCACCTTCCCCATCTCCTCCTCTCCTTTCCTTTCCCCTCCTTCCCATGCCCCATCCTTCCCGCGTCCCCTTCCCCTTCTACTCTTCCTCCTCCTCCTCCCCCCTGCTCCTCCTCCTCCTCCTCTTCTCCTCTCTCCTCCCTCTCCTCCTTCTCCTCCTCCGCTTACTTCTACTTCTCCTTCTCTTTCCCTCCCCCTCCTCTCCGCTTACTTCTCCTCCTCTATTTCCTCTCCCTCCTTATCTCTCCTCCTCCTCCTCCTCCTCCTTTGTCTCCCTTTCTCCTCCTCCGCTTACTCCTCCTGATTCTCCTCCTCCTCCCCCCCCTCCTCCTCCTCCTCCTCCTCCTCCTCCTCCTCCTCCTCCTCCTCCTTCTCCTCCTCTTACTACTACTTCTCTTTCTTTCCCCTCCCCCTCCTCCTCGCTTGCTTCTCCTCCTCTTTTCCTCTCCCCCTCCTTATCCTCCTCCTCCCCTCCTTTGTCTCCCCTTTCTCCTCTCCGCTTACTCCTCCTGATTCTCCTCCTCCTCCCCTCCTGCTCCTCCTCCTCCTCCTCCCTCTCTCCTCTCTCCTCCTCCCTTCTCCTCCTCCGCTTACTACTACTTCTTCTTCTCTTTCCCCTCCCCCTCCTCCTCCGCTTACTTCTCCCTCCCTCTATTTCCTCTCCCCCTCCTTATTCTCCTCCTCCTCCTCCTCCTCCTCCTTTGTTTCCCTTTCTCCCTCCTCCGCTTACTCCTCCTGATTTCTCCTCCTCTTTTCCTCCTCTCTTCCTCCTCCTCCTCCTCCCCCCCTTTCCCCTCTTCCTCCGCCTAAGCTTCCGCCTCCCTTACCCACCCTCCTCGTCCTCCTCGTCCTCCACCCTCCTCTCTCCTCCTCCTCTTCCTTCTCCCCTTCTTCTTCTTCTTCTCCTCCTCCTCCTCCTCCTCCCTCCTCCTCCTCCTCCTCCTCCTCCTCCTCCTCCTCCTCCCCTCCCCCCTTTCCCCTCTTCCTCCGTCTAAACTTCCGCCTCCCTTACCCCCACCCCTCCTCGTCCTTCTCCTCCTCCTCCTCCTCCCCCCTCCTCATCCTCATCCTCCTCTTCCTTCTCCCTCTTCTTCTTCTTCTTCTTCTTCTTCTTCTTCTTCTTCTTCTTCTTCTTTCTTCTTCTTCTTCTTCTCTTCTTCTCTTCTCTTCTTCTTCTTCTTCCTTCTCTCCTCCTCCTCCTCCTCCTCCTCCTCCTCCCCTCCTCCTCCTCCTCCTCCCTCCCCCTCCCCTCCTCCTCCTCCTCCTCTCCTCCTCCTCCTCCTCCTCCTCCTCCTCCTCCTCCTCCTCCTCCTCCTCCCTCCTCCTCCGCCGCCGCCGCCGCCACCGCCCCTACCCATTATAATCAAAATCTTTATCTTCAGCATCGTAATTGCCATTTTTCCATTTTTACTTTGTTTGCCATGCATGCTTTTTATGCCCATTGTTTACGGAGAGAAGGATACAAATATTTTTAGAACTGAAGATAATCTCTAATTGCATCATTTGCATTAAAAAAATACGTTTTACTTTTATATCTGTTTCCCTTTTTTTTAATCAATTTTTTTTCTGGTTAGATTTAGCTGCTCCCGGGACCTCCAATCTTAGATTAGTTTCCCTTCTTTTCTTCTGCTCACTTGTCTTCTTTTCTTTGTTTCTTGTGTGATTTATCAATGTTTTATGCCTATTCCTTTCTCTTGTCTTTCGTTCATCCCTAATCCTATTTTGAAAGAGTTCGTTATTTTCTATCTTTCGCTAGTGATATTTTCAGTTTGATTTTTTTTTTCATTTGAATGAAATTGAATTAGTTTTTTTTTTTGGATTTTTACTATCCCCCCTTTCAATTACAGGTTTTTGTGTTTGTTTTTGTATTTTTTTAAACCTGCTCCTCCGTTTTCATATTAGCATATCGAAAAAACGAGAAACTAAATACGATAAAGGAGAAGGGGGGGAGGAGAGGAGAGAAGGGGGAGGAGGAGGAGCGAGAGAGAGGAAGAGAGAAGGAGGTTGAGAGGGAGAGAAAATGACAGAGAGGGAGAGAAAGTGAGAGAGAGGGATAGAAGAGGAGGAGAGGAAAAGAAGAGAGAGAGAGAGAGAGAGAGAGAGAGACAGACAGACAGACAGAGACAGAGAGGGGAGGGGGGAGAGGGAGGGAGGGAGATAAGGAGGAGACTTGAGAATTGAGAAAGGTAGTAGTATATAAAATGATGAAGCCCAACACCGCATTTCTTTATTTTCACCCTTTTCTTCTTCAATTAATTAATTAATTCGGCATCAGTTGTTGTACGGTCAGTTAATTAAAACTTTTTCAGCGGGTCATTCACTCTTCTCGGCAAAGTTCGGGTCTTTATGGGCTCTATGATATACGCCCGAGAGTAGAGCTCCATTTTGCCGGGGGGGGGGGGGGGGTGCTGAGGTGAATGGGGAGGGGAAAGGGAAAGGGTAAGGGTACATTGTGTGTGTGTGTGTGTGTGTGTGTGTGTGTGTGTGTGTGTGTGTGTGTGTGTGTGTGTGTGTGTGTGTGTGTCCGCTTGTGCGTTAGTGTTTATTTATGTGAACTTTTTCCACAAATGAAATTAAAAGTTGCTATGTTCGGTGAGAATACGTTAGCCTGTTTTTCAGTCTGATGGGAAATTTGCCTTAGGTGTCAGATGTTGAGTGACGTCAATTTTACACCTTCTTTACCGAAATAAAAATTGGTTTGCAATCATTGTTCTTTTTTTGCGTGTTCTTTGTACGTTCCTTGAGAGCAAAGGATTAATGTTCTTTTCTTCTCCATTTCCAGGTAGGCGATGACGAGTCCGGAGCTTAGTTCTGTGGATCATCTTCCTAGAAACAGGGAGTTAATTTCCTTTTCGTTTTCTCCGTATCAAGGTTCATTTTATTCCTTATTGTTATCATTGTTTGTTACTTTTGTTGTTAATGTTGTTTTGTATTTTATTTTAGATTATTTTATTTATTTATTTATTTATTTGTTTATTTTATTTTGTATTCTATTTTATTTTGTTTTGTTGGTTTGTATTTTATTATGATTATTATATTTTATATTGGTGATTATTGATTTTTTGTCATCATTGGTTCTCCTATTCAATTCTTCTATGTACAGTTGTAATATGTTATCAGTTATTTTATCATGTAAACAGTTATTCCATCTTATCATCAGTTTTTTCTACCCGACGATCAATTAGTCTACGCTGTGTCCTCGTATTCAACCTTTTTCCTGCCGTCATCATCACATGGGGTCACGTGACGGACCTCCGTGGTGAGAGGCGAGGGCGTCCCGGAATGGCGGCGAGGAACGGCGAGGTGGAGGCGCCTGGATTTATTGGCTGCGGGCTGTATGCCTGGCTGCAAGATGGATGCGCTGTGCCTGGTGTTCTCGCTGGAGGAAGGCTGTTGTGGAGGGGGCGGGCGGGCGTGGTTGATCGTGTGATGTGATCTGCTCTCTCTCTCTCTCTCTCTCTCTCTCTCTCTCTCTCTCTCTCTCTCTCTCTCTCTCTCTCTCTCTCTCTCTCTCTCTCTCTCTCTCTCTCTCTCTCTCTCTCTCTCTCTCTCTCTCTCTCTCTCTCTCTCTCTCTCTCTCTCTCTCTCTCTCTCTCTCTCTCTCTCTCTCTCTCTCTCTGTACCACTTACCTACTTACCTACCTACCTACCTACCTACCTACCTACCTACTCTACCCTTTGTGTCTCCCTCGTCTCCCTTTCCTCCTTTTTTCTTTTTCCTCCCTCCCTCTCCGCCCCCCCCCCCCTCGCACCCCCGGAGAGAATGACAGAGCGAATGTCGCGAGTGATATATCCGGGACAAAAGGGGGAGGAGAGAGCGAGACCAGAGGCAGACAAAGGAACGGTCCCCCGCCGTACATCGCTAACAATCGCCCCACAAAACTGGCACTATTGGCACCATTGTTGGCTATTAATGGCATCGCGGGACCACTGTTGCTGGCGGAACTTGTGGCGATTGCCGTGAGGAGGAAAGGAAAGAAACACTGCTGATGATGTGAGGTGGGGAGAGGTGGATGGGGAATTGGGGGGAGGGGAGGGGAGGGAAGAAAGGTGTTGTCTTTTATCGAGTATTATTTTTTCGTTTTGATGCCGTTTTCTGTTGCTCGCGGAGGGGGGGGGGATGGCGCGGGGAGGGGGGGGGGATGGCACCGAGGGGGGAGAGGTGGAGAGGGTGAGGATCTGGGAAGAAAGGGAGAAGGAATCGGGATGTGGTGGGAGAAGTGCACTGAGAATCCCCCGTCAGCTCTCGCGGGATTGAATTTGGGTCTCCAATCTATGAGTGCTGAGCTGCCTCTGTGCTGCGCGCGTAGATCGGATGATAAAGATAGCAATAATGGCATATATATATATATTTTTTTTTTTTGCATGCAGTGTGATATACGGCATCCAATCTCAGGGGGGGGAGTGGCTCATCAAAAAACCGACGTTAATTTGCGTTCATCCATATTTACAGCTTTTAAAATGCTCCTTGGAGAGGGGCGCGGATTTATGACTTGCCGATAATTTACGGCTTTAATCTGTGCTGAAACGGGCTCGAAAAAGTTAGTTACGTCGGAGTGATGCAAGGGAAAACACGGGAGATTTGAGGCGAATTGATTGAGAGGGATTGGGACTGACAAGGAGGAGAAATACGCGAGGAAAACACTCATACGTACACACACGTCTATATGTATGTAAGTATGTGTGTGTATATATATATATATATATATATATATATATATATATATATATATATATATATATATATATATTGTGTGGTGTGTGTGTGTGTGTGTGTGTGTGTGTGTGTGTGTGTGTGTGTGTGTGTGTGTGTGTGTGTGTGTGTGTGTGTGTGTGTGTGTGTGTGTGTGTGTGTGTGTGTGTGTGTGTGTGTGTGCGCGTGGCGTGCGTGTGCGTGCGTGCGTGTTGTGTGTAAGTAGGTAAAGAGGGAGAGGGAGAGAGGGGAGTGAGTGATTTGAGTGAGAGAAGGAGACAATTCGAACTAACACATGTGCTTTTGTTCATGGAACTGTTGATTTTATGTTTGTGGGTACATGAATTATTTAGATTTTTATTGCAATTATATTTATAAGTATCCCGATGCACTTTTTGCAAGCAACTTAGACTGGAAATGAGAACATGAAATAGATCAATAAAAAAAAAAGAATCTACAAAAGTGCACGCAGGGTATAAATGGGAGAGAATGAGATTCGAAGGAATGCGGGGCCAGGGTATCACATCATGTCAGCGTCCATTACTGTTGATGGTGTTGTCAGGCGGTTGCCATGGAGGGAGGTTAAGGTGCGAGAGGCACGTTGGAAGCGAGTGCGGGGCGTTGTAAACTTGCCATTGGAAATGGTGGGGGTTGCCGAGTGTGGGTGGGTGGGAGTGTGCCATTGCCGGTGTAAGTATGCGTGTGGATGTCGCCAAAGTGGGAGTGAGAGAGAGGAAGAAAAATAGAGAGAAAATTCTTGTGCGTGAGAGAGAGAGAGAGAGAGAGAGAGAGAGAGAGAGAGAGAGAGAGAGAGAGAGAGAGAGAGAGAGAGAGAGAGAGAGAGAGGGAGGAGGGAGAGGGAGGGGGGGAGGGGGGGAGATCCTTTCTAGACCAGTATCGGATAATACCAAAATATCAGGCTTAACCAACTAAGCCTTTAATTACGAAATGGCCGTTATAAAATCCTGATGGAGCTTGGCTAAGTCATTTAAAGAAAAGAGAAAGGTGAGGATAATTAGTAAAAAAAAAGTAAAAAAAATATAATAATTGCTAGCTAACTTGTTTATCTCTTGCGTCTTGGTAACGCCGCCGTGCGTTAGTTTTCCGCGAGATCGTTTTGGCGTTTGGGTATTTTGCGGAGGGGCCTGTTCCCCCGAGCCGAGCCATTAATTTCTCTTCATTTGCTGGCACAATCTCGTTGCTAACCCCGACCTCCCCCTCACCTTCCGCCCTACTCCTATCCACCTGCACCCACCCCTATCCACTTCCCTCTCTCCCTTCACTCGCCCACCTCTGTCTCCCTCCACCTGGGATACGGACGCGTGCTGGCTGGACATGGACTAATTGTGCCGTTTAGGACTGTCCTGCCGCGGCCCCCTGGCAACACTTTGTCCATGTCCGTCCGGTTATTCCATCTCCTGCCGCGGTGGTGTTGTCAGGTCATCCCCCCCACCCCTATATTCCTTTCTTCCTCTCCCCTCTCTCCTCTACTCTACTCTCTCTGTCTCTCCTCTCCTCTTCTTCTACTCCTTCTCTCTCCTCTCCTCTCTCTCTCTCTCTCCCTCTCTCCTCTCTTCTACTCTCTCCACCTCTTCTTTCATTTCCTCCCCTTCTCTCCCCTCTCCCTCTCCTGCCTCCCCGAGATATGCACTCGGACGAACAGACCGGGAATTGCATGCATGGCGACCTCTGTCATTCATAGGTTCGTTTGTATAATGAAAGAGGGTGAGGAGGAGAGGAAATGGAAAGTGAGAGAGAGTGAATGGGGAGGGAAAAGCGAGCGTAGGAGAGAAGGAAGGAATACAGGAAGAAAGGAAAGAAGGAAGAAAAATTAAGGAGTGAGGGAAGGAAGGAAGAGGGAGTTAGGGAGGAGGGGGGGAGGAGATAGAGGGAATTCAGATTGCTGGCGGACGTCTGACGCGACCATTGGAGGAGCAGCAGCCCTTTATGGCGCGTCGACCAAGACGCTCGCCCGACGTCGCACTCCACTCCCTTGACGGCGACGACGAAGGAAAGCCGTTCGGTTGAGAGGCAGTCATCGCTCTCCAGGCGAAGGAGCCCTCGGCCATCATTACCATTCTGGTTGTATGGCTTTCGTAAATAGCTTTAGGGAGCAGATACAGTAGCGAGATAAGACAAGGCCAGCGAGGCTACATGCGGGTTGCATTCAAGAGGGCCGTTGGGGGGAAAGTCGTAAAGTTTTGTTCGACATTTCCGCTTCTTTCGCCCTCTGTAGACGCTGGACCGGTTCCTGTGCTGCCTTGTCCTTGTTTGTTTTCGGAAACGTCGGCGAAGCGCTGTGATACGCCATTAAGCCAGTCTATGGACGAGGCGAATTTATCTCCCCTATAAGATCATTTTATGGGTCGTATAAAGAACTTCAGCACTTACGAGCCCCCAGTTGCTGGATCGCGACCTTAGTATCAGAAACACCAGAGAAGAGTATTAGGCTGCCGTAAAGCTGTCTCTGTTACCAGGCTGCATTGCCATCCGGATTATGACGTCATTGAGGCGAATGACTGAAGATCCAACGCTCGAATGTAACTAAAATTAACAAGAAACGTGTTTTAGTCGTGGCAGTTTCAGTGACAGGAAATTGTTGCGGAGGATAACGGCAAAACATACCGACGTCGGATTCGTGGCGATTAATGGTTACATTCTTTTTATTTAACAAAAAAAAAAAAGAAAAAAGTTGAGCATTAAAATATTAATGGATCATGTTAGATTGTAAACATTATTACTATTAAAAGTAGTATGACTGTTATTGATATTATTATCATCATTATATTATTATTGTTTTTGTTATCATCGTTATGATCATCACCATTATTATTATTATTATTGTTGTTGTTGTTGTTGTTGTTGTTGTTGTTGTTGTTGTTGTTGTTGTTATTATTATTATTATTGTTATATTTGTTACTGTTATTGTTATAATTATTATTATTATCATCATCACCATCATCTTTATCATTGTTATTATTGTTCTTGTTATTATTATTTTTATTGTGGGTATCCCCATTGAAAATAATAATATTGTTATTATTATTACTATTGTTGGTGTTGTTATCATCATCATCATATATTTTTATTATTGTTGATGTTATCATCATCATAATTTATACTGTTATTGTAATTATTTTTATTGTTACTTTTATTCTTATCATTATTGTTGTTGTTATTGCTATTATTATTATTATTGTTATTATTACTATTATTATTATTATTATTATTATTATTATTATTATTATTATTATTAACATCATAATTATCATTAGCATTATTGTTGTTTTTATTGTAAT
>NW_020872358.1:172500-175000 GCF_003789085.1 Penaeus vannamei | reverse complement strand
CCTCTCTCTCCTCTCCTCTCTCTTCTCCTTCTCTCTTCTATATATATATATATATATATATATATATATATATATATATATATATATATATATATGTATGTATATATGTGAGTGAGTGAGTGAGTGAGTGATGAGTGTGTGTGTGTGTGTGTGTGTGTGTTGTGTGTGTGTGTTGTGTGTGTGTGTGTGTGTGTGTGTGTGTGTGTGTGTGTGTGTGTGTGTGTGTGTATTTATATGAGCAGACAGACAATAATCAAACATTCATTCTTTCATACATACATATGTACGTGCGCACATACAAAGAAGACAAAAAGAGAGAGAGATGCATGATACATGCATGGATATATATACGTATAGGTATGAGCGTGCTTCGGATGGGTGAGTATTATTGTCACTGCGAAGTGGGTCTTGGGATTCCCATGACCCGTGCGCTTCCGAAGTCCTTTCTGCGCCGAGAGCGGCGATCGCGTGTGAGGGCGCAGGCTGTGCCACCAGGGAACAGAGGCCCCGCCCGCGGGGAGACCGAGTGATGAAACCCATTTCACGTCATGTCAGAAGTGATGAATAGACTTGGGCGAGCTGCACGCCGGTCGACTTCATAAATGGGTGACAGATACGTTTTTGTTTGTTTATGAATTTGCATTTGGGGAACGGAGAGATTTGGGGAGAGGAGGAAAAGAGGCAAGAGGAAAGGGAAGGGGAAGGGCGAGGGAAAGAGGAAGAGGAGGAGGAAGAGAGGGGAGAGTCTGGGGTTGAGTGCATGAACATTTTGATGATGAATGTTTCACTAAATAGATGAATGGCCTTTCGATGGCGTGTGTGCCTGCTCGTGTCCGCGGACAAATATCTGTGTAAATAACTGGATGAAATCAGTCAATCAAACAGAATTCGACCCCTCGCCGCCATTCCCCAACCGCCCGTAATTGAGTCACATGACCGAATCCGAAAAGCCGGAATAACATGTGTCGTTCTGGCTCAGCCGACCGGACCCGGAGCGCACGTCACGTAACTTGCGGGCTCAGAGCCGCCGTCGCTGCCGCCGTTTAAGCCGGCTCGCGCTGCCCTGAGTTACGGCGGCAGTTCGACTCCCGGAGGATTTGATGCGAGGGATAGTGGAGACTCCGCCGGATGCAGGGAGCGGGTGCCGGATAGGGGGCCGGATGACGCCCTGCCACGGCCTATCGACCAGGGACAGGGGCAGCAGCGGCCGATGTGTGACAGAGGGAGATCTTTGCAAAGACCGGGCTTTACTCTCAGAAGATTAGTGGCCTCATTAAGTTTGCAAGAATTAGATAACACGATAGTAGCAGCTTATGTTAGAACGTGTACGCGGAAAAAATATGAAAACAAAGGAAGTGTCACGTTCATGCACGTGTCTGTACACTTTACCAGCAAATTTGAATTCTCACAGAAAATTTCATCCTGTTAATCGGACGTATTTTTTTATATTAACGAAATGGTGCTGAGACGTTGTTATTCATGACTGGGTATTATGTTGCATCGTATTTCACCATCCATCACGTTGCAACAGCAAGAACCGCTCCTTGCAACTAAGTTGGAAGTTGTTGTTCTTCCTTCTTTTTGTTCCCTGGTTCATTTCTTTTTTTCCATCTCAGCTCTTCGTTTGAGGATAATTGGTCATTTTTTTATCTTTGATTTCTTTCATTTTATTTGGTTGGCTCATACTGGAAAGACGGATAAATTCCATCTATGACCTTGGCATTCTTTGGCCGAAGGTAATCTATCGATCTCGATTATTAATCATCGATTATTAATGTATTTACCCACAAGTCCTACAAGAATACAACCACGTCTCCGTTTTGTGTTGCAGGGCACGGGCTACCTGAAGCGGGCCAAGACTGAGCAGCTGCGAGAGATCTTCAACAAGGTGAGGCTTCATGGCGCTTCGGACTCGGGCTCCCTCGTCCCGGTCGCCATTTTGTTGCACGATGGACTCCATCTTATTACTTCTGTTGTTGTCTTTTTTTTTTTGCTCATTTTCATGTGTATGTATTCCTTCTCTTTGGACTTCTTTTCCTTGGTTCTCTGTTTTCTTTTTCCTTTTCCTTCTTCTCTTCCTCGTCTCTTCCTTTTCTCCTTCATCCCCTTTCCTTCTTCTCATCTTCTCTTTCTCCTTCTTCTTTCTTCTTCTTCTTCTTTCTTCTTCTTCTTCTCTCTTCTTTCTTCTTCTTTTCTTCTTCTTCTTCTTCCTTCTTCTTCTTCTTCTTCTTCTTCTCTCCTCCTCCTCTCCTCTCCTCCTCCTCCTCTCTCCTCTCCTCCTCCTCCTCTCTCCTCCTCCTCTCTTCTCTCCTCTCCTCTCCTCCTCCTCTTCCTCTTCTCTCTCTTTACTCCTCCTACTCCTACTCCCCTCCCCCTTTCCCTCTCTTCCTCCTACTACACCTCTTTTACTCTTTTCCCTACTGCTGCTCCCACTTCCTTCTCCTTCCCCTCTCCACTCCTCCTTCTTTTTCCTTTTCCCTCATCCTCCTCCTCATTTTTT
>NW_020872358.1:162500-165000 GCF_003789085.1 Penaeus vannamei | reverse complement strand
AAAGATTGGAGTGCGAACACGGCCACCGAGATAAACAGAAAGTGAAACGCAACCTCGGCGGGAAAAGGAAGCCAGTATGAAACGACACTCCGGCGCTTCGACCCGGTCCGATTCGAAGCGCTGTCCACCTCTGCTGCTCCTTTTTCCTGCCTGTCTGCTGCTGCGTTAAGATTTAATGTATTCCTCTCACGCCTTCTCGCCGATTAAGTTGTGGTGTTTGGGGTCGTCTCTCTGCTACCCTCCCCCTCTCTTCTCCTCTCCTTATCCTTCACTCATTTCCTCCTTCCCCTTCCCTTTATCTTTGAAAATTGTGTCCTTTTGTGTTGCTCTTTCTATCATTACGCCTGTCCGCCTACGTCTCCCTACTAAATGTCGTGCTTCTTCTCTCTCTCTCTTTGTTTCTCTCTTCTTCTCTTTTCTTTCCCTTCCCTTCAGTTCCCCTTCCCTTCTCTTCACTCCTTGTTTTCTCTCTGCTTTCGCTTTCTCACTCTTCATCTCTTATCCATTGCTCCCCCCCCCCCATTATCATTTTACTTCGTACCCACCTCTCTGTCATACATTTTCCGCTATGAACAAAGCAAAATAATGGATATCATATGTAGCAACGCCCCCCCCCCCCTCCAATCCCACCACCCCTTTTACCCCGCCGCCGCCATGCCAATCGCTGACTCTGTGCAATATTAATTTCTCTGCAACATTAATAACTTCAAAATATACACGACGTGCATTCCTACTTCATAAAGCGCGAGTGTGTAGCAGGAGCGCCCATCCCTTTTGGCGGCGATGCCTTACATTATCACTGAGGGATTTTTTTAGGGCTGGTTTGGATGGCTGTGGGGCGTGCGGGCGGGGATGTCCAGACTGCTGTAGGGCAGGGCGGTCTTTCTTTTATCTTCTGTGTCCTCTTGGTCTGGTGTTTTTTTTTTCGTGTTTTATGAGTTGTCTTTTTTTTGCCGTCTCGTTTCTTGTGTTTTGCGGGCTTTTTTTCATTGCTCCGCTTTTTCCCGTTTCTCTCTTTTTTCATTTAACTTCTTTTCATTTTTGCTCCTGTCACGTTCTTTTTCTGTAGCTTCTTCCCCATATTGTTTTTCCTTTTCATTCTCTTATAAGTATTCTCCTCCTCCTCCTCCTTCTTCCTCGTCTTCCTCTTCTTCTTCTTCTTCTTCTTCTTCTTCTTCTTCTTCTTCTTCTTCTTCCCTCCTCCTCCTCCTCCTCCTCCTCCTGCTCCTGCTCCTGCTCCTGCTCCTGCTCCTGCTCCTGCTCCTGCCCCTGCCCCTGCTCCTCCTCCTCCTCCTCCTCCTCCTCCTCCTCCATTTCCTCTATCCTCCTCCTCCTTCTCCATCTCCTCCTCCTGCTTCTCCATCCTCCTCTCCTCCTCCATCCTCCTCTCTTCCCCCTCCAACCCTTCCTCTTCCTACTCCACCTCCTACTCCGTATCTTTCCCTCATCATTCCCGGCTTCCTGCTCCTCCTCTTCCTACTCCACCTCCTACTCCGTTTCTTTCCCTCATTCATTCCCGGCTTCCTGCTCCTCCTCCTCCTTCTTCTCCTCCTCCTCCTCCTCGCCGTCTCCCTGCTCCTGATAGCGGCCGGCCTTCAATCACCACTTGCCTCCCGGAAGCCACCACTAAGAATGATGGAGCATGCCTTCCCCCGCGGCAGACATCAGGGTGTGGCACCAGCGAGAAAGCAGACACAGTCGCACGGGGGCAGAGGCCGTGGCACTGACGGGAGCAGTGGCCGGCAGACAGAGAGAGAGACGGACAGTGTCGCCAACGTTGTCCCTCTGTGAAGAGCTTTCCGCGTGAGCTCGCGTGCATTATCCGCCATTATCTCGCTTATGGGCTGGATTGTAGGAGACTGATAGCCCTTCGTTAAAGCGGCCAGTGGTAAATCACCAGAGAGGTAAATGGGGTGACAACGATGGGGAACGGTTGAGGCTAATGATTCACTCGATTTACATATGCACGTCTAAACAGACAAGCAAATATGCACGCACTTATTCCACCACTCCTCTCTCTCTCTCTCTCTCTTCTCCCCCCCCCCCCCTCCACTCTCTCTCTCTCTCTCTCTCTCTCTCTCTTCTCTCTCTCTCTCTCTCTCTCTCTCTCTCTCTCTCTCTCTCTCTCTCTCTCTCTCTCTCTCTCTCTCTCTCCTCTCTCTCTCGCTCCTCTTCTCCTTCTCTCTCTCGCCTCTCTCCTCTTCCTCTCTCGCTCCATCTCTCTCCCTCTTCGTCTCCTCTCCCCCTCTCCCCTTCTCTCTCTCCCCCTCTCTCTTCTCTCCTCTCTCTCTCCCTCCCCTCTCCCCCCTTCTCTCCTCCCCCTTCTCCTCTCTCCCTCTCCTCTCTCTCTCTCTCTCTCTCTCTCTCTCTCTCTCTCTCTCTCTCTCTCTCTCTCTCTCTCTCTCTCTCTCTCTCTCTCTCTCTCTCTCTCTCTCTCTCTCTCTCTCTCTCTCTCTCTCTCTCTCTCTCTCTCCCTCTCTCTCTCTTCTCTTCTCTTCTC
>NW_020872358.1:135000-140000 GCF_003789085.1 Penaeus vannamei | reverse complement strand
ACATGCACTCAATATTTCTTTGAATGATTCAATACCATGTTTCAAGATAAAGAATTACCACAGGATATCATCTCCAGAATAGTTGCTTTTGTAGGATGCAGGCCACCATATGAAGGAATTTGCAGAGTTAACAGGTGACATTCAATGATCAGTTAATCTATGGGGTTGCTAGGTACTGGAACAGGGAAAGGGTGGCCACCCATACCCACATCCCTCACCCTGAGGCTAACGAAGACACAAGGGCTATAGGAGTCATCGTGCTGTGAGGAATCTATTCTCACTCATACACTAAAGAAGCATAGCACTGACTTTGCCCTGAAATATCTCACTAGGAGTGAACAGCAGTTGTTTAATGTCTTGTGGACTGATTAAGCTGCCTTTACTGTCACTAGTAATACAGGTAAAAATGTTTTCAGCTGTGTGGAAAGTGACCTCTTTTTACATGCGGGATAGTCAAATACCCATAATCTTTGATGGTTCTGGGGTCTTTCTCTGGGAGGGGAGTCTATTTTGCATTATTTTGTAATTATTTACCTACTCTTGAATTGTCCTGTAATGATTCTGCACTTGCCCATATGGCAGAATCTTGATTAAACTGCCTCACAGAAAAAGCTTGGAATCTGCCCAGATATCAATCCCATAGAGAACTTTAGTAACATGATTAAATGTGACATACAAAACATGGATATCAGCTTTCTTCACAATCATGAAGCAGCAATTAAGGAGTCATAGGGAAAGATGCCCTCTGAAAGTCTTCAAATACTGGCTCTATCACTGCCACAGATTGAAGGGAGTTAAGGGGCATCAGGAAGGGTGTACTAAGTAGTGGAGATGAAATGGTAAAATTATAATGCCTTTAGTATACTTTTCTTACTTGCTGCTTGTGTATAGACATTACCCTATATTATCTACAGGTACTGTATTTTGTTTCAAAACATACCTGGAAGAAAAACAAAAGCAAAGTAACAAGTGTGAAGATACCCATCAGGAGTTGACTGAAAGGGAAGAAAATATTTTAGGAAGACAAAGATTTTGGAGAATATTTCTGTTTGATTTTGATACTGTAATTAAGGAGGTCTATGATTTGAAGGAGTACTTAATAAGTTGAGCATATGTTTTATATGGTGTGATTTCATATATTTATGGATAATCATTTTTAGCTTAAAGTGTAAATGCATTTGTAAGTTTTATGCCTAAAAAAATATTTTTGAACATTTTGGACACTGAAGGCTTCCACTGAAGATCAATACAGTTTTTCAGCAATAGGCTGAAAGACTTGTGTGGAACCTGTAGTGTGTAGGGATATGAAGATATAACCTAAGCAAAGAAAAATAGCATCATGTGTTAAATTTTATCCTGTATTCTTAGGTACATTAGTGATATTCAGTGATGAGGGGAATTGTATAAGAGATTGAAAGTTATAACATCAGAATGAAGATGACATAGGGCATTGGTTGTCTTGATGTAAACATTATAGCATACTTCATTGTGGTATGTGCACTTTGACACTTACTCTTTTATGACTGCAGTTGCTCACATACCCATTCTCATTCTCATACACATATACAGTCTCAACCACATGGGCACACAAACAAGTAAGCATTCAATACTTGTATATTGTATTTTGAGTCCTATTCATGTATATATTCATCTATGTTCATTATGTATGTATTTTACATATGTCATTGTGTATTAAATGTATGTGATACATAACCTTAAGCTTTTGTTTCCTTTTTGAAATGTGCATAAATGTGCTAATGCTTTTTTTTTTTGCATCACTAATTCTTAGCACATGTTCAGACCATTTCATAAAGTCAGTTTCACGTTATAGGTAGTTTTGATGAGCAAATATTATCAAAATCTTAGAAAACACAATCAATTCCATACAGATGAAGAAAAATTATTTAATCTGATATGTGTATGAATGTGTGTTTGTTATTTGTTTATTTTCTGTAGACTGGATGCCATTTATGAGATGCGCCTTCATGCATTTTCTTTTAGTTAATAGGGAAAAAATATTCAAATATAATGAGGCTTTCTATTATCTGAAATTATTTGGCTGTGAGGAATGTATCAGGACATACCTTGTTTATGGATGTGAATGGTAAGTGTTTGCATTGCCTGTGTGATACAGAAACTAGCGTGAATAGTGTGTCCTTTAAGTGGAAGAATTTTATGAATGTGGTGAATTATATATATATTAGTAGTTCTAAGCATTTTTTTTGTTCAATTTCAATTGCACTACATTGAATTGTAATAGGATTAAGAGTACCAATTTTTGTGGTGACATTTTCTTCTGTATTTAAAAATTTAACTGTGAATTAGTGATTAATTTGAAGGAAAGCCAGAAAGGCAACAACAGTATTTAAGATAATGAAATTTCAGGTGTAGGTGCACTTGCATGTAACTTTGTTAATTGTAATGTGACCATTGTAAGGCTCAGCCATTGCTTGTGTATTTCTGCATATAATGCTTTCTGATAAAATTTATGTTTTTTTTTTATGAGGCATAGCCTCTATAAGCAGTGACAAAGATATGAAATAAGTATTAGACATTAAGGTTGACAATATTGTTTTTGGATATTTTACTTATTGTTCATGAACATTAGAAAAAGATAGAAAGTAGAGAAAGTGTTTCTTATCAATGTCACAGCTCATTGGTAGACTGTGTAGATGATCAATCATGAAAGGTAAAAGAAAAAAAGAAGATAAAGCTTTGATTTTTTAACAGATTATTTTTGTTGTTGTTATGCATTTTTAGTATTGTAACACCCTTCATTACCCAAAAGATTAACAAAGAACATATCCAAGGATTCTGATATGGTATCTAGATAAATATTCTTAGAGTAGATGTGAGACAAAAATGTTTTTGCATAAGACAGTTGTGTTTGTTTTGCTCAAGTAAATATTGATAATACATTCTTTTTTTTTTGTAAGTGTGAAGTTTCAGATATTAAGTTATATTGTGTATCAACTTCAACAAGATTGGATGTAAATAATTACACTGGTGTATACTTAGCTCACACTGGCATTATAAAGGAGAAATATATGTGATTGTGCACTTTGTTCTTATTAAAGACAATGGGATATGAATAGTGTATTTAGCAAAGGAAAATTATTTAAAATATGGCTGTATTCTGAAATTCTTTATTCCCCCCCAAGTTGCTTTATTTTCTGATGTGATTGTAATGACCTTATTGCATATAGGTTATTATATGATACTTAAGATTGATGCATTACAGGTATTGCCTTATAATAGCATAGAATTTATTAGTTCATGTTATACAAATAGTTGTATGTGAGATAAAATTATTTCTGTGTCTTCTCTTAATAATAAACTAGTCTCTCTCCTGCAGTGGTTTTCCAGCTGCATGGTAGGCGTAAGTGGCAGTTCTTAATACAACATGTCAAAAAGGCTTAGTATCCTGTAATTTATTTGATAGCATTGTTGTTAGGCAGAAAATCCTATGACTTATACTTAGCTTATTACATAATTAGATGATCAGTACAGTCTGCATAGTTATGTTTCTGCAGTAATCATTAACAGTGATGGGACACTTTGTGCTACTAAACTAAGTAGAATTGATATTGATCAGGAAAGTTCCAGAGTATTGCAGTTGTCAGATATTTAAATTTTGTGTGAAATATGTCATTAGGAAATTTTTACTAAGTATGCATGTTATAAAGGCAGATTTCACCTTTTGAAACTTTTCCCTCTATACATTTCTTTCACAATTTAAGTTTTACACTTCACGTTGTATTATTAGTTATATTTCACACCAGTTTTTGTCCCTCAGGAAAATTGTGTACAGTGACTTGGAAGCCCTAACTCCTGAGCAGTACATGAAGGTGATCACACGTAAACTGACTGACATCAAAGCTGTCCATAGTCCAGAGCAGCGTGGAGCATTGATCCAGGTGCTTGAACAAGTGTACAGGTTCACTCTTGGTTCACTGGCTGGTGGTTAGTATAATGACTTGTCTCTTTTATTCTTTTACATTATTCATTCTTATTCATATTAATAGAATATACCGACTCCAAGGAAATTTATTTCTCAAATTCTGGAGATAGAATTAGGTTTTTTTAACATTTTCATTCATATTGTTTGTATGTGCTACATTTTTTTCTACAAGACCATCAGAAGATAGAGATGGTTTTTATTAAATAATGTTGTGTAATATTCATTTTGCCAATTTATGAAATCAACTAGAAAATATGGCAGAAGAAATAAGTTGTATGACAGGAAATTTTATTTCATACACCTAAGACTTCAGGTCAAATTCTCTCCTGATTTTGATGGGTGAAAGGATTTCTTCCTTGAATGTTATTTCAGCCTTTCCATAGATGCTAAGACTTCAAAAATTCAGGACAAGTAAGAGGTTTCAATGAAACACTCACAAATGGGCATAATTTTTTCAAAACCAAATTTTAAGGAAATATGTCTTAACTTAAAAGTAGGGCTCTGTGATTATAAAATAACAGATTTGTTTGCAAGAGTTGAAGTTACTGGGGAATGTAAGTGGTAAGGATGCAAATTTGTAACACATTATCAACATATGCAGTCAGCAGACTCACTGAATCTGCTTTCTAGCACTGTGCTTGGTATTTCCTGCTGAGACACACAAAGATATCTACAAAACTGCAAAACATATTATCACAAGACTCGCCTTCATCATTATGTGTAGATTGAAATACATTTCTATGCATTGATACAAAAGAGTAGTGATCTTTGCAATCATGGAAGTCACAGACAAAAATGATGTCTCTCTTACTGCTCCATTATGAATGATCTAAATGCAAAATCCTTGAAATGTTTCATTACAGTATTTTATCAGTCTGTTAGACCATGCAATAACCAGGCTGAAATGCTTCACCCAGATTATTATCATAGGCACTGAAAAACTACAGAGCTCTTTCAGTACCTTCAGGTGACTGTGCATATTAGCTTATTTTGGCATATGTGAAATAAAATTTCTTGTCATACAACTTATTTCTTCTGC
>NW_020872358.1:117500-127500 GCF_003789085.1 Penaeus vannamei | reverse complement strand
AGAACTAGTGTTAGATATAGGAAAAACTTTGTATTAGTAACTCCCTTGAACCTGAAACCAGGGAAATATACTTGAACTAGCTGTCTTGTTTTTGTTGTGTCAAATGTTTGATATCATAGATGGTGTTTGTTGTTGTTTACTGATAATTATTGTATCTCATTCAAAATATATATCTGCAACATTCAAGAAGTGATCAAGAATGAGGAAAAAGGAAACAGGCTTGGAAGGACTGAATGACAGTATGCATTAGACAGAATGATGAGATAAGATGTTAGTCTTACATCAAGGTAGAGTTGACCAAGTTCTAAAGATTCCCTTTACAGTTTTTGGATGGAAACCATGTGTGAGGCAACATTACACTATGTTTTAATTTTTCATTTGTGCCTAGGATCTCTCTCCCTTTACCTCATCGCCAGAGAGATGGGGAGACAGGGTGGTATGATCGGTGAGCATTGACATGCATTTGTAGTGCCCTACACTGAAGATATGATGTCAGTAGACTGGGTGGGGGGGACTACAGGATTGGTAACCAACAGTTAGTGCTTGAATAAAAAGCATTTGAGCTTTATGAGTCATATTTGCAGAATGTGGATTTGATTACAGCCACTGATGTATAAATGAAGATTATGAAGGAAAGATGATTCGGAAAGTGTTTCAGGTTTTGATTTCTTGACAGTACCCATGTTGGCAAAATGGTCATGGAAGTACAAAATATGACAATTGATCTACCTTTCCTAAAAAAAGACAAGGAAAGAAAGGATGTGATTGACAGACCATAAGACTAGTTAAACCTCTCTAGTCCTGTTCTCTATTTTTCTTGACCAATTTTTGTTGTTGATATCATACATAAGTAAAAGATTTAAAATCCTATTGTGTTAATGAAACTGCAGTTAAGACTGCTTTCACTGTTTGTTTTCTTTCTTTCTTTTGTTGGCTATACTAAAAGATGTGTCCTTGACTGTATTGCAAGGATATTTTAGTGATTGACTGCAAACTTTATGACAAGTTTTTTGTGCTTGAACCTAGATGTCAAAGATGATATTACAGTATGTATGGTTTCAGCTATATTCTTTAAGATCCACATAACAGTTTTAAACAGTTGCGTGCTCTGCAGCTTCCTGCAGATATACAAGCCTTACAAAATTGGCTGAGAACTTTTTTTTCCCTCTTTTTTTTCTTAGATAAAGCCTATGTAAACAGGAATATAAAGCAGACAACAAGTGAAATGTATCAGAACTAACACTGTGCTCCCCTCACAAGTGGCCACTTAAAGGGATCGTCTGGTCTTTTTTAGGTGATTTTTGTCCATCTTGCCGAAATTGAGTTAAATGCATTTTCAAGGAGTTCCTCGGCCCCGGTTCACCCCTGAAAATTTCAAGGCCCAACCATTATTGTTTATGTGGTAGCAGGCATTTTCGATGTCGACTGAAACATTATTTTTTTTTCACCTTAGAAAATCAGCAATTGTGATGCAATGATTAGAGATAATTAAAAAATGAGATTATTTTCTGAAAGCTTATTAAATTTCACATGAGACCAACCTTCATTTTTTCGGAATAATTTTTAAAATCTGGCAAGCTTCCAAAAAACGACAATGAAGAAATTTTCATACAAATAAATAAACATGATATGCTGTTCATATGGAGTATTTTATTTTATTTATGTTAGGCTAAGACAAACCTCAGGTAAAATTTTTATGAGAATCTGTTCTTAACTTTTTGAGTTAGAAAAAAAAATCCTGGATCCAAATCATGGTCCCTATCACCACTAAAGTGCAATAAGTGTCTAACTTAGGTTAAACACACCTTTGGGTAAAATCTCATAAAAATGTGTTCATAACTTTTAGAAATATCAGCAAAAAAAAAAAAAAAAAAAAAAAAAAAAAAAAAAAAAAAAAAAAAAAAAAGTAATAATATAGATAAACAAAAAGTCATGGGGTACATGAAAATGATCTATATGTGCTTATATACCTTATATACATACTTTTACATTACCATGTAATTGTATTTCGTCTTTCCACGGGGTCTGAATGTGAAAATTGGCCACATGACCCCGTAGAGTAAAACACCAGTATTCCGCAAACACGTCGAGTTGGTCCCCAGGAAATTGTATTTCATGGTCCACAACAGCCGGCCGCGCTGAAAAAAGGAAGTGTATGGTACCAGTCCGACTGGAGAACGGTTATTTTTCCAATCAATATTATACATTGTACAACCCCATTAGAGCAACAATAATAGGTAAATAATAGATAATTATATAATATACAAGCATTTCATACATATGTTATGTATGTTTTAACGTATTATGGCTCATTTTGTAGTTGAATAATAGATCTATTACATGATGCAATAAGGATTTGCAATATTTTCATGTGCTACTTATAAAAGTGACATATATTTTCAGTATCCCTTTTTAGGGGGCCGAGGTAGTGGGCTTCGGAAAATATTCACCAAAAAACAGAAAGTTTGACTTCTAAAAAATGGCTTCTGCATATTATAGTAAAAGAATAGTTGTATTCAGATATGAAATCAGAATGGCTGTATGATTTTTGAGGGGGATTTTGGATAAATTTTTAGAAATGGTCAATGTAGGCCTATAGACACGAAAAATTACTGCCACCCTGCTACACTACACAAAAGATTTTGAGAAACTGTTACATGCTGGCAATATCTGGAATACTTCGGAATACAGGTAAATGATAGACGATTATGGCTTAGTTAGATTATGTTTCTCCCTTTAATTTTTCATACCATAAGGATTATGAAAAGAGAAAAAAAAAATCAATGACCGTTATTTCGGAAGTATAGTTTTTTTTTCATACAAGGTTATGGATGCAAATTTAGTCCAAAATAAATGTATTATGGCTCTTTTTGTAGATAAATAGTGTGTCTATGGATTTTTTCCTGTGTTTCTTGTAAAGTTGATGTATAAGTGATGAAAACCGTTTTTTTCGGATGCCTGCCAGTCAACTCGGTAAAATATTTCTAAAAAAATAATAAAGTCGAAATCAAAAAAAGTGCATCCTATATTCCATAGAGAAAGGACGATTCTTTATTATAAAACAGTTTGAATGACTGTGCAATTTTTTCCTGATTTTATTTTTTGTTTGAAAAATGGTAAATTTTCCCCTTTTTTCGGTGATTTATTTGTTTTTGTTTTTTGACTATGATTCAAAAACTGTTCAGGCAATTCCGAAAAAAAATCTACCTCAGAGATCAGGCTAGGGTATAAATAAAAGGGTGTGAGTTTCATCAAAATCGGCAAGAAAATAAAAAAAATTACAGACGATCCCCTTAAGTATAGAGATTCCATACTTCCACCAGCTCAGTGGTTTAGATCTTGGGTGCAACAAGTTAATTTGTATATACTTAAACAATTATTTTCTTAAACCGATTTACATATGAAGTTCTGCATGTTATGTAGGCCAAAAAAAGGACTCTTTAATAAGTATGTTATGCACTCTTAGTATTGGAATTTCCAAAAGTGGTGTATTAGAGAGGTTCAACAGATCACACATTTTCAATTTTATTGGCTTCACTTCATAAACCTTCATTTTCATTCTGCATTAAACTAATTAGTTATAAAAGGCAATACATTTATGGCTCCTACTCTTCATGAATAAAGAGGGAAAATGTACTTGGCTTATACATTGTAAAAAGCAACAATTATAAGGTTGCAGATGTTTATATTTTATTGTCATTTTTGTATATCATAGTGTCTTTCCATGAAAACTGCTTTTTATTTGGTTGCTAAAACTTATTTTTGTAAATTTCTCAAACTTCTTGAATATTACACTGTCAACAAAATTCAAAATTAATAGCTAGCTGTACAGTGGCAATAATCTAAGTCAGTGAAAGTCATGTCTTTATGATTAATATAATATTCTGAAGAAAAAGAACCTAGAATTTAGAGACTGAAAATTTACAGTGTGAATCAGATTTTTTTTAAATATACTTCTAAATGATATAATTCAGGTGAGGCAATCAAATCAAACTGTGAAATTTATAGTGCTCTGATCTGGGAATATAAATAAGTTCTATAATCCTAAGCAAACTAATTAAGGGTTACCTACAATTGGGGTAAAAGGAGATAAAACTTGGTTAAAGAGTTTGTGCGAGTAGTTGGATTTATGAAAAGATAAACATGAAATCTTGACAACCATTTTTTTTATACTCTTAGCTTTCTGCTAGATGAAAAATCAGCATGTTTGGTATACATGGAGGGGGAGGGAGATCAGGGATCTGGATTAGCAATTTTTTTTTTTATTCAAAAAGGCTATGAGGCAAGATACTCTATTGTTATTCTTTCTCTTTCCTCTTCTTTTCCTTCTCTTCTCCTCCTTCCTCCTCTCCTTCTCCTTGTCCTTTTTCCCCTTCTCCATTATCATCTTCTTCTTCTTCTCCATTATCTCCTCCTCCTCCTCCTCCTCCTTCTCCTCCTTTTTTTCCTTCTCCTCCTTTTTTCCTTCTCTCCTCCTCTCCTTCTCCTTCTCCTCCTCCTCCTTCTTCTTCTTTTTCTTCTTCTCTTCTTCTTCTTCTCTTCCTCCTCCTCCTTTCTTTTTCTTCTCTTCCTTCCTCCTCTTCTTCTTTCTTCTCTCTCTTCCTCTCCTCCTTCTTCTTCTTCTTCTTCTTCTTCTTCTTCTTCTCTTCTTCTTCTTCCTCTTCTTTCTTCTTCTTCTTCTCTTCCTTTCTTCTTCTTCACTCCTCCTCTCCTCCTCCTCCTTCCTTCCTCCTCCTCCTCCTCTTCTTCTTCCTCCTCCTCCTCCTCTTCTTCCTCCTTCTCCTCCTCTCTTCTCCTCTTTCTCTCCTCTCTTCTCCTCCTCCTCCTACTCCTCCTTTCCTCCTTTCCTCTATTCCTACGTGGGTATTTTAAAAAATATTTAGTTTTTTGATGATTTTCAGCGTAGACATGGCAAATGCATGGTAATAAATAACCCATTAAACCATTGTGAGCCCTATTTTGTAGGAGAAACTTCTGTAATTGGATATCTAGTAGGTTTCATTCCAATGGATCATTTGGTATTTGATATTTGTGATTCTTTCCCCTAATAATCCCCCCCCCCCCCCCAAACCCTTGCCCATGTTTCGTGGGGGGGCTTAGGAGACGGAGACTGAGACCCAATGCAGGGATCTCTCCTGCCTAGGGCCTCAGCCCTTGACTCAACTAATTTTGCATGGTCTTTTCCCCCTCCAGCTTTTTTTTCTGTCCCTTCTCCAATCCCTTCTACTATCTACTTCCTAAGGTGTAAGAGCCATGCTGAAAGGATGAAAGGCTGACCTTGTGCCAGTCCTGAACAGCCTGCAGGAACCATGGGCACAGTACTTCCTGATTTAGTCATCTAGCCTTTACCCCTGTACAGGACACTAGGGGGGTGGATCGTTTATTACCCTTTACATAATCAAGGCTTCCCATGGCCAGTAATGAAGATGTAATACCCTTATTAGGGGCAATGAGGCTTGCCCCTTTATCAAATAGCCCCACCGGCTCCCTGACCCCAGGCTCTCCTTTGACCACGACTCCGAACACTGAATCTACTACCCACTCCTCAATGCCTACTAGTGCATCACCCACCCAAGCAGAGACTCAATCTCCAGAAGACATTCCTACCCTCTCGACTTCCTCAAATTCATCAACTCTACCCCTACAACCTTCTTCATCAAACACCTCAACCTCCCTTATTACTACCTTACAGCCTTATTCTCCATCTCTCCGTAATACTACCCCCCTCAACAACACTCTAGCTTCCACACGCCCCTGTCGTTCTGCCACCACCAACCTTACAAATATCTTAACAACTCTATTTAGCCCAGCTAAATGGGACCAATTTTTTGTGATCCCCCCAACAGCTCCTTACTCAGACAACACTTTTCTCTTCCAACAATGTCTCCAAAAACATGTAGGCAGAGTCCCTTTCCGTACCCAATGCGATCACTCCTGCCTCGTAACAGTCAGATCTTAAGCTGAAGCTATAGAATTATCAAAACTAACTGATCTCCTGGCAACCCCATCTCTGCAGAACCTCATCCAACTCTTAATACTTGTACCGGAACTGTCTCTATCTCCCCAGCAAACTGCCCAGTTGATACCAAAGATTGGTCAGATTGTGGAGAAGACTTGCTTGGCTGCCTCAAAGATCAGGACATGATATCAGTACATTGCTACTCCATTCCTCCTAGAGGTCATCAAAAGAGACCCACCAACATTGCCAAAATTACTTTCAGTACACATGACCTTCCCGTCCGTATCTACATTGGTGAACTCCCTCCCTGTTCAACCATACCAAACACTGCCGCTCCACAGACCAATGCCCCCTCTGTGCCCAACCCGGTCATAACAGATCAAACTGCCCTGCATAAACACACATATGTGCTAACTGCAGTGGCCCCCATAATGTATTTTATAGAGGCTGTCCCACTTACAAGTTCGAGTCAGAGGTAGCAGCTCTCAGATACATGAATGGTCTCACTCTACATGAAGCCAGACAGAAAGCACGCAAACAAGGTTTCTCTTATTCTCCCTACTCCAGTAATGTTGCTTGCTTTGCCCCTCCCCCTCCACCTCAAGATCCTACACCCTCCCCTATACCTACTTACTTCCCCACTTCCACCACTTCCACTCCTACATTCAACCTCCCCCAGTCAAATTCTTTTGCCACTCTAATTCCAGACACCCCAATCTCAAACACAGCTCCAATCTCAGTTACAGCCCCAACACCATCCCCTCTCCCTCCCTGCACTACCTGCAGTAGACAGACTAAATGTTCCATCCCTTCTTCCCCTACTGCACACTCACCTCCACCTAAATTTACCTTTACTCCTCAAACACCAGTCTCCTCTTCCCCCCCCTCATAAGAAAACCTTTGTCCCACAAAACTCCACTACAGAAACTATGGAAGACATTCAAAGCTATATGCTTGTGACACAAAATTCCATAACTCCTGCTCCCTCCACACTTGAAGTGATTGCCGATATCCATACCTCTCCTACTCATATTCCCCCTACGCCCCTTCCTCGTACTTCCTCCGAACACAACCTAATCCCCTCAATTCTGTCCACCACCGATATCCATCTTCCAGATACCCATCCTCCTGATATCCATCCTCCTACTACTAATATTCCCCTCACACCACTTCCTCTTACTCTCTTCCAACACAACCCGCCCCCTTCAACTCCAACTATACACACATTCTCCCTCCCTCCATCCCCTCTAGCCTTTCCACTCCCTCCCTCCATCCCCTCTATCCTTTCCACTCCCTCCCGGATACACAGGGGAATCACTCATGTCACAACACCCCCTGGCTCCTTCCCCCCCGAGATTCCCCACCAGATTCCCCAACACATACTGGTGCTTTCACTCATAAAATAACTAAGATATAGCTCTCCTACATTGGAATATTCGCGGTTTCCGTTCTCAAATCAGACCTATGTCATATCCTTGCTTCTTATAACAACCTGTTCACCTTCCTCAGATGCATAAATATCCTTTTGTTCTAATTCCCTTACCTAAATCACCATAACCCTTTCCCACATCAACCCTCTTACCCATTTTCAACTTTATAACATTACTCTAGATAGTTGAAGCATAGCAACTATCACCTGACATCACCCTTTACTATTCCTTCCTATAGTGCTATATGACCTTAGATGTCTAGCACATTTATTTCACTTTTAACCATTAACCATTCCCCTAATAACCCTTCTTCAAGCAAAGGTTACAGTATGACCTAAGGAGTGTAGAGTAATATCTTTCCAGTTACATTTTATTCTGCATTCCAGAAAAAACATGCAATATTTCATTTCATTTCAGAGTCTGCTGCTAATTCCATATCATTTTAATGCGTTTTGTATTGTTCACCAAGATTGTCACAAGAAAAATTGTCTATTTAGATATTTTTTTTTATTGGTTATTTTGTATAAGTTACATGATGTCTTGATCAAGGAGAATTAAGAACAAGGAAGCATATGCATCTCCAGCTGTTATTATGATTGAAACAGTATTTATCTTATGATCATTATTATTGATAATATTGTTTGTGTTGTTAGTATTGGGAAGAGTTTTTTATCTAACTGCAAAAGGTACTTTAAAGGACCATTAGCTATGATGGGAATTAACATTTAAATGATGATTTTGTTGTTTTGTGTTTTATTTTATTGACTATGAAGAGTGGAGCCTTTCACAATTCTAATTGCCTTGTTTTTTATATAGTTGTTAATAAGGCTGTTATTAATTTTTGTATCGTCTCTTTCGATAGTCTACTAATGATAATGTATTATATGGTGTTTTGAGGAGAAAGCATATACTTGCATTCTTGTGTTGAGGATTTTGAATAAGCATCCTGGGGAAATGACTCCAGTTTTTGGTTTCTAATAACATTTGATTGTGGTAGGTAAGTCACCAAAAAAATTTCCTATTGTACTATAATTTCTCCATTTTAAAGAGAACTGTATATCCATGTATCTTTGTATTCATTTTTGTGTATATAATTAGGTATATATACAATGTTTAAGTAGCTTATTTGATGCTTCATTATATCATTATATCATATTATCCCGATGGCATTAAGGGTGACATGTTTAAAGACATGCCACACCCACTGCGAGTTTAGTTTATTGATTGTTGTTACACATAGATGGCTCTACAAGTCACACATATGGCTCCACAAGTCATATAATGGCTCTACAAGTCACATAGATGGCTCCACAAGTCACATAGATGACTCTACAAGTACTTTGTCACAGAGGAGTCACTTACTAGTACTACTAACCTCACCTATTTATCCTTTTCCTTGATTTTTTCGCATTTGTCTCATATTGCTATTAGTAATGTTTATGACTTTATGTTAATTATAATATTTACAATAAAATTACAGCATCAGTATTGATAGTATAGTAAGACACATTTTTCTTAAAACCTTTAAAAAAAGGGAAATCAGGTTAGATCACAAGGTCTACTAATTGACTCATTAGTGGCTGAGCACTTGTGGAGCTATTTATTTGGTGAAAGGAAAAACTTAAGTAAACTTTACATTTTCTCATCAGTATAGGGGTAATTGAGCTACATTTTGAGTATAATTGCTGAAGGGTTTAGAAAACTTTTTTTTGGTGACTAGTTTTGTAATTTTCATAGTAAAGTAGTTAGCAAGAAAGGGACAAAAATGCTTTTTGTATACTGTTTAACTAACTATATCTCCTATTGGCAAACTGCATTTTCATAATTCATATATTGTTGTAGTAACAGGCTACATAGACTTTATAATCCATCAGTTATTAATAGAATAATTCAGAATATAAAGTGAAAGTATTTCTTTTATCCATTAATTTAGTTTAGATCCTGAATAATTTATATCAAAGCATGTACAGTATAGGTATACCTTTTAAATAATGTAGCAAATATCATCTTACACTGTGGACCATCAGAGCAGAAGCCAAAATACCACCAAAGATGAAAAGATGGGTATTATTTCTGGTTTCTGAATTCTTTTCCTTGATCTTCCCAGCTCGTGTGTTCAGGTCATCCCCACAGTTTGGTGTTACACTGGTGACCTATGAAGTTTTGCAGAGACTCTTCTATGTTGACTTTGGTGGCAGGTATGTTCCAGAATTATTTTTGTTTTGAATCTGGTAATATTCTTCACTTTAAGATCAGTTCACTGTTAAAAGTAGTTTAATATTTAGAACTGAGAAGAAAAAAAAATGATAGAATAGATAAATAGATATTAAGATTCTCCAGACCTCTAATATGCCACAACATAAATATATTGACACTTTTTATCTTCCCCAGTCGTCCAAAGGGCTCAGAGGCCCAGCTTCCTGCCTCAGCTGCAGATCTGCGTTCTACCAACCCAGACCATGTTGGAGGGTACAAGGTTGCCGTTCCTATCTTCAGAGGCATTGAATCAAAGTTTGGCCTCTTCCTTCCTCGTTTCGCGTGAGAGGAGAAAGAGAGATATTGTGTATATTTTGGGGTGTAGTTAATTATTTTTTAGAATTTTGTGCTCTGA
>NW_020872358.1:110000-112500 GCF_003789085.1 Penaeus vannamei | reverse complement strand
TAATATATTTATTAATATATAATATATATTTAAATATATATATATAATATATATATATATATACATATATATATAAAATATAATATATATAACATATATATATATAATATATATACATATAATAATAATATAGGTATTATATTATATAATATTATATATATATGTAAATATATATGTATTATATAATATATATATATATATATAATATATATATATATATATTATATATAAATTATATATATATATTAAATATAATATATATATATAATAATATATATATATATTAATATTATAAATATGTACTTTATTTATGAGCGGTGAGAGAAATTATGTAAAGTTCTTTGTGATACTTATTTAATATTGTAGTTATGTGTGTGTGTGTGTAGTGTGCGTGTCGCTTTGCATGTATTGTGTGTAAATACTATCTTTTCCACAAAACAAGAGATATATATAAATGAATTTACATATATAATATGTATAAACATATATTATCTGTTGGATCTTTAATTCTGTAAATTCATGAACTGAAGTATAATACTATATACAGTAGGGAAGTATGTCAAAGTAAAGCCTGAGCAACAAATAAAATAAAAGTAAATAACGAACTACATATAATGCTGTAAATAGCTGTTATTGTTTGTTCATAGGACATATATAGTATATACTACTATGCAAATCTATCAACATTTTGTGATATTGATATATAATAAAGTAGATTTGATACTGTTCATCTTTATAATCCCAACACTTCCATACATTTTTAAATATGTATCTTAATGATTTAAAGATAATATTGGGATTTTCTACTATGTAAAGTATATTGAGCAAAAAATAAAAGTAAATAAGAGTAAATAACCTTGATTACTCATAAATGTAGAGTAATAGCGTGTGAATGTCCAGTGTTGTGATTGTATACGCAGTCATTTCATATGTTAGTGTGTTATAGTGTTTATTTGTGTTGTATAGTTAATAATAATAATATAATCGTATTACTATATATATTATATATATATATATATATAATATATATTATATAATTAATATATCATTATATATTAATATATATATATAATATTATATATATATATATTATATATGTATAATATATAATATATAATATATATATATATATATATATATATTATATACATATATATAATATAAATTATATATATATTATATATATAAATATATAAATTATACATATATATCATAATAATTTAATATAATTATTATATATAATTATATATTAATATATAATTAATTATATATATATATATTAATATATATATTATATATATCTGTGTAGGTATGGTTAGTATGGTGTTTTTATGTATGTAGTAGATTGAATTATAACAAAATAAAAAATATAATTGAATATATATATATATATATATACTATATACATATAATATATATATATTATATATTGTATATAATAATTAAATATAAGTATGTATATATATATATATATATATATATATAATAGTATATAATATTAATATATATATATTGTATATATATATATATATATATGATATTAATATATTACATATATAATGTAATTGTATATATATTATTATTGTATTTAATATATAATATATATGTATAACTATAAGTATATAATAATCAAAATATTTGAGTATATATTATATATATATTATATATATATATATTATATATATAATAATTTATACATATATATTATATATTAGTTATATAGTATTAGTTGCATACTACTAATCTATTATATTACATAATTTCTATATTATAATATATCATATATTTGTTTATATCACTATATCTTTATCTCATATTATATATTTCATATATCTAATCTTATCTATATCTATATATATATAATTATTACTATACCATAATCTTGTATATATCATTATATCTAATATTCTATTCTTATCTATTCTAAATCTTTGTATATACTATTCACCTATATTATATTCGTTAAATATATTAATGAGAGCTCACTATTATTATAGTATTATATTATATTATATAAATATTAATGTATATATGATATAATAGTACTATTATTATAGATTATTATATATTAATATATATATATGATATATAATGTATATTGTGTGAGTGTGTTAGCTGTAGTGAGTAGTTGAGTGAGTATGTTTTGTGTGTTATTATAGTGTGGTGTGTGTGTGACCTATGTGTAGAGTATATATAAAAATACATATATATTATAATTCTATATAATCAATATATATATATATTAATATTAATATGTATCAATATATATATATAATATATATATATAATTAATATATATATAATTATAAATATCATAAATTATATATTAAAATATATTAATATTATATATATAATATATATATATATTATAATATATATATAATATGAATTATATTAATTATATATATTATATATATATATATTATAATATATATACACCTAATAATATTGGTAATAATATAATATTAATATATGTATATATAATATTAGCATTATAATT
>NW_020872358.1:95000-97500 GCF_003789085.1 Penaeus vannamei | reverse complement strand
GAAATCGTAATTGCTGTAAAGGCAAGTCATTATGATTTAATTGAAAAGCAAATAAGACTTTCCTGAACTTTATTTCGTAGTGTATATATACTTTGAAAAGTATGCGAACCATGATATAACCTATTGTTATAAATCATACTCAAGAAATCGTCGTGATTCAAAAGCCTAAATCCCATAAACATAACCGCCAGTCGGTTCAAACGATGACCTCATGTGACTATGATGATAATGTTCATGATGATAATGATGAATTAATAATTATGAATGATAATAGTAATGATAATAATGATAATGATAATAGCGATGAAAACGATAATGACTGATATTCACGTGTTCTAGAAATGATAATGAAAGCAGCAATAAGGATAATAGTAATAGTAATATGTTGTATATCGATGAATGATAATAGTATTATTAGAAATGTTAATATGGTTGATTACAATGCAGACGTTAATGATACTGATATCTTTTATTACCGTTTTCTCATTATTCTCATCATTAGAAATATTATCATTATCATTATCATTAGTAGTACTATCATTGCTATTGCTATTACCATTATAATTATGCAGATATAAAATAATTTTAAGAAATAAGAAATAAAAAGCGCATGCGTGTTCCCGCTTTAAAGGCCGCCGTATTAACCGTCATACGACAGAAACGACGCAGATTGAGGTAGAAGTCGTTATATAATCTACGTATTTGTTGATTGATTTTATTTCTTCCTTTATTCATATGTCCATGTGTTTTATAGACTATTCCTTCTCGTATGTTAATAAAATGATGATAATAGAAGCAGGTTTTCTCTGATTTGGTTGTTTCCCTCCACCGTATTTATGTAATGAGTTAATAATGTTAAGAAGAATGAGGGTTTATCAAAAGAACAATACAATTAATAGATTATGATATAATTATTTTTAATAATGTAGCTGCGGTGTTACTTTAGCATCCATTATAAGCACTCAAATGATATGCCGCCAGTTTGTTAAAATTATACGAGGCCCGACCAAATAAATATTCATTATACGGAAACCTACATATGCAGAAATAAATGCATATCTGTCGGTCTAGACTTGCATGTCTACCCAACAGATATATAAATGTATATCTGTCAGATAGGTAAACTGAGATGCCCTTATTTCTGCGGATTTGCATGTCTGTATATATGAATATTTATTCGGTTGAGCCACGCACAATTTTTAACAAACTTGCCGATAGATATATACATCCATACATTATACATACGTTCATACATTCTCTCTCTCTCTCTCTCTCTCTCTCTCTCTCTCTCTCTCTCTCTCTCTCTCTCTCTCTCTCTCTCTCTCTCTCTCTCTCTCTCTCTCTCTCTCTCTCTTCTCTCTCTCTCTCTCTCTCTCTCTCTCTCTCTCTCTCTCTCTCTCTCTCTCTCTCTCTCTCTCTCTCTCTCTCTCTCTCTACTGTTATTATTATAGTAATAACAATAGCAGTTATGATAAAACATAGGAATAATAACAAGTGATGTTAACAAAATCATCATAATCGTCTTAATGAGGTTAAAAAATCATAAAACAACAATAGATCGCTAAGAGAACTTTGTGTGTTTGTCTCCGCTGGGAGTCGAACACGGTATTCCCAATTTAAAGGCGGCTGCGTTAACCATTTCACTACAGAATCTTGGCAATAGTGTGTAGAAGAGATAATTAACTATAGAAGTAGATTTTTAGGGTTTCATATTTTTTTCCAATTTGCAAGTTTGTTTCTTTATTTGTTTATTCATCCTTTTCTTTTGTTAGTCCATTCCTTACCGTAAATTTGTATAATGATGATACTGGAAGCAGGCTTTCTCGGATTAGGTTATTTTCCCCATATGTTTTTAAATGACAGTGCCTTATATGATGACAAACAAATGCCACTCATGCTTCAACTAATGATTAAAAATATAGCAATGATAATGATACTGATACCGATAAGGAAATCGCACAGTTCATAATAATGATTCTGATAATAAGGCAAAAGTAAAAACGATGATAATATGATGATAAGGAATTACGTAATGGTTTTCGACTATGTATCTGTTGTTACCATAGCATGGTAACTAATCTAGAATGATATAAAATATACATATATCATTAATAACAACAGTATTGAATCTCTCTCTCTCTCTCTCTCTCTCTCTCTCTCTCTCTCTCTCTCTCTCCTCTCTCTCTCTCTCTCTCTCTCTCTCTCTCTCTCTCTCTCTCTCTCTCTCTCTCTCTCTCTCTCTCTCTCTCTCTCTCTCTCTCTCTCTCACACACACACACATGCTTTCATCCGTTGAAATGGCTATTTTTGGCCTTGACTTGCATGGTGACATAAGACAATGGAAGATAAGCATCGTGAACACGTAACTGAATAAACAAGAAACATATCAAATAAAGGTCAAAGATTCCCTACAAATGTAACAGTAATTAAAGCCCACAAATAGATTTTGACTATGGTTATAACATTAGTAAAAGATGGGGAGAGAGTGAAAGAGAGACAG
>NW_020872358.1:65000-80000 GCF_003789085.1 Penaeus vannamei | reverse complement strand
TGTTTGATATCTATCTCTATATCTATCTATCTGTGTGTGTATCTACTTATCTGTCTATCTATCTATCTGTCTGTGTATCTGTTCATATATCAGTCAGTCAGTAAGTTTATCTGTCTGTCTGCCCATGACTTTCTCTCTGCCTGGCAACCTATCTATCTATCTCTATATCATTCTATCCATCTCTCTATCTCTCTCTGTCTAGTTATCTGTCTATCTATTTATTTGTCTGTCTGTGTGCCTGACTATCTATCTGTCTGTCTGTCTGTCTGTCTGTCTGTCTATATATCTGTCTATTTATTGATCTAGCTATCTGTCTGTATAATTGTTATCTGTCTCTGTCAGTCTCTGTCTATCTGTCTGTCTGTATGTTATTTTATTTATCTGTCTAGCTGTCTATCTTTATCCTGTATCTGTCTTTGTTTCTGTCTGTGTCTCTCTTTTTGTCTCTGCCTTTGTTTGTTTTGGTTTCTTATTGTCTCTGTCTCATTTTATGTTAGGCTTTTTTTACCTTTCTCTCTCTATTACTGTCTGTTTCCATCTCTGTCTGTTGACAGTCTACTTAACACCTGCAGTATATGTATATGAATATGTAATATATAGGTATGTTCCATGTATATAAAAACACATGTGCAAGCCAAAAACACACACATGCACATCCATACATATACAAATATACACATATATATGTACACATGGACACCCACATACAGGTGTTTGCCTATATGTATCCAAAGGTAGCCTGAATGAATCTATTAGGCATTTGTCAGAGAATTCTCTTGGAGATGTAATGCCTATGTCCCATTTTTTTACAATTTTTTTCCCATTTTGGAAACGCTTAGAGAACCCTTTCTTGTGGATTTTGTGCAAGGCTTTGGGAGACTCTTGTTTCACCTTGTTGCAAACCATCCATTTTTTTTATATATATGATATTTTTGTTCCTTATGAAATGTGACCCTATAGAGAAATCTGTTGCTGATGCAGGTTAAGTGAAACGAAAATCGCAAGAGGCAAGGCCAGAATCCATAATAAAGTTATGGAAGTGTTTCCAGCAGTCCCAGTATTAGTTTATGTTACCCCATGTATAAGGATATATAGCTGTACATACATACTTTATGTTAAGACAATTTTTTAGGGGGTAAATGTTTAAATATGATTCTTTATAGCTTGAAGTTCATACTGACATTGTTGTATATCATGAAAATTTCATAAACAGTTGTTGATGAAGATCTTGTTTTCATTTTTTTTTAGTGTAATTATCACGTGTCTCAGAAAGATAAAGAACCTGCATCTGTATCTATATCTATTGACTGACTTCTAAAAATGAATTTGTTAGGTTTGGTGTGAGTAGACAGCCGCTGTACATCAATATCATCAGAAAGCCTTTGGATCGCCTTGTCTCTTACTATTACTTTGTTCGGTATGGGGATGATCTGCGGCCATATCTCATACGTAAAAGGATGGGTGATAAGATGGTAAGAATTGTAAGATGTCTTCAAGAGTTGCTGTTGTGCATGATTAACTGCTAAGGGACATATCTCCTGTATCAGCATTTCGAAAAGATGCTGGAATGTTATTGTAGTGTTTTCAAGTCTCATGATGTGAATTTTGACACATTTATAATTTTAAGATGTGAATTAAATGAGTGTAGATAGTAGTGATTGTTTACCATGCTGATGTACCTCAGTGATGTCAGATCACAAGATACAGCTTCCTTTAAGGGGGAAGGGGAATATGCTGCATAGTCATTTAAGTGCCATTTTTTGTGACTTATCCATAAGATCATGAAAGCCTTTATTACCATATTAGATTGATTATTTGTGGTCCTGCTTTCCATTTTCTGAAATATTATAAATTGGTGTCAAGCCATGTCAATGTTTTGAAAAGTTACCATGTTACTCTTGCAGGAACAGCTCTCCTCCTTTTATTAGATCCTTACTCTGATAGACAAAACACATCAAAAGTTCCTCTGAAATGTAAAGTAACATGATCTGATGTATACTTGAATAACTTATCAGCTGAATATAAGAAAAATGGAACTCTTGGTAGACAGTTATCCCATTTAGCATTGCTGCCTAGAACCGACTCTAAATACTTTCATTTCACAAGAAAGCACTGGAACTTTCACATTTTTGTGGCCTATTACTTTATACAAATTCAATTACATAGAGTGAATTGCCTGTACCTGAATACTGGATTGTTTTTGTGCAATGTTTTTACAGGAAATGATTTGTTGTATATGTCTCCTAAGCAGTGTATTAAGTTCTCATAAAGACTTAACATATCACCAGACTAACATATTTGTTTATAAGGTTGACCTACTTTTACTTAGAAGTCTGTGTTTAAGGTCCCAAATGTCATCATTCAGAGTAAATGCCTTAACTTTGGGGCTTTTATTTTGTGAAAATCTTCCTCCTTTTTGCTTTCTGTTTGTTCTTTCTTACCAAATCAAAAGACCTTACATAAAAAAGATCATTGATAATTGATTAACAGTTTGAATATGAAAGTCAAATGACAAGCCCAGGAATTATTTATGTATTGTATTTGTGTGTATTATTGTGAAGCATTTGTACTGAATCTTGGATTTAGGTTGATTAGTTTTAGCCATGTGAAATTGTACATAAGTATATTGCTTTTACATTTTGTTGTTTGTCAAGTAGGTATCAATTCAACTGGATAAGCTAACAATTAAAACTCAGGAACTCTTGACTACATATTATCAATTTCAGACCTTGGATGAATGTGTGGCTAAGGACCATCCAGACTGTTCAATGAACCACTTATGGCTGCAAGTCCCCTTCTTCTGTGGTCACCATTCAGATTGCTGGTTTGTAAATTCAGATGTTGAATAGTGGTTGGAGGTTTGGTTGTTATTAAAAAGAAGGACACTTTTTTAAGAGAAACATATAGTCCAAAATATTTACTCATTATTTATGTTGAGTTTTGTAATTCTAATATTTTGATTATAAAGTATATTGAAAAAACAATGAGATGTACAATCAGAAAAAAAAATCATAACCCTTTACACAAAGTAATATGAAAAATCAACAAATTGTAATGGAATTGGGAGGCAAGCCAGTTAGCAACGTAATCCTAGGAATGCATGTTGTGCGATACATTAACATTATTAGGTATGTACTGGAGTCGTTAGAAATTAGTAAAATGTAACTTTAATTATCTGTATGTGAAATAAAAAAATGTATAGCATAATATCGAGTGGCAACACATGCAGTCCAAAGGAAAAAAGGACACAAAAAAATAAGAGCAGTGCAATTAAGAACCAAGAGATGGCGCTGACAGAGGATACATTTTCATTGAAAGTTTATATTTCCTGAAGTTATTTAGAACTAGCAAAGAGATGGATATATGTTGAAGTTCAAGGGAACATTGATGTATAAAGACTATCCAGTAGTTTATTTCTGCATATGTCTACACAAATTTATACCCTACTTTGGATGTTAGCAAAAATAATGGCTATATCGAAAGGTTAAATTTTTCCTAGTCTCCATTTTCCTTGATTTTATTCTTATCCCTCCTGGAAAATATGAGGCAAGTCAAATTCAGTTTTCAATAACATTTTTATGTATAGCTAAATTTCAAAATATTTTTTTTTGCATGATGCCTATCTCAAAATTGTGTTGTTTTTACATATGGAGAAGTTGAAATCTGGTGTTCACCAATTCATCTTTTTCTAATTAAAGAGATGTTGCTGTATGACAAATGAGCGGTCATGTCTTCAGTTGTTATTTTCGAAGATTATTTCATTGCAGCCCTTATAGACATAAAATAAAGTTCAACTCTTAGCATGAATTTCTTTAGAATGATCTATATTTGTTTTTTAATATGAGAGTTTATTGATTAACAGAAAGATAATACAGGTTTTTGATTTTCATTATTTCCATTCTCTCCCCCTGCTGCTAAAACAGCCTCCAAAGTCATGGCACAATCTCACCATTACTTACTCCATTTTTTTGAAGAACAGTTATAGCTCTCACAAACTGAGAGACGTCTCCTTGGTGTATAAGGTGCATAGACCATTCCCAGTCCATATTAACTTGGATGCGTCCATGTATAACATTTACATCTCAATTTGAAGTTTTACAATCCCACTCATGATTTATGTAAACCATGGACACCAGAGGTCATGCAGTACTGTATTTCCTTTACATTATTCCCATGTATACTGATGATAGTTTGATTATTTGATTTATTAGAGGGGTATTGGATATTATGATAAATATGTTTGGTTCTTATTTGCCTTCTAAGTCATGATGTGAGTAAAATAAAAGATAATTAAACATAGACAAAACAAAACATGGTCATCAAAATATCTGGTTCATTAGTTTCAGTCCTCAAGTATTGTAATGAGATTTTCATGTGGCAACACTAGCCATGGGAGCAGCTAATAAAGTGCCTCACACACAACAGAGTATTTGCTCGGGTCCTAATCGATTGCAAGTAAAGATAAAGATTTTTTTTTTTTTTTGATAGTACATAGACTGACTTTTTTCAGCAATTCTTTCTAATATGTCTTCCAATGTGTAACAATGTCCTACCAGAAGTTGTGCAGAACACAATGCTTATTTATTTGTTTTCTCATCCTTGTCCATTTTTTTCTCGCAATCAGGGTTCCAGGTTCAGCTTGGGCTCTTGAGCAAGCAAAGCATAACCTGGTCCACAATTATTTCCTTGTTGGAGTCACAGAAGAACTTAAAGATTTTGTTGCCATGCTGGAATACTCACTCCCACAGATGTTCAAAGGGGCACTTGATTTGTATATCACAGGTATGTCATTTGTAAGCTATAATTTTTACAAGTAGTGCGGGTATTACCAGAAGGGGATTGTTACCTTATGGGTATGGACATGAAGTTTCTTTAATCATGGGGAGAGGAAGGGGTGTCCACCTTTCTAGTTGTGCCAAATATAGAAAAAGGTATGAACAAGAAAGAATATATACATAGCGAAAGTGGTACATTTGACTGGTTTAGCGTGTATCTTCAACAGAAATACAGCAAAAGTGTTTCTGATTTATATATAATGAAACAGGTCAAATAATTTCTTGTGCTGGGAAGATATTTGTCATTATTCATACCTTTTTCTACATTTGTTGCAGTGAGCATGTTTCATAGTGCCAACTGCTTACTGGCTGTGAAATGATGGGGCAGACTAAGAGTAGGGAAAAAAGTGAGCTCTCTTATGTGATTGAAATAATTTTCAATTTATCAAAGCATCTGTTTCAGTATTTTACAATAAGAAAAATACATTAGAAACTGTTTTTGATTGAGAAAGAGCATTTTTTTTTTTTTCTTTTCATTTTATAAGAGTGATTATTCAAGCACATCACTTCATAGGATTGAATAATTTAAATGAAATAGAATAATAGTTGATGATAACCAATAGTTGTAATGGTCAGAAGAGCAGTGTAAGTCTTTTGTATTACAGGTTCCAAATCGCATTTAAGAAAAACAGTGAAAAAGGTCATGCCCTCGGAAGAAACAATTGCAAAACTGCAGAATACAAAGGTAAGGTTTATTTTTAAACATTTATTTATTATTATGATTTTTAAAGATTTTGCTGTTTGATGCAAAGTGCTGTGTCTACAGCTTTGTTTGAAAGGATGAAGATTGTTTGAAAGGAAACTTGCGAAAAAACACATTAGATAGAAGCATAGATAAAGTTTGCAGAATGGGATGTATATCATTATGTTAACTGCATGCATATTATTAATAAGAAAAAAGTATGAGAAAATGGATAAGCAATAGAGACATATATATGGTATCTGTGGGTGTAGTAGATGAAACTATAGCGTGTCATAAACGCTCATATGATATTGTATATTAGGGAATAATAACAATCATTTTATACCATGATATAGTATGAAAAATGTCTCTTTTTAGTGATTGATTTAAAATGAAATATGGTGATTGAGCACTTGTTGATGCTAAACTATTGGTAAGATGTTGTACCAAAATTTAATTTTACTCATATTCCTAATTTAGATATTGTATTAAGATTTCAATTTTTGTCTTTTTCACAAAGAGCTTATTTCAAAATTAAGACCAATCAAACAGGAATACAGAGGTGTATGTACTGTAATATATTGTAACATTCAAGCTTTTTTGCATACATTATATTTTATTCCCCCAGGTCTGGCGACTAGAGAATGACTTTTACAACTTTGCCCTTGATCATTTCCACTTCCTGAAAAAGAAGACCCTGTATGAGGAGGAAGGCAGTGGTCGCCTGCTGGACAGAGGCCAGAAGTTTTCCTATGAGAAAATTAAACCCAAGAAGCCCATAGGTTCTTGAGGTTAGATCTGAGTGGTCTTACACGTGTCATCCTCATGTTGTATGAAGTGTATGACTCCATTGTTGTTAGTGCCAAGTACCCTCACACACTTTGAAGTGCCTGTTCAGGATAACCTGATGCTTAGCTTTCCTTGATCTTGTTGAGAAAAAAATGGTAGTTTATTGATTACATACAAGCCTGATATAAAGACCCTTCAAAAAAATTCAGATAGGACTTATTGTTGTTCACATAGTACTATGTTTACCTGAAGAACAATCCCTTGTGTGGTTGGAGCATCAGTGACCATTGCTAATATCTATACATCAGCTCATCATCTTCTTAACAGGTGATATAAAGATGTTTTATCTGTTAGAGATATCTCTGTTATCACCCATAGATTTGACCCTACCTAGTCATGTAACAGATTTGTAAAGGGTGTGAAAGCCCCTTCAGTGCTCATAAAGATGTGTAAATACATCTGTATATATATATATATATATATATATATATATATATATATATATATATATATATATATATATATATATATATATATATATATATATTATATATATATAATATATATATATATATATATATACATATATATACATATATATATATATATATATATATATATATATATATATATATATATATATATATATATATATATATATGCATATGCATATGCATATGCATATATATATATATATATATACATATACATATATATATATATATATATATATATACATATACATATACATATACATATACATATACATAACATATACATATACATATACATATACATATATATATATATATATATATATATATATATATATATATATATATATATATATATATATATATATATATATATATATATATGCATATATATGCATATATATGCTATATATGTATATATGTATATGTATATATGTATATATGTATATATATATATGTATATATATATATATATATATATATATATATATATATATATATATATATATGTATATATGTATATGTATGTCTGTATGTCTGTATGTATATATGCATGTATGTATGTATGTATATGTATTTATATATACATATAAGTATACATAAACATAAACATATATACATAGATGCACTGTCAGCATATATTTGTTTCTTTACATCTGTTTATGAGTGTGTATATGTTTATATGTATGTGTGTGTTTGTATACATGATAGGTGTTTTTTACAGGCGTGCGTGTGTAAAGTTGCCTCAAAGCTATTGAGTGAGACTTTCCAAGACAGTATATACCTCCAAGTATTGATTCTAAAGTCTGTTATGTGGCTGTCTTAGCCATGTTTTAATATCCTATTTCAGAGCACATTGAATTCTTAGTTAATTAAGAAAGGAAGAATGTCTAGAGTTCTAGAGTATTTTCAGTATTTGGGGTTTCAGTGTTTTCAGAATTTACTTATAACAAAGTTATTGCACAACCTTGTTGCAACATTTTGCATATGACTTCTGCTGAGATTTAATGCCTCTGACTGAGACTGAGATGAGAGAAAGTTTTTTTTTCTTTCTTTGCTATTTGAACCATTGCTTTTACTCTTTCCTCCATGCAGCTTGCACAGATTAAAAATTAGAAATGTTTCACCTGCATTACCTCCAACCAAATGTTTAACAAGAAATCTTGGTTGTGATTGCATGGCAAATATAGTGTGGAAGTGTTACTTGTTTCGAAGGGAACAAGTTACTGCATTTGGATTGTGGACTCATTCAGTGTACAAGTCTGTTTCATTAGGCATTATATTATGGCATTACCTCAAGTGACCTCATTTAGCATGTTGGCTTTTGACCTAGGACCGTATGCTTTTCTGTCACATGATACTGTACTTGCCAGCCTTTGTTGAAACTGTTCAGTGAAAGGGTTTATCTGTGTGTTGTAGTTTTATAAACAGCTGCTTTTGCCCGCTGAATGGAATTCTGGTAAGATCTGAGTGCAAGATTTTCACCATCAATGCCTTTTTTGTGTTTATGGAAAGAATGAGAATGATTGGATACTAAGCTCACGGTTTTTATATATGATATATACATGTTTGCATGGGATCCTTTGAATGAGTATCAATGAGTAGAAAATGTGTGTTAACATACATACATGTACACATATACCTATGCCTATAAATATGTGTGCACACATACAAGCACATTTATATATTGATCCGAATATTTATTTGTCTGTCTTTTATCCATCAGTGTATATATCTATCTGTGTATCTATCTGTCTGTCTGTCTGCCTCTCTATCTATATCTCTATCTTTCTATCTATCTATCTAACTATCTATCTATCTATCTGTCTATCTGTCTATCTGTCTATCTATCTATCTATCTATCTATCTATCTATCTATCTATCTATCTATCTATCTATCTATCTATCTATCTATCTATCTATCTATCTATCTATCTATCTATCTATCTATCTATCTATCTATCTTATCTACCCACCTATATATCTGTCTATGTATCTAATTACTGATCTATATGCCTGTCTATCTATATACCTATCTATTTTGCTATCTCTACACCCACATACCCACCCATACCCACCTATACCCACCCATACCCACCTATACCTACCCATCCCCCCCCCTCCATACACACGCACACAAACACACACACACACAGTTGGTCTGGTGGTACAGTGAAAATACTGTTTGAAAAAAAAAAAAAGGTTTTGGTTACATTAATGGTACCATTTATTTTGAGTACTACCTTAGTGTTAACAGTGCATGCATAATGTATGGAGAGTAACATTATTTCAGTGAGGTATGAAATGTGATTTTTTAATAATTCAGGTTTTGTAATATTCCATTATTCTGTTACAAGTGTATTTCTAAGTTCAGATTTTTGCAAAGTAGCACAAACTTGTATGAAATAGAAACAAAGATGCAAAGCTGAGAAAGCAAGAAATAGCATACTGAATATCATGACGGACAAATTTTTGTGCTGTAAGTTTGTAATAAAAACAAATTTATGAAATGTTTTTGCTGAATGAAAAAGTTCTGTCTCTTTATGCTAGATTAATAGCACTACAAATGGTTTATGCTTCAAATATTTAGATTATACCAAAAAGTACCACTTACTGCTACTGCTTGGACAACTTAAGCACTACATGTGGTGCCTCTGGCCATACTGGTTAGTAACTAATAGTACCACGAGTGATAGGAATAAGGAAAAACAGTACTAGCCAACTTTGTACAAATGCATCTCTTTGTCTATATGTCTAACCCTCTATCTGTTTGCCTTACAGTTTATATATCTTTTTGTCTGTCTGTTTATCCTTCTGATTATCTGTGTATGTCTGTCTGTCTTTCTATTTGTATGTATATACACATATTCATATACACATACATAAGCTGTAGGCAGTAAAATCACTTATATCTTGAATACAACTTTCCAATTTTGGGTATACTATGATTCTTAACATATTTACTCTTTATGTCAATATTTGTAGAGGTAATGCATATTTCCATATGTTCTTTTGCAATTCGGGAAAATTAAAATGTTTTCTTTTTTCTTTTTGAATTACAAAACATGAAATAATGATAATGAAAATATTAATTCACTCTTGCTTAGATTGCTAATATTGAAGTTGAGTGAAAAGAATGAACTTATACACAGAATTAAAAAAAAAAAGTCAATAAAGAGATGTAACATACATCATATCTATTTCTTAGATAAGTTTATCAGATTTTTGCCAAGGCAATATACTAGTTAGACAAACATGGGAGGATCAGGTTAACATTACTGTTGAAATATATATATATAATAAGAAAATTATGTATCTTACTGTCAGCTGGACTCTTTACTTTTTGCGTTAGAAAATTTGTTGTGCACATGTGTTGTGCTTATATGTAGATGGATATATATATATATTGATATGTATTGATATATATTTGTCTCTCTTTTTTCAGAAAACATTATGCCAAAACCATTGATATTTTGCAATGAAATTTGAAATGAGACAGACAGGTGTATTTACTTGTACTTTTAGGCAGTAAAAAAATCCTTTCAGACTGTGTTCACATGAAAATGAAAATGAAATCGAGAATGTTTATCTCAAATAGTTTTGATTTTAGAATCAAAGAGCTTTCCCTCACTAGTAAACTTTTAGGCTCTAAAGGTATGAGACCATTTGTTAAAACTCTGATTGCCTTTCCATAGGAGGCTTAACACCCTTTGGCATATCTCATTATCAGTTATTAATGTAAAGCAAACATGATATCCATCATGCCAAACACTTTTTTGTTATGTTTATCGTACCACCATTTCCTCTGTGTCTCTATTCCCTGTCTTGTAAGTCCCTCTTCTGTGGTAAAATATTAGCTTGTTATCTAGGGAACTGATCTAAGTTTGTGATAGCATGCAATCATTTTCTGAAGCTTTATTCTCATCTCATTTTATTTTCGGAAGGAGAGGTTGCTGCTACATGATATATAGTGTTTTAGACTGGAAAAGGTGCTAGTCATACTTGTTGAACAAAAAGGTGACCTGTTTAAGTATGCATGATCAAACTGAAACACAAGGACAGTATTAAAGTGTTTTGCTTTTTTTATAGGTTGTGTACTTGTTGAACCCAAAGCAGGGACTTGTTTGTTTTGCAAATTGTTTGTACCTTTGTATCAGTCTGTAATGAGGAATTTTATTTTCAGTTGCAGATATTGCTATATTTTACAATTTAATGAGCTAAACGTTTGTACGCCATATACACTCCCAGTCTAGATCTCACTTTTCCACAATTTTGCCAATGAATTATTGATCTATCATTCTATGGTTTAAACTGATATTATATTTTGTTTTAAATGGTGTTGAGTCTGTATAAAGAATTTATGTTTTAAAGATTACTACGCTTCATTTTTCTTTTGCTTTTGGTTCAAGGGGCAGAAATGGATGTTAAATTTTGATACCAAAGAAAGTATATTTTTCCCCAATCATGGACTATTTTTATGAGGGCATTCTTAGTAGTTACCGTTTTTCTTTGCCATGTTAGACATTTGAATTCCTCTCAGGACACTGTACGGCAGTCAAGCTTCCATGATATGAAAATTGTGTGAAAGGTGATTGTTTAATTATCAGATTACTGTAACATTATAGGAACAATTCCATGATAAATTTTTACTTTTAGTTTATATAAACATTCTTATCAGTAACATATATTATTGTTATATTAGATAGTTGCAGGTATCATGTACTTAATAACCTTTTTTTTAAGAAACGCTTTCGTATATCACATATATATCTTTCTCTATTGCACTGTAGCAACCTTTGTTTTTTTAAGGTTATATATGAATATATTTTGAAGAGGAAAATAAGTAATACAAAAACTGAGATTCCAGGTAATTCTAGATATAAGTAATGTAATGATTAATAGTAATATAAAACCTTTGCATTTATTGAAGAGTTGATTGTGATGCCAGAATGTGTTTGAGATTTAGTACGTTTGTTATGTTTTTATAAGGAGAAGATTGATGTTTTTTATTTTAGTTTAGCCTATGGATTTGGCAAAGTATTACTTGGGTAAAGACTTGTCAAAATAATTATTTTAATGAAACTGCAATATTAATTTGTATTTTTTTTTCTTATTTTTTTAGTGGGACCACATTTTATCAATCTTTCAGGGTATGTTAGGATATTATAACAGATGGAGAATCAAAATATAGATTATGTAATGATGATGGTGATGATAAAGATGTTGACAGTGATGAAAATGATGGTTGCACTGGTAATGATGATAGTAAAAATAAAGATAATGGTGATGATATTTCTGTTGGTGATAGTGATGGTGATGGTGATAATAAATATGGTGGTGATGATTGTGATTGTTTATGGTGATGGCAATGAAGACAGTGATAGTAATGACGATGATGGTGGTCATGATAAGTGATGGGTATGGTAATGGTGATAATATTGTTATTATTACTATTACTATTATTAATTATTATCATTATTATTATTGTTATTATTATTATTTTTATCATTATTACCATGATCATGAATCATAATTATTATTATTATTGATTATAATTAGTCATTATTATAATTGTTACAATCATTGTAATCATTCTCAATTACCAATGTTGTCTGTCACTGTCATTATCATTCTCTTGGCTTTCTCACAAACGGTATTTTTCTGCTCTGCTATTACTATTACTAATAAAAAGAAGCTCCATTATGGAATATCTCTACCAAATATTCTGCTTGATCTTGGCTAACACCACTAAAGGGAAAATGATGGGAACTGTTATAAATATTAATGATTATGTTTCCAATTTGCTTTAGTGTGTATCTGTTTTATGTGTAAACAACTTGTGTCAAAGTAATTGTAATTTATAAAAAAAATACAGTGGAGTACACTAGAATTGTGAAAAAGTGATTATAGATCTGAAACATAAGTTAGAAATCACTGTGTCATTGTTAGTTAGAAACACCTCAGAGTAGTGTAAGACATGAAATTAATATTTTGTGTAGGGTACTTCCTGTCTTCAGTAGGGCTGTAATAACAGAACTGCACAAACTGAGTTTTTCATTCACAGTGAATGGTTTTTGACATAGGAATTCATACACCAACCTATTGCTGTTGTACAGCCAGTTCATGATAGTTCCCAATAGAAATGAAGAAATTTATAATAAAAGAATGTAATAGATGTATGTTTAATTTATGTTCATGAATACATGGATTAAGCTCAGCTGCACAAAGCATGATGCAGTTGGTTGTCAGTCACAAATTTAAAGGTAATGTGTAAGATTTTTTCAGCAAGGTTACAGCTGTCAAAACAATTATTTTGTTTTATCATTGAAATAGAAAGTTTAAAAGATATAATACATGAAACAGCAGACTAATGTCTCTCTACTGCACTTTTTCTTCAAATAATGGATGCTTAGATGATGGAAATGTGATATAAGCAGACTTTCACCATCACTTCAAGAGTTTGCAACTTTTTGTGTTATTCTTCGCTGCATCATGGTCCATCATTCATTTACCTCATTGAGAAATAAAAGTGAGCTAAAGAAGTATGTGCAGCTTCTTGGTCACATGTTTTGCCAATTTCATAAACCATGATATTTGTCAGTGTCTTTTTCATGTTTATTTGAGCAGTGAGAAATGATTTACAGGAGAACCTAATTTCTTCACATGGAACACAGTGGTTGTCTATTTTGGAAATTCTATAATAAACCTAATCATACTAATGAGTGAAAATGAAAAATGTTTTAACTGAAATACTGTACAATGCTGAACAAAAAGTTCCTGCAGTCTGGCCTTCTAGACCAGAACTTTACTTATTTCCCACATACATAGTGATGTTGGCTAAGGTGTGTGCTCTGTTTTACTCACGGTGGTAGAGAGGGCCAAGGGAGTTTTATTGGAATAACAATTTGGATGAAAGTACATCAAACAAAAATAAGATATGAGTGTGGGTTCATGGTTATTTTGCTGTAACTGTTCATGATCTGAAGGAACTTTTGACTAGTGACTTTTAAACCATAAAAGTGTTAACCGTTGCAGGATTATAAATACTGATTTGAATTATTTTTTGTCTTTTTGTTGATCTGCACTTGTCAAATTTTATAAAACTCAATTGTAATGCTTGTTAAATGAATGAAACTTATGTTACATTCTCAGCCTAGTAATGTGACAGTAGCACAGTTAGTGAATATTTTCATTCAATGTAACCTATGATATTGCTGTCACATATACAAGGCAATGAGGATTCAGATATTTGTAAATACTTATTTTTGTGTAAAATATGGTAAAAATGTACTTGAAACTTATCCTTATGTAAAACAGAAAAATTAGAGTTACAAAATGTAATCTTATTTCCAGGAAGCTCTTACACATTCTTCTTGTGTGTTAGATTTTGATACTTCTTAATAAATGTATAATAGAAAGAATCAGATACATATATCCTTTTGTAAGTGAATAGTTACTTGTACTAATGTTTCAGTTCTGATATTTGTATGTAGAACTGTGAAAACATGATGGATATGTAAATAGTATTTTTGTAATTGTAACAGGATCATATGTAATGGATAAAGTATAGGAATTTGTTTGTTTTATTTGTGACAACCTGAAGAATGATAAGAAGTTGACATTTCTAATGAAATAAGAACATGGCAGAAACAAGTGTTGCCGACACCATTTAGGGTACCTTTTATATAAAGTACTAAATAAATGTGGCACATAATGAGAATAACTTGCCCCCCCCCCCCAAGCCTGATTGTCCTATCTACAGTAAGAAGTGGTCAGACTTTTAACGCCCTACTATCCCCCCAATCCCTTGCCTGTTGTTGCTTTGGGCCTCAGCCCCCACTCAACTAATTTTACATGGTCTTTTCTCCCTCCATCTCTCGTTTCCGTCCCTTCTCCAACCCCTTCTACTATCTACTTCCTGAGGGAACCATGGGCACGGTATTCCCGTTTTATTTGTTTAGCTCTTACCCCTCAAGGGGATCCTGAGGGGTGGACTGTTTATTTCCCCAACATAGTCGAGGCTTCCCATGGCCAGTAATGAAGATGTAATACCCATATTAGAGGCAATGAGGCCTGCCCCTTCATCAAATAGCCCCACCAATTCAAACTCCCCCGGCTCCCCGACCTCCAGGCTCTCCTTTGACCACGGCTCTGATTACAACTACTACTACCCACTCGTCAGTGCATACTAATGCATTAT
>NW_020872358.1:55000-57500 GCF_003789085.1 Penaeus vannamei | reverse complement strand
TATCATCATCATGATTACCATAATCATTATCCTTATCATTACCATTATCATTATTTTCATGGCTTTTATCGTGTTATAGAAAGACCACTCAAGGAAATCATTATAATTATGATTATTATAACTGATACTATTATCATTATTGTCATTGTTATTATCATTACTATCATTATCATTTTTAGTGTTATAATAATTATTAATATTGATATTATTATCATCATGATTACCATAATCATTATCCTTATCATTACCATTATCATTATTTTCATGACCACTCAAGGAAAAACAGAAAAGTGAACTTATATAGACAGACTGTCGGCCATTTTGGATTTTGGAGCAAAGAAATATTACCGTACCCTACCGACCATTTCTCTGCGAAGCTGTAGGTAATTCATGTAAATAAAGATTCTGATTTTGTTTATAGATGCTCTTACTGTCTTCCTGAATGAAATATATTGAACAAACGAATAATGTATTACTCTGCTATTTTTATATTTTAAAGATTTTATCTTTTTTTTTTTCTATTTCGTTTTATTTATATTTTTCTTAGCGACATGACTATTGATTTGGCAAGCGTGAGCAGGGCAGTTTATGGCCGATGGTCGCTTGTACACTGGTTATGTGGTCTCCATAAAAGTGGTCGCTGGTTGTACTATGGAAGTGGTCGATGTATACAAGGTTTATAGACCTTGGATTATACAGCTTGATTTTTCTGCGGATGATTTTTGATTGTCATAAAGAGGCGATCGCTGAATAAACTTAATCGGTTATAAAAATGTTCACACAAGAAAACGAGAGTAGCAGCCGCCTCCGCCGAGGGGTGACTGGGTACGATTCCGGATCAAATGGGCGCATTTGTCTGGGAAAGGAGCGGCGTTCGATCACCGAAAGGCCTTCCTTCCAGAACTCTGGAAAATAAGACAAAAATGACGATAATTGATATTCAAAAGCTCATTGCTGCAGATAGATGCGAACATTGTTTTCTGTTGTGTACAGCAGGATAACTGATAGAATGGCATAGGTTGTAAATGAATAAATGAACGAAATATAAATCTTTCGAATACAATTGCTGGCGAGGTCGGGACGGAGGAATTGCATTGTGAAATGATTAGCTTATTATACTGGATAATACAACACAGTTTCCTATAAGGACTCTTTACTACTCGGATTTCATGGGATGATATTTTTCATTAAAAAAGGAAAACGTAGTGATATAGCGTTACAGGCGAGTGATTCAAGTACTCGTACGGATTACGGTCGTTCGTTTCTGACAAATGCTAGAGGCATAACAGCACTCACCCCTGCGCGCCACGTACACATACAGTGCAGTCCACCGCAGGCCGGCCAGGTAGCATAGCTTGTGTGAAAGATAAAAAGACTCATTCCTCAACTGTTTAACGCACAATGAAGAAATTTCGAAGTAAAGGGGAATGAGGTAAATAGATTCGTTAATAAGAGGGGAGTAGAAGGTAACTAGAATTTATCAAAGACAAAAATAGCAGATGAAACATGTGAAACACACTTATAGGGTGGAATAGCAAAGGCACCACGTACTTATATAGACATTGCCGCGTACAGCTCTTACAAAGTATGTTACGCCGAACGTTTGAGACCCGCGTACTAAAGAAACGGGACAGTTAGTGTTTATACAAGAACAATCGTTGTAGAATATTCCATGTTGTTAAAACACATTTAGTGATAAATGATTAATTCAAGTGTTTTAATGCTACAGAGCATATGTTTACTAGTTTTTTTTTCTTGAGTCGTTGTCAAAGTCCTCATGATGTATTAGTAAAACGTAAGAAATACGTGTTTGTAACATTGGTTTGTAATATTCTGGTGACCAATGCGAGCTCTGTATCTACTATTCGTAATAATTTCGTTCGAACCAAAGGCAAGTCGAGTGTTAAAATGTGTTGCGTTTTAGCATATGCAGACAGACAAACCTCAAACGAAATTGAATTGAGAAGGATAAAAAAATTCCGGGAAGCTTGTTATCATCAAAACTCTTTGTCTGCTTAAGTGTCTGCGTTCCTGTCTTCCTGTCTATCTTTATCTGTCGTCTGTCTGTCTATCTGTCTGTCTCTCTCTCTCTCTCTCTCTCTCTCTCTCTCTCTCTCTCTCTCTCTCTCTCTCTCCCTCTCTCCCTTTTCTCCTCTGTCTGTCTGTTTGTCACTCTCTCTCTCTCTTCCTGCATTAAAAAAAAAAAAAAAAAAAAAAAAAGGAACCAACAACTAAAACGCACTGCAAGACTGCACATCCTTCATCATAGCAAATAAAAAGAAAGAACACAAAACGAACTTGCGAAAATCAAGAAGAATAGACGCTCTTGCTGCCGCGAAAACTCCTTCAAAAGACATACATTCCCGCAAGTTTGTCGCCATCATCACGGGGAGTTCTTTGTGTCGGGACAACGAGATTACCCAAGCAGCCGCACGGAAGCAGCCGAGGCGAACGGCGGCGAAAGCAACGCCTTCCCTGGCTGGTGAAGGCGAGGAAGGGG
>NW_020872358.1:0-17500 GCF_003789085.1 Penaeus vannamei | reverse complement strand
ACGAGGAGGGGGAGGATATAGGTGAGAGTGAGTGGGACTATTTGTATATATATGTCGTATGTATATACATACATGCATGCATATATATATCATATATTTATTATATATATATATATATAATATATATATATATATAATATATAGTACTATATTATACATACGCGCGCGCGCATAACAACACACACAGGACACATAACACACTCACACAACATTAACCACACACACAACACACACACACACACACACACACACACATATATATATATATATATATATATATATATGTATATTATATATTATATAATATATATATATATATATATATATATATAAAATTAATTATATAATATATATATTAATATATATATATATATATTATATATATATATAGTATATACTCTATATATACTATATATATATATATATATATATATATATATATTCAACGTGGAAACGTATCATGGCAAACAGCCTACCTCTGACCCCTGCTCGTCCCCGAAGCGAAAGTTGAGTCAGTATCAACAGTGTTTGTTTACTTGCACAGAATATTCATCATTATCTCAAGCCGTATCGCAACCCACGTGAGCATTTTTTCCGAGTGTCCAAGTTCAAATATTTGAGCAAGACACTATCAATGTTGCAAGGTCTTAGATTGTCACAAACCCGTTCGCCCTGGCAGGTTGCAGGGAGGAAGGGCTGGGAAAAGCGAGTAAACTTCTTCTAGTTTATAAATAGATTTCCTTTTCTAATGGACTTGTTTGTCAGTAGTTACAAATATCAGGACCCTTTTTCGGTTCATAATATATTATATTATAGCCTTAAAAAACTATCCATTTAGTCATATAGCTGCTGGGAGTTATTGCGAGACGGGTAGGCCTAAATACTCGAAAGGTAATATCTGAGGTTCGTGTCATTCTGAAACAAGAGTGAAGCCAAAAAAAAAAAAAAAAAGAAAAAAAATCAAACCACATGAAATAGAGAGAATGAAGAGAGAGAGAGAGAGAGAGAGAGAGAGAGAGAGAGAGAGAGAGAGAGGAGAGAGAGAGAGAGAGAGAGAGAGAGAGAGAGAGAGAGAGAGAGAGAGAGAGAGAGAGAGAGAGAGAGAGAGAGAGAGAGAGAGAGAGAGAGAGAGAGAGAGAGAGAGAGAGACCTAAGCGACCGAAAATATAATACACTATATCTATGAACGTGTGAATGTGTGTGCGTGTGAATGTGTGTGTAAAAGTGAGTGTAAAAGAATCTATACGCAAAAAAAAAAAAAAAACAGACCCCAAGAAATAGAAAGAAGAGAAAGAGAATAAAAGAATCTATACGGGAAACTGCACTCGGGAATACGTAAAAAAACACTTCCTGAATGCAAGTATCTCAACTCCAGATAGCTATGGCATGTCTGATTCTGGAACAATAAAGCCTGAATATATGAGAGAACACCAGTTTAAAAACAGAAAACAGGATAGATTATATAGTGCGAGAAAATCCAAGCACCCATGCACAAGCACGTATCATGCATGTATCAAGTTCATATATTTGTGCCTCTTGTGATTTTGAAAAGGAAAAAATCTTGCGAGAAAGAATACAAATCCGTGAAAAACATTAAAAAAAGATCAATATTTGTGCAAGAGACTGCAGGTGCAAGCGCAAGCAAGCACACATCCTGTTATACGTTTGCTCACACCACACGCTGTCACCATCGCGTCCAAACCCACTTTTAAATATCAGATCATTACTCACGTTGAATTCCTATACAAAAAGCCACCGTTATGTAATTTCTGTTTCTTTCTAAATCAAAACGTGTCACTGCACGATTATGGCTGAGATATGTATGTACTCAGTGAGGTTTGTGATTATATGGGTCGCTAAGAATAATCTTAGATTTTTAGCTAAAATGCGGACAAAATCTCTGTCAGGTAATGAGAATGTTTTCAATTGTATTTATTGTTTTTTTATTGATTTGTTAGTTGTTTCTGTTGTGTTGTATTGATATGAAAGTTTTAATTTTCTCTGGGTTGGAGGTGTAGGTTTTTTTTGTGGATGAGGTTAGTGTGGTAGTTGTTTTTATGTTTATTGTGGTAAGAGTGTGATAGGTTAAGATTATGAGTGTTGTTAGTTTTTTTGTATAGTATCTTAATAAGGTAGTAGATTGTGAGAGTGTTGAATTGTTTATAGTTTTTAGACATAGTTGTGTTGTGTGTTAAAGGTCATTCTATGAGATTTTATTTTAGTGTGTGTTGTGTTGTTGTTGTGTTTAGGGTATTTTATGGTACGTTGTTGTGTGTGTTATTTTTATTTTTTTGTTAGGTTTTTTGTTTTTTGTTGATTTGAATTTTGTTTTTTTTGTTGTTATTTAATATTTTTGTTTTGGGGTTTCGTGTAGTATTTTAGGGCAGAAAAATTGGGGAAATTTGAGAAGAGAAAAGGTGAAGGGAGAGAAAGGAGTAAAGAAAGAGAAGGGAGAGGGAAGGTGGCAAAAAGGAGATAGGGAGAGATGTACGAACGAAACGTGTATCACACATTCCAGTTTTCTCATTTCTCTCCATCCTCTCGCTCTTCTCCTTTTCTCTCTTTCTGCTTTTGTTTATTCGCCACAAATGCAGCCCTAGATTCCAGACTTTTTAGTATTGACTTTTTTTTTTTTTTTTTACTTTTCCTCATCTTTTACTTCTCTCTCTCTTCTCTCTCGTTCATGCTCTCTCTCTTCTCTCTCTCTCTAACCCCCTCTTTCTTTTCTCTCTCCCTACCCTTTCTTTTTTCTTTCTTCTTTCTCTATCTCTGCCTTCTTTTCCTCTCCCTACTGTTCTATTTCTTCTCTGCTTTCGTTCTCTTCTTTTCTCTTTCCCCCTAACCCCTCTTTTTTTTCTTTCTATCATCTCACCCCTCTCTATATTTATCTATATCTTATATTTATCTCTTACTCCTTATCACTATCTCATCATCAAGTTAAAATCATATTAACTAATAATCCTCTATCTCTCCGCCAAATATGCATTCTCGATAGTCTATATTACTCTATTTACTATAGTGAAGGATAGTATATGGTATACAAGTATTTTACCTATATGACTCTATTATATAAAGATATTTATTAATATATCATTATTATTAATAGTATAGTGTATATTTAGTATATACTATATAAGATATTAAGTGTAGCTAGTCAGTGTTGTGAATATACTCAATGTACGTCGTTACATCACTCACCCATAATAAAATTAAAAAAAGAAATAGGTTTTTCTTTTAATGTGTTTTTATCTCCCCCCCCCCCATAAACAAAAATTTACTTACAAAAAAAAAGGTTTTGGGGTTGAGGGAAAGGCGACAAAGAAAGTATCTCCAATAAAAACCTTCTTCTCTCAATTTATAATTAAACGCTTTTTTTATATATTAGTTTTATTCAGATTTAATAACAGATGATACACAATGCAGATCCCTATTAAGGCAGTTAGTGGTGTGGGTCAAGACTATCATGAAACTGTGTAATGTATCATAGATATGCGCGGAAATTCTCTCTCATGGATATTCAGCGTTGTTAATATGTTGCGTTCTGCGACAGTATATAAGAAAGAGGAGAAAGAGTAAGAATGAGTGGTGAGTGACAATTAAAAAGCATTTACTTGGAGCGAATGAATACGAGTCATATTAGTGATTTCAGAGGATGAGATGGGCGCCGGTGAATGTTCTTGGAGAAAATATATCTTAGGAATAGATGATCGTGTGTCGGTTTTTCGGTATTCTTAATAGTATCTCATTGTGATTGATTGCTCATGGTCGATCGCTGAAGCTTGAGAGCTGTATAATTTACTATTTTTCTTTCATTTTATTTTCTGTATTTATGTTCTTTTTATATGTTGTTATACTCTGCAAATACATAATCCATTTGTCTATTAATCTTGTGTGTGTAGACTTAGCGGTCTATGATGGCCGAATGACATAGAAACTAGAAGCTAGAGTGACTTCGTTGTATATTGGAACACTCAAAAAGTTTTTTATATATCGATGGATTTGCAGGTTTTTTGTCTTGTTCTCTTGTATATTCTATATATGTTATTGGGGTTTTAGTGGTGTTTGTTGGCTAATACCGTGGCACTATGTTAGAGGCAAAAACTCAGTATATATGGTGATGTTTTGTGAGATTTTATACAAATGGCCGGAGTCCGATTTGTTAATGAAAGAGAAGAGTAGAGATGGAGAGAGGTGTAGTAAAGGGAGGGAGGAGAGAGAGAAACGAGAGAGGAGGAGATGAAACAGAGAAGCAGAGATGAGGAGGAGAAAAGAATGCTAAATTGGAGAGAGAAGAGTGTAGAGTGGTAGGGTTGTAATTTTGATGTGATCGCATGTTATTGATAGATTCTATTTTTCTAGAACGTGTGTGATGTGGTAGAGGAGTGATAGTGTGTTGTGATGATAGAGTAATATGAGTGATAGTACGTATAATATATATATATAGTAAGATAGATGTAATATATATATAGATTATAATAGGGAGAGAGAAGAAGAGGAAAGAGGAGAGAAGGGAGAGAGAAGAAGAAGATACGGAGGGGTGTGCACGCTACAAGCACACAACGGAAGAGAGAGAACAGAGAGACACAGAAGAGAACGAGAGGTACGAACACGACACACAAGAGAGAGGAGAGAGCACAGCACACACAATATCATATATATAAGTATATATATATACAATATAGTAGACATATAGTATAGTAAGTAACGTATAGTAATATTAGAGCATATTCTATGTAGAGAGAAGCACAGACAGACAGAGGAGAGGTAATATAGAGTAAGTTTGTATTATAGGAGCAAGATAGAGTAAGATAGTGATATTAGATGAAGATAGATGAAAGAGTAATAGAGTATCAGAGGAAGATATAGTATATATAGGGAGATAAGTATAATGAATGAATGTATAGTATATATAGTATATGTAATAGAGTACAGATAATAGTATAGAGTATAAGAGTAGATATATAAGGATAGGATAGAGAGTATGGTAAGTAAGTAATAGAGATATGACGTATATAGATATAATAGTATATATTATAGTAATGATAATAATATGGTACGTGTATGTGTAGTGTGTGTGTGTGTAGTGTGTTGTGTGTAGTGTGTGTGTGTGATGTGTGTGGTGTGTGGTGTGTGATGGTTAGTGTGTAGTTGTATGTGTGTGTGATGTGTGTGTGTGATGTGTGATGTGTAGGATGTGATGGTGGTGTGTGTAGGTGTGTGGTGTGTGGTGTGTAGATGGTTGTGTGTGTGTGTGTGTGTCGCATATGATAGAGTTTGAAGTATATACTATAAATATATATATAGATAATAGATAGATGAAGATGATATAAGTAGTATATATCAGATGAATAGAGTAAATGTAGAGATGATAGAGTAATAAGATGAAATAAGTTAAATAAAGAGATAAAGAAGAAGGGAAAGGAGGATTGGTCCTTTGGTTACATGGTGGATCTCATTTCTTCATTTGGGTATATTTACATTGGAAAAAGAATTTTTGGTTGAATAAAATTCACTGGAGAATGACTATAACATTTGGTTATAGCATAAAAATGTATAGATAAAAAATAAGAATAGAATAAGAAAATAAGAATGAAAATGCTAATGATAATAGAGAATTAATGGGGTAAAATATACGCAGAGAAGAGAGAGATTGATATCAAGACAGACAGGCAGACAGGTGAGAAAATAATTGATGATGATGATAATTGGAATAAATTACTCAGAATAATACAAAAATGATTAAGAGAATGGATTGGATTAAATAATAATAATACTGAAACAATGAATCAAGAGAAATGATATGATAGAATTAATAATGAAGATGATAAGTGTGAGATGAAGGATGTGGGGGGGTATAAGTTGATGAATAAAAAAGAGAAAGAGAAGAAAAGAAAGAGAGAATAGGTAATGGATATAATAAATATTATGATAATTATAATAAATAATACATAAGAAATTTATAATGGATAATAAATAAAATGGATGATGGATGATGGGAATGAAATAATAATAATGGGATAGGTAGTAATGGGATAATAATAATATAATTAAATAGCAATATTAATGAATAATATAATATAATAATGGATAAAATAATAATAACGTAATTATGAAGAAATGATGGATGATGGATGACGGTGATAAATAATAATTATATAATAATAATATATAATAATAATGATAATAATAGATAATTAATTGATAATGATGATAATGATAATGATACTAATCGATGAGGGTATAATAATAATAAACTAATAATGATTAATTTGATAATGTTATAATGATAGTACATAATGAAGTAATGACAATATCGAAAATGGTAGTTGGATGATTATAAATAACAATGATGAGGGAATTAGAAAAAGGGATGATACTGATATGGATCAGGGATCAGTGGAGAATGGATAACTGATATGGATAGCTTGGACTTATCATGATACATGAGGTGTGTGGGATAATGGATGATAATGGAGGTGGATAGAAGAGTGTAAGGAAATAATGGGATAATGAAGAATAAGAGTAGTAAGTGATGAAAGGACGGATAATAGAAATTAGTGGACCAAGAAGTATGGTTTTTATCATATGTAATGATATATGTATGACTATATTTACTTATAGTGGTTAGGGTGATTGTCAATAATACTCGAATAACAGCAACGGCTGCAACTCCAAACTATGGATGTTAACTAGGAATATTATGAAATAGGCAATAATGATGACAATTCATAATTCAAATATGTAATGATTTTAAATATATTATATCTATATTTTATATATGTTATTATATATTTTACTAATTAATTATACTATATCATATCTATTTGCATGCGCAATAATACCTACATACATATATATATTATATATATAATATATCTATTATACTTATATTATTTTCGATATATAATACTATATACTATATATGAATTTAATCACGTTATATATATTGTTAAAAAATACAATATAATTTATTTTTTCATAAATACTAATATTTTCATAGGTTATACTTATAATATATACATTACATAATATATATATATATTATATCTTTCTTATTATTATTATATATTTATTATATATATATATATAATATATATATATAATATATTATTACTAACAGTTTATAGCCACACAATGAATATATGCATACCTAACATTACGTACATATATTATACTCAAATAACATAATATTAATTATCCTATATACTTAATATTATTTATATAATAAGACTCAATTGATTCCGTTATTTAATTTCATTCATACTACATACATATATATATATATATACTATGTATATTTACTATCTATGTTTTATTAATAATATTAATCTATTTTTTGTCTATTACTTCTATATATATATTTTGCATATTATTATATATATACTAATATTTTAATTACTTTTTTATAGTACCTAGTAATATACTATATATTATTTATTATATTTATTATTTATATTATATTCTATATACTAATATTTCATATAATACATTATTATTATTAGTATACTATATTTTATATTGTTTATATTATTTATATATATTTATATATCTATATTTGTATTATTGTTTTTATTAGGGTTTTATAATGTATTACATATATATAATTATTATATATTATATAATTATATATTAGTAATTATTATTGTTATTATTATATATATATAGTATTATATATACTTTAACATAGGAGTTAGATGTATATGGGATAAATAAAGATCTGATTTAAGATAGATAGATAGATACTAGATTTATTATTAATTAGTATTATATATTATATGTAGAATTGATAAATTAATATATATATAAAATATTTATATTAGAAATACGATTAATTAAATGGATAATTATATTAACGGTACACATTATACATATGTATATTAATCGAATAGTAAATATAAATATTAATGAAATACTATTATTTATTATAATTTAATATTTATATTTATACTTTTAAGGTATTTTTATTTACTATATAGTTCCGTATGTTTATTTTCCATATATTAGTTATGTTGGTATATATTATATATATATATATAAAATATATACTATTACATAGTATATTTTTTGTTAATTTATTATACCTTATTCTTTTTTTATTATACTATATTTAAATAATATGTGTGTGTTGTGTGTTATGGAGTTGTGGTGGTTGTTGTCAATAGTGTGTTGTGGATGTTTGTGTGTTGTTGTGTTTGTGTTGTGTTGTGTGTGGTGTGTGTTGTGTGGTTGTGTGTGTGTAGTGTGTGCTGTGTAATTGGTGTGTGTGTGGTTAGTGTGTGTGTGTGTGTGTGTTGTGTGTGTAGTCGTAATTGTGCGTGGGTAATACACTTCTATTTTTGTGCAGTAACTTGTGCCTCCCAGATGTAAGATCCATAGCATTAACTTATAACAAGCTCCATACCTCATATAATACCACCAGAAAAGATAATTTTTCAAGTTACGTCAGATGTCTATATGCAAAGTCTTGAATATGAATTACTTTTATCTCTGAATCAAAGGAAAATAAAATAGATAGTGAGTACTTTAAAAAGAGAGAGATTTTATAGAGGGTGAGATTAAAGGAGAAAGGGAAAATGAGAAAGTATATATAACAATTCTAAAATTAATAAATAAAATATATAATAAATTAATTATAATAAATATATAAAAATAATAGTATCGTATTGATATACTAGTGAGTGCAATATTTGTGATTCTTTATTATATATTTCCTGCTTGTATTTTAAATACCATCGATACACCACACACGCAACACAGCAGCACACACACATCACGACACACACAAACACACCCAATGAACCACAACAGCAACCTACAACACACACACCCAACACGCAGATACTATATAACTAATATGATATAAGATATATGATATTAGTAATATATATAATACTATGTATAGTATATAATATATTAAATATGTATCTCCATTATAATACAGTATATATATATATATATATATATATAATTAATTGTAATATAGAAATATTCTCATCATATATTAATTATATATATATTCATAATATATTATCTTATATACTATATTTATATATATTATATACTACTATAATATGGCATACTAGTATCCCCGCCTTCCGCACTACACTAATACCCCTTCGGCAGGTTAACTTACTACATAGAGATTATTGGATAGTGTTGGGTCCACCACTTGTCGGGCGGTCCCTCAATAGAATGTGTAGTTGCTTTAAATCTGTCATATTGGAACAATTCTAAATTAGGGGTTGCCTTTCCCCCTCCCAGGAAGACCTCCTAAAACTATGCTGCTCCCCTCGTTTGCACTTCGTTCCGAACCAATTATGCTAACGCCTTCCGTGTCTCGAATGTTAAACTCCAAACTATACTGCCTCCTCGGGGAGCTCTTCTTTCCTGAAAAGTAACGGCACTGGGGAATTGTCTCCCCCCCCGCGAGTCTGCGTTCGAGGGCCGAAATACCCATACTACCTAGGAAGGGGGTAATATTCTCACCTATCCCCTTATACACAATATGTGGAATATATATATTATAATTTATATATAATACTCTACTACTATCTCCCCTATATTCTAGTAAATTAATATATAACTCTGCTTGCCTGACATATTTATCTCGTATATATATATAGTTCTATATCCTCCCTATACTATTATAAGTATTTCTAATACTCTTCGTATTATATATCTCTACTCGGCTACTATTGTACCCATGTATCGTATAATATATAATATTAAATATATATATATATATCCCTATATTTCTATATATATATATATATTTATATATATATATTATATATTATATAGCGCCACTATATATTAACGACGCACCCTTCATACTTTGTATAGCGCCTATCAGAATGTTGGTCACTGAAATCGATTTAATTATAATGCACATTGCAATAAAGCTTCATTAGGCTTCATAATCCAGTTTACGTAAAGGAGTTTGCTAATTAAAATCATTTAGTATGTGACGCGTTGTAGAAATCCCATTATATCCCAGCTGATTAAGGAAGAGCGTGTCCCTAATTTAATCACATTGTGTGCTGTTAAATTTTACACCCTTTCAGATGGCTTGGAGATTAGTAAATGCGTGCGTGGGAGGGTTGAGAGGGAGGGAGAGAGAGGGAGATGGAGAGGGAGAGAGAGAGGGAGGAGAGAGAGAGGAGAGAGAGAGGGAGAGAGAGAGAGGGAGAGGAGGAGAGGCGAGAGAGAGAGGGAGAGAGGCATGAGGCGAACCAGAGAGAGGGTAGATGACCTGCTATGATTTGAGGGAGAAGAGAGAGGGAGAGAGGACATGAGGAGCAGAAAGTCTGCGACCGGTTGAGACCGAGGCAGAGGGAGAGAGGAGGGAAGCAGAGGAAGGGAGAGAGGAGGAGAGAGAGAGACAAGCTCAGAGAGAGAAGAGGTGACAGAGACGAGGAGAGGGACATGAGAGAGAGCGGAGGTTTGAAGCAGAGTGAGAGACTGAGACGGGTGACAGAGAGAGAGGGGGAGACCGACGAGGCGAAGAGAGCAGAGGCGAGAAAAGAGAGGGAGAGAGAGGAGGGAGAAAGGAGAGGGGAGAGAGAAGAGGGCACCCCGTTAGAGAGATGGGAGAGAGAGACAGGGAAGGAAGAGAGAGACAGAGAGTTAGCTGAGACGATGGAGAGAGAGAGTACGAGAGAGAGAGAGAGAGATGAGGCAGAGAACGAGAGAGAGGAGAGAGAGAGAGAGAGAGAGAGAGAGCAGAGAGCAGACGAACATATGCATAGCAGAAGAGAGAGCTGCAGTAAGAAGAGAGAAGAGATATGAGGACAGAGGAGAGATGAGGGGACGAGAGAGAGATGAGGGACAGAGTGGAGAAGTACGAGGGACAAGAGAAGAGATAGAGAGGGAGCAGAGAGAGAGAGGGGACAGAGAGAAGAGTAGGGACAGAGAATAGAGAGGGGGCAGAGAGATGCAGAGATGACTCGAGAGAGGAAACGCTATAAGGGGACAAAAAAACCTATACACCCCGACGTGTGAAAGAGAGGAGGGACATTAGGAGAGAAGAGACGGTAGATGTTCAGTACGCATGACGCAGAGTCGGAAAGGAGAGAGAGAGAGGGGACAGAAAGAGTAGAGGGCAGAAGAGAGAGAGAGAGAGACAAGAGAGAGAGAGAAGGATAGGAAGAGAGAAGAGGGACAGAGATAGAGAGAGGGGATAGAGAGAGGACGAGGGACTAGAGAGAGAGGAGGGCAGAGAGAGAGAGAGAGGGGGGCAGAGAGAGCAGAGAGAGAGAGAGGGAGCCGCTCTCCCTATTCCCAGGAGTGCTAGAGGGAGAGGGGAAAGGGAGAGGGAGAGGGAGAGGTGGAGAGCGCTGTTATACGAGGGAGTAGGGCTGGAGAGGGAGAGAGCGCAGAGAGAGGAGAGAGGACGAGACCGAAGAGACGAGAGAGAGAGTAAGAGAGAGAGCAGACGAGAGAGAGAGAGACGGAGATAGGAGAGAGAGAGACGACGAGATTCGCAACCGTCATATAAATGCAGATCATATACAATGAATAAGGTAAGAGCTAGATAGAGATAGATAAACTAGGATACATCGCTTAGCATAGATTATCGGTTCTTTAGTGCTAGAGAGAAAAGAGAATGAAGAGGGATAGACGCTATATGACAGATTGATATTTTATATGTATATATATATACCTAATACATAATACATAGTCACTACACACCCCATTGTTTGCTCGACAGCCTTGACACACACCACACACACACACTACACACACACACACACACACACCAACTCACAGCAAGACATCGTATTTGTGAATGTGGTAACACATTTTATATTATATTGAGTCTTTTCTAGTCTGACACATCAACACAGCACAACACATATATAGTATATATATATATAACTATTATATATTATAATATCTTATATACTTTTATTTTATAATATTAATTAAATATATAGATAGATAGATAGATAGATAGATAGATAGATATAATACATACATGCATACAGTAACAAAGCAGACAGCATACAGCACACACACAAACACAGTACGCAGCAGCGCACATGCCAGACAACAAACACCGCACACAGCGGTCATACAAAGTTATACACATACAAACCAACACACACGCAGGAAATCTTTTTTACTTTGGGAGGGTGTTGATGGGGCCATGATTACTTTGTTATTGGCTATCTCGTTTATTTACATCTTTGTTGTTGGCTCGAGTTTGGTAGGCAGCACACAACGTTCCATAGTCTGGTTATGTTTAAAATGTTTGTATTTTAGAGCACACACAGCTTGTCAATGTAGACTCACTATGTTATCCATATGAGCTCTCGTACCTACAACATTAATAAGAGGCTCGCGCGCGAACGCTTCTGGTTAACTTTTAATTAGTATTCAAATTTGATACGGGAAACGTACCCGGCTTTTATGTGGCGGCCGCTTTATTCGGGTGACCTGTGCATTGTTTCGCGTCGACACAATGAATCTTCAGAAAGCGAGGAAACGAGGTTTTAAAAGTTAGGAACCTCATAATTATAAGCCGTAATTGCGTAGTTCTCGGATTTAATGGGCGTAGGGTGGGGGGGGGAAGGTGGACTTAGAGAGGGGGGGAGGAAGAGGGGAGAGAAGAGGAGGAAAGTGAAGGAGTGAGAGAGAACTGAAGGCGTGAGGGTGTGATGGGAAGGAGATGGGGAGTGTGATGATTTTTGGTAGGTAGAGGAGGAGAGAGGGACAGAGGGAGAGTGGGAGAGTGGGAGAGTGGAGAGTGAAGAGTGAGAGAGTGAGAGAGTGAGAGAGAGAGAGTGAGTAGAGTAAGGAGAGTGAGAGAGTGAGAGAGTGAGAGGATTAGAGATAGAAATAGAGATAGATTACAATAATTAGATAGATAGATAGATCGATAGATAGACAGATAGAGAGAGGAGAGAGGAATTTCTAACCATTAGGACAGCCTTAGCACTTAAGGCAGTATATATACAGAGGTGTGTGGGATGTCGATATTTTAGAGAGCTATTGAGGAAGTGAAGAAAAGTGGGGCTTGGATGTCGAGGAAATATATGTATGTGAAACTACACGCACACTCAATGCCGTACCCAAATGCACGTACACATAGAAACATATAGACACAATATATAAACACACATAGAAACACATGCACACACACACACACAAATTCCAATATACATACATATACACTTATTACACCAGGTAGGTGTAGCCTCTTTGGCGAAATTGGGGAATTGGGTAAGCGAATACTTGCCCCAATGTAGAAATACCTGTCGAATCTAAGGCGCTGGTTTAATATAAGACCCACCGCCTACACACACATATAGTTATGCTCTCTTCTTCTGGGCAACTCACGAACTTCCAGGAAGCACATTAGAATTATTGCAATGTTCGGTTTGTGTTCTGCAACCTTGCAAGGGCAAGAACAGGTCAACATTGGTCAACACACTTCCCTAAATACCAGTTCTCTTCGTAGCCAGAACCACATTACACACAACTTTCAACGATGAACTGTTTGTTAACTTGTAATCAGTTTTCAGACTACCCGATCTATCCTTATGGTTGGGAGTTCAGCTTTCAAAGAGAAAGGATAGAAATAAAAGTGGAGGAGGGTAGGAGGAAGTAAGGGGAGAGGAGGAAGAGAACGAGTGAGAGGGGAGGAGAAGGAAAAGAGGGAGAGAGGAAGAGAGAGGGAGAGGAGGAGCGGAGAGGCGAGAGGTGAGACGGGGAGATGGGAGAAGGAAGAGGGGCAGAGGGAGAGGGGAGAGGTGAAGAGGGAGAGGGGAGAGAGAGAGGGAGAAAATGGAGAAAGGAGAAATAGAAGAAGAAGAGAGAGTAGAGAGAAAAAAATTTAAACCAAAGAAAAAAGAAAGCAAGAGAAAATGCAGGGATTCAAAGTTATTCGGAAAAAAACAGACCGTTCCTGGGATATAAAATCAAACGGAATATTTTTCTGCATGAATCTGCGTGTTTAGTAAACCCTCTATAAAAAGGTTTTTTGGTTTTTGGGTACCCACCCAATGTTCGGTGGCATGTTAAAGGTAAGCCTTTGGTGCGATTTCAAAATGGTCAAGTTGGATAATTTAAAGTGAAATTTAACCCTCCGTCTGGGGATAATATGGAGCGAATTCGTCAAGTGCCGTTCTCGATGTGGGAAATTAATTAAAAGTGTGCGAATGAAAGTCATTGTCAGAAAGATTTGAAGTCGAATGTAGACAATAAATGTAAACACTTACTCTCCGGTAATCATTTTATGTCGGATTTACGGCCGTTAATGCTTGCATATTTTTTAACACACGCAAAAATGTATTGTGATTGACATTACTGAAGTCAATCATCATTATGCGTTATTGTAATTGTTGTTGTCATTGTTGTTGTCATTATCATTAATTATTATTGCTATCATTATTATTGTCATTTATTAATATTAATATTATCATTATCATTATTATCATTATTATTATTGTTATTGTTATCATTATTATTATTTATCATTATCCATTATCATTATTTTATTATTATTATCTTTTATTATATTATTATTATTATTATTATTATTATATTATTATTATTATTATATATTATATATTATTATTATTATTATTATCATAATTGTATGTTTGTTGTTTATTATTATCATTATTATCTTTACTATCATCATTATTTATCATTATCATTATTATCATTATTATTATTATTTTTGTCTTTGTTTTCATAGATTTTGTTGTTTTTGTTATCATCATTTTCATTATTATCATTATTGTCATTATTATCATTATCATTATATCATTATGTCATTATCATTATTATATTCATAATCATTATTATTATGATTAATATAATCATTGCTGTTGATGTTAATATAATATTTTTTTTCACATAATTATCATTATAATCATCGTATTGTCATCCTCATAATCATTTCAATTTTCGTAATTTTCATTATTAATTCATCGTTGTTATTATCATTCTTTATCACAGTCATCATTATTACCGTCCTTATTCCTATCATTAGTAGTATCACCATTATTATTATTATCATTCAGTAATAAAGTCGTAATTTGATTCTTATTTCATATATCATTCGACTCTAACAGGCGACCAAGACTAAGGAGAGAGGAACCTGAAGTGTTCAGTTTTACTTCATAATAATAATAATAATAATAATAATAATAATAATAATAATAAACAACTCTTTGGTGCTTTTGTTGCAAACGTGTATTAAATTGCAGCTTAAAATAAACATCAAGCCAGCATGCGCGCTTTCCCATTGCCTACACTTTTCCTACACTTTATCCCCTGAACACACGCATAAACCTAATCAATAAACAATAGCCTAATTAGATCAGATAGTTCTGCATATTTTAATTATGGGCTAAATGCATGCAACTTTTAAGGGGGAAGCGGTTTATTACCACCATTAACGGATACCCAAAGTGCTTACCTCGGGATGCAGCGGCCTAATGGCTGCAGAGGAAGGCGCTGGGGCTGAGAGAGTGCGCAAGGGGGCGTGTGTGTGTGTTTTGGGGGCGGTGGGGGGTAGGGGGGGTGGGTGTTGTGTGTTTTGGGGGGTGGGGGAGGGAGAGGGGGGTGGGGGTTGTGTGTGTGTGTGTGTTGGGGCGGGTGGGGGAGGGGGAGGTGTGTGTGTGTGTGTTGTGTGTGTTGGGGGCGGGTGGGGGAGGTGTGTGTGTGTGTGTGTGTTTGGGGGCAGGTGGGGAGGGGTGAGGGGTGAGGTGTGTGTGTGTGGTTGGGGCGGGTGGGGGAGGGGGGAGGGGGTTGTGTGTGTTGGGAGGAGGGAGGGTTGTGTGTGTGGAGAGGGGGTGAATGGTTCTTTGGGGAGGGGGGGGGGGGAGTTGTGTGTGTCTGTAGGGTGGGGGGTGGGCGTGTTGGGTGCGGGGAAGGTGGAGGGTGTGGTGCGTGTAAGAGGGGGGGGGGAAGGTTGTGCGTGGGGAGGGGGTTGCGTGTGTCTGTGGGGTGGGGAGGTTGTGTGTGCGTGTCGTGTGTGTGTTGTGTAGTGTGTGTTTGTGTGTGGTGAGGGTGGGGGGGTGTGTGTGTGTGTAGTGTGTGTGTGGTGTGTGTGTGTGTGTGTGTGTGTGTGTGTGTGGTGTGTGTATGTGTGTGTGTGTGTGTGTGGTGTGTGTGTGTGCGTGTGTGTGTGTATGGGAGAGGGGATTGTGTGTGTAGGGAGGGGTGTCCGTGTGTCCGTGTGAGTGTCAGTGCGCTTGTTTTCTCTTTGTTCCACGGGAGTAAATCAATTTTAGCCACAGGGAAAGGACGGATGCCGCCTTGATCGTCCTCCCCCCCTCCTCCTCTCTCCTACTCCCATTCCTCTTCCTACCCCTCTCCTCCTACTACTTCTCCCCCCTCCTCTCCTCCTTCTCCTTTTCTTTCTCCTCCTCCTACTCCTCCACCTCTTTCTCCTTCTCCTATTTCCACCACCGCACATCCTCCTCCACCAACCACCACTCACCACCAACACCACCACCACCACCTCCACCACCACCCCACAACAAAACACCTCCTCCTCCACCACCACCACCACAGCTCCTCCTCCACTACTACCACCGCACCACCATCCCCTCCTCTTGCCTCCCCACACACCACCCACCACCCACCTCCTCCCTTCCACGCACCACCACCACCACCACCTCCTCCTCCTCCTACCCCCTCTCCTCTTCCACACCACCACCCTCCACCTCCTCCTACCCCCTCCTCCTCCTCTGTCCGTAAATCTGTGTCCGCGCCTCCTTCGACCCAAGTCCTAAAAGCAGGAATTCAGTCTATCTCTTGCTTCCCACGTCACTTCGAAGGGATATTGGAGGAAAAGGATGCCTGCCTCTGTCTCCTTTTCTTCGGCATTTCCTTTGAATTTCGTCCGGTGACTTTTGGCCTGCTGTTTTTTTTTTGTCTTTTATTATCTTTTTTATTTTTTATTTATTTAAAATTTCCGGTGATTTTGGGTCGTTTTTTTAAATTCTATTTTTGATTATTATTTTCGCCCGGTGATTTTGGTCGTTTTTTTATCTTTATTTTTCATTTATCTATTTATTCAATGTGTATTTTTGGTCTTTTTCATTTTTTTCATTTATTTATATCCGTCCGGTGATTTTGATCGTTTTTTATTTTTCATTTATCTATTTATTTCCATGTGATTTTGGTCTTTTTTTTCATTTATTTTTCATTTAATCTATTTATATCCGTCCTGTCCATTTTGGTAGTTTTTTAAAAATTATTTTTCATTTAGCTATTTATTTATTTATTTTATCAGTAATTTATTTGTTTCAAGTTGGGTAAACTGACGTGCATATTAAGCGTAATCTGTTTTATAGATTGAGGGAATGATTGCTTGTTTGTTTTTAGTCATAACTTACTAATATTAGAATTATCATTATTATTATCAGTTTTGTCATTCCTCATATACTTTACAGATTTTTTTTTGCTTCTATGAAAATTGAAATGAAAAAGCGTGTATCTAATAGATACGAATAATTGATACCAGAAATATCATAATTTC